>CM073775.1:32807847-33207152 GCA_037158775.1 Hetaerina titia | reverse complement strand
TTAGGAAGAGGTGTAAGGCAGGGTTGCCCGTTATCACCTGCGCTGTTCAGCGTACTCCTATATGCGGAGGAAATGATTTAGGAGGCAGGGGGAGAACTGGAGGTAGGAATGAAAGTCGGAAGAAATTTGAAGAAGACAAGGTAATGCATGAGGTACTGAGAAGCAATCGGATGCTGAATTTGGTAATAAAGAGGAGAATCCTTGATGAGTGATCCTTGGAATGGAGGCAAATAATAGGTACTTTGAATAAATTGAAGGGGAATAGAAAGTATTGAGAGCTAAAGAACGAGTTATTGCGGTATTTAATACGGAGTTAATAGCTATTCTGCTTCGTGTTAGTTAGGGTATGAACATATTAGGTTTTAGTGCCAGGGTCCTAAAAAAACATTCTAACAAGGTGAGATTACTGCTAGTAAATTTCTAAAATTTTAAATAGCAAATGATTTTTTAAATTATCTTTCAAGTAAACCTTCACATGCCCCGGAAAAACGCTGGTAAATGGCAACGGAAATCAATTAAAGTACATTTGTGGGCAAAATATCTTTTCAATAATATACAGGAGATACTCCAAGTTTCTAAATAATATTTTCTATAACTATAAAACGCATCGCAATCACACGTGTTCCATTATTTTCCCAGAAAAACTTATGTAATGAGAAAACTTAGTGATGAAAATTACAAAGAATAGTCGGCAACGGGAAAAATATGAAATCACTGTCATATTTCCTATTACTTGTGTCATAAATGGAAATAGCAAAGCATTCCGAAAAATGTTAATTCATTACACTTTATAATGTTATATTTTATTAAAAACTGTCAGAAAGCTATTAATTTTTACTCAATCTTGTTTCCGAAATAGGATCACTACATGTAATAAGAAATTAATTTCCCAGTTGAGGGTATGCTTATTTCATAAAGTAAATGGCATCGTATTATACTTATAACAACAAACGGGTACGAAAAAATTAATTACACTGGCCTAAAGATTTTCCTCGTTATTTATGGATATTTAATTCACCATGCTAAATTATTTTCTATACTGTTTCCAAAATTTGACTTATTTCCCACAAACCTCATCTATTCTTTACATTTTTCTACTTCAGCATCACAAGAAAGTATTCTCTTTTGGCATTCAAAGTCAGTTGAATTTAATTCCGTGGAACTCAATTTGAATTAATTAACTAATTAAAATGTAATTAACTCGAATTCATATCGTTTATTTTGATCTGGCCGAGCACACAGGGTGTAACGTTTATTATTAATTTAGTACTGACGGACGTACAGATATACTATATTTATGTATAATATGATAGTTGGTATTTTTTCAATTATATTCTGACGGTTAGGTTTCAATGGCAAAAATCATGAAGATTTCTCGATTTCTCATGTGAATGAAATGCCCAGCTACATATGGAGACGACAGCGGTGTCAGCCATTGAAATGTCGATGCTCTGTAACGCAAATCTGTGTGAAAATCGAGAAACTTGATCTCCATAAAAGTCTTAAATCCAATATTTCACGACGGAATGTCATAAAAAGGTGCAATAATCCACGGAACTCTTTTCCAGTTGAAAATAAATGTCTTTGTTTGCCTTGAATATTTTGAAAATTTTCGGTCATCATTCCCGATTAATTAGAAATCAGTCCCAATGCACAGAATAAGACAGTAAAAATCAATGCCAAGAACAAATTACATTCCTTCCAATTTTCAATGAATTCACCTTTTCTCTCGTTTTCGATAGTGGAAACATTATAGTTAAATACGGATGGTATCAACAAATCTATTTACGTACTTTGATGACTTGCATAACCGAATGTTCATTCCACACGCTCTTAAACTTTGTCATTCATCGGGAAAAAGGAACAATGTTGTATACTTTTGTATACTTCGTTAAAACATATGGCTAAAAAATTCTTTACGCCCATTTTTAGAAAAAAATTACGATCAGGGCAGGAGGAATTTGCTGAGAGAACTTATGGTGAGGGAGCATATCAAACGTAACATCCTCCTTGCATGTTTAGAAGACCGCGGTTCCAAGTCATGCATAGCATATGGCTCCTGTTTACGCATTAGCACGATAATTACGTCTGAGCACAGACTAGTGCATTTCACGCCAACTGGATGCCGTCATTTCGCAGCGAGAAGGGTGGGTGCAGTTCGCACGCTCTCGACTGCGCCGTAGGAGTGTAGGCGAAATGAAGGATATTTCTCTACGTAGAAGTACATACAACACAGGAAAACAAGTATGGTAAAGGCGGATCTCGCATAAGCCAATAATGTTGCTGGACATGGAATTATAGCCTGAATCTCCAGTGAATTCTTGTGATTAGCAGTAATGATAACTGTATAAAGTAACTGTTATTGTGCCTGGCACCGAATTAAATTTACTTGAGTTTAAATATAAGTTTCATTTTAACAATATCTCGGTTGGTAGAGAAACTAACGTTCTTGTCCATGATGTCACTATGGACATCTTAATCTAAGTAAAGATTGGCGGACTCGATTTAATGAGCTGAGAAGGAAGGAGAGGATGTTAGCTATCCGGTAAATAAATTTCTACCTTTTCAAGGCATGCTCAAATTCCCATGAATACTTCAGAATTTGCACGAAAAAAAAGAAAGCTTCATCATGATTTTTCAAAAGATATAAAATAAATATGGACTAATCGGTAATTCTTTTATGGTACAGTATAGCCCGATAAAAGTAAACAAATACGAGACTACGAGGGTGGTCCCAGAAGTACCCGACCCTACAAAGAACACACAAACATTTTGGAGCCGGTTCTCCCTTTTGAATCCATTGCTTTGATTGTTCTTTTGTCTCGATTGTGAAGTAGTGGATCCATGTTTCATGAAACGGCGCAAAATTTCTGCCCTGTTGCAGCTTTGCTAAACACTCAATTGAAACATCTTCACGACACTGGTTTTGCTCGAGTCTAAGCAAATGTTGTACCCATCTTGCACACAGCTTTCTCGTATCTATACTTTCAGTTAATATGCGATGTACCGCACTTTTTGAAATGACTACTATGTCTGCTAGCTCGTGCACTTTCAGTCGACGATCATCCAGTATCACTTTGTGGATTTTCTTCATCGTTTCTGGAGTCGTCACCTCATTTGGTCGACCAATGCGATGGTCGTCTTTACAGCTCGTTTGGCCTCATTTAAACTCTGCTACCCAATATTTTACTGTTGTAAACGAAGTAACAGACTCACCCAGAGTAGAATCCAGTTCAGATTTATATTGATTGGGCTTAGGCCTTTCAAATCATTGTATTGTATCACGTAACGATGACCAATTTTCTCCATTTTCACAAATTCACTGAAAACGTTCACTATTGATGGCTGCCAAACAACAACTTGGCGTCTTCAAACTTGAAACATATGCTTTATAGTTAATTAAAATTGGAAATTCTTCACAAAATTGCCAATTTTAATTAATCATGGTATTCCACCATATCACGCCTGAAACTTCTCTTTTTATATGCTTTATAGATTGCGTTCTTTTTAATACAGTGATATTTTTTAAACAACTACCACCAGCTCTAGATCAGGTCGGTGCTTCTGGGACCACCGTCGCACATGTAATGTTTAGCGTACTCCTTCCTTTATAATCCAACTTTCATTAACCATAATAGATAGTTAATAACATTCGTTACAATAATATTCGTATGTAGCCCAATTCCCCCATTTTCAGCTGCTTCCGATTATCGTTAAGTGATTCCACTTGGTTCTCTTTTTGTTACACATTTTCTGGTTAAAAATTTGGTCGACCACACTCTAGCATATTTATGTCTTCCTAGACAAAGTAAACGAGTTTAAGTTTGGTCAAGTCAGCTTAGATGACGATCAGCGTAGTGGTCGGCCAAATGTGCCACTACCCCAGAAATTAATGCAAAAGTGCATAAAATAGGTCTTGAAGGATCGCCGACTGAAAGTTCGAGAAGTTGCTGAACCTGGAGGGATGTCATCTGAAGGGACATATCACCTTTTAGCTGTCGAATTAGATGTGAGGAAATTATCTGCTAGATGGGTGCCACGACTCATGACGCAGGATCACAAATGCATCAGAATGGACATTGCCGAACAATGTTTGAACCATTTTAAGGGCAACCAACAAGATTTTCTGTGCCTGTTTGTGCCTACAGACTTGGGTCCACTTCTGCACCCCTCAGGCAAAGCTATAGTCAAAGTAGTGGAAACATGTATTTCCACCACCACCGAAGAAATTAAAGGGAATAGGGTCGGGCGGAAAGGAAATGTTTTCAGTTTTCTGGGATGCGAAAGAGATTCTGTTGATAGGTTATTTTCCCGCTGGTGAAACAATGCTAGGCTAACCTCCTGGACCAGCAGCAAAATATACACGAAAAAAGGCTAGGTTTGGCAAGAAAAAAGTCATCTAATTAAAGTAATGCACGTCCACACAAAAGTGTCGTTACCATCGCAAAAATACATGTATGTGAACTAAGATACGAATTGTTGCCACACCCGCCTTATTTTCCTGATTTGGCTTCATCAGATTTCCGTCTCCTCCCCAACCTCAAATGGCTCCGCGGTGGACTGAGATCCTCTTAAATTAGTTAATGAATGAATTCTCTCTGTTTATTTTACACCTCCCTGCTGTCTTTGGCTGAGTATGTTTCTTTGATCTAGAGAAAACCTATAAGTTAACTTCTAATTTGTAAGTAAAACAAGGGATACACTAAATGCCACTCACCTCTTTGATACTCTTTCTAAATTTGTATTGCAAGATTTTATACTCTGGGTTCCCACCATCCTGTAGATGTGCTCACTGATTGGGGAAATTCTTCTGCAGCATTAAAGTTGTAAACTTTACGAATATATATATGTGTGTGTGTTATACACGTATATTCATTAACATGGAAATAGACACAAGGAAAAAGGATAGGAACACATATAAAAGACGAACACAGAAATTGTGGGGAAGGTGAAATCGAGCAGATCACAAGCGTAAGCTTCCTCGCCCGGGACGCGAACCACGGATCGTCGACTAGCCGGGCCGATATATGTGTGTATATGCAAACATATGTATACACATCACATTTATATGTTTGTAGTTGTGATTATACACACACACACATACACACACACACACACACACACACACACATATATATATATATATATATATATATATATATATATATATATATATGTATATATATATATATGTATATATATATATATATATAACTTTTGGACGGCACAATAGAACACAGAATAAAACAGATAACACGTAAAAGGACACTCACACTGTAGATGATTTAAGCTTTCGGCCTGCTCCGAGGCCTTCTTCAGGTCAGACCTATATAGATATATATATATATATATATATATATATATATATATATATATATATATTCATTCAAACATAGAAAAATATTTTTACATTCGTGATCTGTTCAAATATACATACATATATATATATATATATATATATATATATATATGTACATTAAAACACTAAATCCCGCCATATGGCGAACAAATATTCATTCAAATGGAAATAAATTTAAGGAAATGGGATAGGAACACATATGAAGGACAAGCACCGTACGAACCCATCTGTTTATATGTGAATTTTTATATATATATATATATATATATATATATATATATATATATATATATATATAAAGACATATATACACAAACACATGCATATATATGCATACATACACATATACATATATATACACACACATATACATAACCACACTCACTATCGGTGTCATTTAATATGCCTCCCATATGAATCAGAGAGCATGGTGCGAGAGGGAGGCGACTCGAAATCACGGGAGGAAATATATCAGGCTCAGACGAATTGATGTTTTAATGGCCCATCCACGCTCGCCACGAAACCGATACACAACTTTTACGCCTCGGAAAACACATTCGAAGAGGCATTCGAAACGGCATCGCGGCGTTAATGGACGATAAGGGAGCGCGAGGGGAGAGGGTACAAAAAACAGTGTGAAGATGACGCGAGACGTTATCTTCTCACCCCCCCCTCCCGCCCCCCGGTCGGAGTGTTATAAAGTGAAATTGAGCCGAGATAAGGGCACGTGCAGTGCGGGAGGCATTGTCGCGGGTCAGCGCGTCACGTCCCAGATGCCCAGCCCCAGGAGCACCGTCCTTCGGCGGGTATTCCCGAGGGGGCGGTGTGAAAGGAGGGTTTGTGGGGGAGAGGAGAGAAAGGGGGAGTGGCGAGATTGCACGCCTACCACGGGTTTCCGGTTAACGCCATGGGATATGCTGTTTCAGAACCTCAGATGCATCTTTCCTCACTCTCAATCTCCGAATGAGTGCAGGGCGGCGCCACCTTCCTCGACCCGGCAACGTAACCGGAAGTCTGGTGGTCCGAGCCGCTCGATCATCGGACTCCGGAAGTGACCCGGAAGCCGTCGTGAATGATGCACGTCAGAATATATTTTTCCTAGCAACCTCCCGTCATTGTTCGACGTGTTTTTTTCCTTCCTCTTTTTATTCGCTACTTTCTGATCATTTACCACAAAATGCAAAATAATAACAATTCTCAAATATGAATAATTATTTATCTTCCATAAAAACATAATTGTTATAAGTAGTCTACGAATCAGGGTAGGTTTTGATCATGGATAAAGGAACTGATCACTTAACACCCCCACCACTCAACATTGAACCCACGTTAACTCCATAACCCTACTTGACAATGAACTATGCATCAAATTCACACAGGTACGTTTTGTAACCCTTGGCTCCAACATTCCTATTCTTTTCTTCCCTATCCCTCGCTAACTCAACATTCTTCCATTCTAATGAAAAGGTGAAATTGAGCTTTACTAAGGAACGCATTGCGCCAAGGTTACCTATAGCCAGTGATTTGCATATAACCAGTGTGTAGTGTAGGTTCCTGAATCTGGTCCCTGGAAATAGGACTGATTTCCTTGTAAACCAATTCGGGAATCCCAAGTGTGAATGTGAGCGTACTTAAAACGTCTTACAATTTTGAATGTGTGTCGATAACTGGCGAGGGATTAAATATTTCCTTAAATCATCACACCAAGTTCATTATTTCCCCTTAATTTTCCTTATAGAGTGGTGGGAAAAAACCTTAAAGGCCACAGTAAAATGTTTTTTCATTCTTTCCTCCATCGCAGTTTTTAAAATTGCATTAACATCCTCATTAATCCTAATAATTTTCCGTTAATTCCCAATTATTTGCAAATCCTTTTTTCCGGGCTTTTACGCTCAACTCAAATTCCCTTTTAGGTCCTTGGACTCTTTACGTATATGTATTTTTAAATGGGTATTTGTTTTTAGTATTTTGCCATCCAGTGAGTTGAATTTCTCTTCAGGAAAAACACAATGACTATCGTAGGTACATACGCATTACTTCTTTTCCCATTTCCATTCCCAATAGGATTCTTTACACATTGCTTCTTTTTCTCTACACATTTTAAAATCGTGTGTAAATTTGATCCAATTCAAAATTGACATTCTTCAAAATTTGTTTCGACAATTATTATCAACATTAATTGAAACAGAGGGACTTTAGTTCGAAAGCATAAAATGTATCCTAAACACTTATCAGCGATTTTTTAAAAGGATAATGTGTTATCATCAGGTTGTCATTCGGGAGACAATAAAGTCAACTGCTCGTGATCAATTTTAAAGAAAATACACAGCAGAATATTTTATACGCATACTTCATTATTAGAATCAGAAATCGCTTTTATTTGGAAGGATCCAAAATCTGATTGACGACTGTAGTGTCACAGCAAATTCATGAAGTCCTTGAAGCGACTGGAGTATTATTGTCAAACTCACCTCGTAAAGAAACCAAATCCTAGCTTACAGCTGATGAATCCATTACACTAGCTACACCGTTTATTTCTTTCCCCTTTAGTATAAACGTGAACATGAATAATCTGAAACCAGACGAGTAATAATCTTCGATGGAAGCGATTATTAAGCATAGAACATTTTCTTACACCAAGCACATCAAAATCTACAAATTATATCCCGGAAGGCCCCAAAAAGCTTAAGGTATGTGATTAAAATACAATTGTAAATGGTTGTAAATGGTAAATTGGTATTATTATGCATACTGCCCACATTAACTTCCACTCTTCAAGGTGAATGAATTGAATCCCTGAATCTCTCTGTACTGAATTGAGTAATATAATGTTGTCCCCATTGACTGAATTTTTATTCAAAGTATTGCAGAGGAAGTAAAGAAGAAAAAGGACCTGAATCGTTTATGAGAAAACAATGATCTTTTCGTAATAGTAAACCTAAGCTGAACATTGACGATAAAGAGTATAAATTAGAGCAGGCAGAACAATCCATATGTTTAGTTGTCTCGCTGGAAAATGTAATATTTTTAATGCATCAACTTGAAAATGTAAAGGTGTTCCGTCATGACCGGGATGCACTAGGAAGGCACATTATTAGAAGGCTACATTAAAGTTACTGTCGCGGCAACACTCGTAGTTTGTTGCATTTGTAAACATTTGTAAGGGCAATAAGACAAGGTTTAAGTAGGATATGGATTTTTTAGAGAGAGGATAGAGCTGATGGTACGAACCATTAACCAATGAGGTATAGAAAGATTATGGAAACATTTATGTGGAAGGTAATTCTGTATAGATCGGAAAGTTGGTCGCTGAAGAAGAAAGGAAATGTTAACGGCAGACTAGGCAATCGAATTTGGTTCATATTTCTTTTTATTTGAAAACTTGGTTGTTGAGGTAAGTGCATGTGGGAGGCTCCTGAAGAACAGGTTTTGTAGAGGGATAGGAAAAAATTAAATTAAATAAAAGAAAATCAACAAATAAGGGCTGAATACATGGAAGGGAAGGAGATAAGTTTGCCGGAACTAGTTCAAAGGGAGGGAAATTTGATGGAGGACATTTTGTGTTGTAATAAAATTTTGATGACTAAGACAGAATGAGTGCTGGTTATGCGAAGTATAAGGAGAAAAGCATGATTTATATTGATACGTAGGTAAATAGAAAGCATTTCGAGTAAAAACAACATGCAGTTAATATAATATAAGAGTTTTATGGTATTCATAGACATGATTTGTTGGAATTTGAAATTATAGCAGAACTTAATTATAGCAGTCCGTGGCCTAAACAAAAATCATCCTTGACCTACAGAAAATTGCTAAAACATTGTCTGACATGACGGGATAGAAGTGGAACCAATTCCCAGGTATCAAAAGTACAATAGCGTGAATAAAAACTTTGCAATTTGTTTAATCCAGCGTTGTCTTTCAGTTTAGACAGGCTCCCTAGGGTGGATCCTGATAATAATGGGCCAAGAAATGATTAGGAGTCATATGTTTACGATATGTGATTATCCAGGTTTGTTTTAAATATTCTCCCCTCTAACACAGTCCTCAATAGTTACGAATGAATGAGGGCCTATTCAAACACTAGCTGACACCGGATTGAACAGTTCATATTCATGTAAGTCCAATTCATAGCGACAATAACTAAATTTCGTCAGTATGAAAAGTAATGTAAATTCAGGGTGTCTTACACAGATCTCTAAGAGGCTCTCCACCTTTCTTTCCCTTTCGGAAGAAACGAGGAAATTTAGGGATTAGCGACACTTTATTCCTCCAAAATAGGTATTCGTTAAGTATGAAGATCCAGGAAAATTATTTATATAAACTATTATTTTTGACCTAATTCCACCGGCGAAATTAAATTAACTATCGACAGCACGAGTCGGGGAAATGTTGAATTTAGAATATTTGGTTTGGGTCTTTCCTAAAAGAAACACCGTCTTCAATTTTTATAAATCGTAATAACTGGCGTGTTTGTAATATGAAATATTATATCATACCATGTTAACAAATAAATATTTATTTACGGAATTCCAAAAGAAATTTTTAATTGAATTAAAGTTAAACTTAATTTGGTCGTTTTCTCTCTGATCATGCTGATGAGACCTTAAGATCAACTGATTTCTTCACATTAATACGAGCATATATATTATCACATGATCGTAAACTTGGGCTTTGGAGCACTGACCGGATGGAGCGATAAAATAAATTCTAGGTTCATGAATTTTCATAGCAGAGAAACCACTGGGTGAAGTGGGCATAAAATAGAAAAGATTTTATGCATTTAATAGAGGAATTTGTTCAAATTATTATTGTTACTTAGGTCTAAGAATAGATCCCCAAGGGTCTATTATTAGCCCTTTGATTAGTTCTTGAAACAAAAATTGACACAATACATGTGGTTGTCCATTGCAACATTTTATAGCTCTCTTTTTTTGTTTGTGTGGCAACTGCTATCAAACCAGAACTGACTGGCTTAGGCAGATCAGAATGAGTATTCAATCTATACTACTATTGGATATGATTAAGAAAGTCTGTATATATAATTTGTATTGAAATATTCCATTGTAAATAATGAACAAATAATTACAATTATTAATTGTATTCTACCAATTAAGTTTGGTTATTGATGGACGTAGCCCATACCACAGAAAACAATTCATTCATTTTCCTCTCCTAGCAAAACACAAACTGAAATTCGACATTTCAATAAACCCCTCTTCAATTCCGTATGTACAAATAGTAATTAGCGGTACCATTTGTCATTGATCACATCCCTTGATTTCAGAATGTGTTAAAGTGGTCATTTTTAATGTGAGGTGCTCTCAAAATTCCATATTATCAACTTTATAGTCGATCATCAAGCACGTCTCTATCACCGTGAAGGACTCATCGTAGATAAGATACTCGAGGAGCCAGTAATTATATGAGCTAGCCTTAAGAACTAGTCAAGATTCGTGATCACCTCATGTTGTCGGGTCATCATGTTGATAAATGCGTTCAATTTTATGATCTTATCCTCTCTGTATAAAGACCCTATGAATCTTACGTCGTCTGATTCTTTCATTTACTCTTAGTAACAAGTTTGTGGAAAAGAAAAGTTGACGATTGATAATCTATAAGAAGAGATTGGTTGGAATAAGTTAAATCTTTCACCTTCTAACTTATAATATTATATGATTTCGACGGATATCAATCGCTGTACGGCTTAGACGGCGTTCAAAAAGAAGAGGGATCTATTATTTCGAACGATATATTTTCAGGCATTTGAAGTCAGTACGATAACATTCGTTTGGAGCCTGGTGCACCATGGGTCAGGGATATGGGCTGTAGGATAATGCCAGCAAAGAAAAATAGTAATATATTAATCATATGCTGATCTTATGCTGAATATTATATTGAAAAGTTATGAAACGTACTATTCTCAAGTGTGGATTAGGAAAATACTATATGGAAATATATTTTAGTGAGAGAAGTGCGAAATGGATTGGTTACTTATATTTCTTGAGAAATAATAGATACTACTTTTTTTGACCAAAAATAGAAAGGTAGATAGAAGAGAAAGATCCACGAGAAAGAGCGAGGTTGAGCCAACTTAAAGATGGTTTAATGACGAACAAGTTATTATATCGTACAAAAGAATGAAATATGCGGTAACGCTATTGAAAGAGGTGAACTTATGAAAATATATCAAGGTAAATATGAGTATAATAAAAAGGTAAATGGGTGATGTTATCTTTCATTACGCATACCTGTATTTTACCAAGTTGGTCACCACGAGGGAGTGTGACGACGTGTGTTGAGTCTCCAGCCTATACTTTTATCCGTAATTATGAATTCGAAATATTTATATTTTTATTTCTTAATTAATCATGATATTCCACCATATCACGCCTGAAACGTCTCTTTTTATTTTTTTTCGCGTAATTATTATTGTCGCATACTCACTAAGCAGCTGTGTTCTTCAAGAATTTTGTCATTGTGTCCGTTTGTCTGACAGCCAATTTTGCATAATTTTTCATTGTGGTCTCGCCATCCAATTTTATTTTGGGCTAAAATTATTTCTTCTATCTCATGGTTAAACTTCTGTTATCTATAATTATCTAGCACTTTAAGCCTTGAATCTGATCTTTGTTTTCAATGATTCTAAACGCTGAATTTTCAAGTAATAGTGCGGCTCTTTCGGTTCATACATAACAATATTTCACAAAAACCGGAATACTTTTAGCTCAGAAAGCATATCTACATCTACAGATGTAAAAATGCTTTCGGAGCTAAGATAAGACCCCGAGCTCAGCTCAGATAATACCCCGAAAGTCACCTCAAAGGCTGGTGGGGGGGGGTTGTTTTTTCACGGGTGGTATGTTATGGCACCACCCGTAAAATAGGATACAACTACCTGTAAATAAAAACAAAAATGTTGATACACACGCACACAGACATGTAATGCATAGTCAGCGTTTCATCTGCCATGTAACAACCACGTGTAACGATAGTGACTTCGATTAGTTATAAATAAAACAATTTCTGGCGTAACTTGGTGGAAAATCTTCATATTGACATTTAAAAATTAAACAACTTGGATTTCCCACTTAAAATTTTTTATTCTCACGACCTAGGTTTCGTTATGGTATAACACCATCAGGTTGTCATCGATTATTTACTATTATGACTCCTGATTGTCCGAGGAAAGAACAAATATGTAAATATATCTGCACTGGAGTCTACATCCCTTATCCTATCCTTGTGGTTTAAAATGTCCATATAATGTGGAGCCTTAACAATTCCCTTTCTGCCATAGTAGGATTCTCTGGATTTTCCTAAGAGGCTAAATCTCCCTTACATCTCTTTACGTCTCAAGCGGCTCCCAGCCTCATTAATTTAAAAGGTCCGTCACGCATTTCTTCTTATCGTAGAAATGTTTGACTATTCTAACGAATTTTCTCTGAACTCTATTTAATCCTTTCATCGAAAATGTCTCCTAAGGATCCCAAATAATTGTGGCACATTCCAAACGGGCCTGTTTATAGCAAAAAAAACATCTCTCTTCAACTTTCGCATTAAATTTCTCCACCACCCATCTAATGAGGCAGATTTTCTTCGAGGCAAAATTTAAATATTATTCGAGGTGAGTTCTGACCAACTACATATCTTTAATTTATTCATTCCATCTATCGTTCGATGTAGCGGCTTTAATTCAGTTCCGCTGATAGTTATTTTTTTACCATGATACGTAGGTCGGACACTGGTGTTACTCCTATGTTAACTCAATCAGTTTGTTGTACTGAGTCTGCCTCTCGGAACTTAACAGTCATGAATGTTATGTATTACATCAGTTGGCCCTCATTTGAATATTAAGATGATTCTGGTTTTGGGATCGCCTTTTAGATGAATTTATTTTTTAAAATATTCTATTTCAAATAAGTGTGGTTGAATAGTAAATCATAGTAAACGATAGTAACGATAAATTTAGGTCGGCTCTAGGCAGGGATAGATTCACGGACTGGAGGTTAAATTATAGTACAAGTCTGTTATATACAAATCAAGGAGATTGTTTTGATTGAAATGTGCCAAATGTATCATTTATCATGTCGTATTGCGATAGAAGATATTATGCTAATATTATTATACCTGTATGTAGAAATAAAATGTCAAAGCGACAGGTTTAAAAAGTCATTGTAAAAATAATTTATAGCGTTTTAATAATGTAGTTTCTAAATTAATCAACAATAATTTAATAATATATATCTAACAGTGTGGAATCAACTCCTGCCACGAAGGGAATGGGAAGCATGGCTCTGTGTGGATGTATACCATAAAGATAACCAACATTGGATTAGGAAATGCAAATGGCTGTATTCAGCCATCTCTGAATCAAAACGCTGATGATGGTGGGCATTTTGCTATTCGCTGATGTCCTTCCTCTTCCAATGCTCGACGCTGATTCCTGAGGGTGCAATGGAACCCAGGTGAGAGGAAGTGATGCGTGGCGTCGATCTGTCGAAAGGTGAAAGGGAGAGTCCACGGGGAAGAGGGCGTGATCAATGGGGAGCTAATTATAAATCACGGAATCTGCGGAAGCGATTGCATGCAAGCGGGTATCGATGGGGTTGGAGAAGGTGCGGGAATGATGGCCCGGCTAGACACCATGACACTGGGGGAATGATCGGCGTTTGGAAACTTAATGATGTACGAGTATTACATGGGTTCTATTGTCAGCTGAAAAAAATCCGACACGATATTCTCCTCTCGTAGTTGAACATGTACGTTACATCTCTCCTTTATCAGACGATGAAAAGGTGGGAAGTGGAAGGAGAGGTAATTTCTTACTTCTGTGCTATCTTCTATCCTGGAAGTTAAGTATTTTAGAGTTCACGGCCTGGGAACAATTTGATTGGTACTGGTTCCAATCTCTCCTTTCACATAGATGATCATCGTTTTCCCATATGTAAGCCACCATTCGCTTTCATCAGTGTTCTACGTAATTATTTTCGTACATATTTCACCAAAATGCTTTGAGATTTCCCCAATACTTCATCAGTCATAAATTTCACGCGTAGATACATAAAATAGGTTACAACTTGGGAAATGTAAGACCGTCATTCCACCGAACATAACAGGTTATTAGAAGATCTGTTGTTTTGCTCTGAATATGGTTTTGTGTGGGGGAGTTTCATTTGTACCCATCTGTCTATTTCGCTCTGCGACATAAAAACATAAATTCTGTATTATAAATGGTACCCTGCAATCCACCGCTAAGGTGTGTGACAGGGATTGATTCAACACCAGGCATGCAACGACGTAGTGGAGTGTTTTCCACACATACGAGTACATGTAAGGTAGGGGAGATTACGGACATAATATTTGGAAGGTAAACTATAGACTTAAACTAGAAAACCAAACATAAAATTAGAAAAATAGCATGTTTTTATTATTATTTATCGCGGGCGATAAGGTATTAGAGTACATCTACATGGCACACGATAAGTCATTGCTAGTTAGTGTGGCAAGGGATGATTTCGCTGGGACGTGCAATATCAGAATTTTATACTGCATAAAGAGACGGACCACAGAGAGACCATGCAGTGGGATTTCTTTTAAATAATTTTAATTCTATATCGACTTAATTTCAGTCATTAATAATCTCACGTCTTTGTTTGATGACAATAATTTGAGAAGCATCATGCTTGAGAAATTTGGTAGTCAAAACTCAGACCTAGTAGTAACTGTGTAAGTGCTTGTAATTTTTTCAGTCGTTTGAATTTTTAAAACCCTCAGATACTTTAGGCGTGCAGCTAAATAAAAATCGGGCATTTTGGAAGAACCTCATGTCACATGCCTTCGCGGATGTTTGCATGCTTTCATATGAATAGTAATTTAATTAACAGCAGTCTACTGGGATGGAGTAGGTTTTTGTTGACCTTGGAACTACACACTGCTGTACGCCTATGTTTTATTTTAGATGTCACAAAATATTCCTAAATCCAACACTTCATATTACAGTAACTCATTTTTGCATAATTCCTACCTAATTCCATCAAAACCTCTATTCCTTTCCTTCTTCGGCCCTGCTTTCCCAGCATTCTCCACTCTTTGACCATCTTAAGCATCCAATTGCTTCTTAAACTTTTGCATTCTCTTGCTCTGGCATCTTCGTATTTCTTTCATCAACCGTCTCTCTTCCTAGACATGCCTAGAACCTCATTTTCTTTTCTTTAGGTTTATTTTATTTTCTCTATCTTTTCCCAATCACCCTTAAGTCTCCAATTTATGCTTATCGTCTTGCCTCAACGACCAAGTAGCCGATTAGTTATGAGTATTAGTTATTAGGAAAAGCGACCAACAGCTGAGGTAATTTGCACCATTAGGGATAGGTGACAGGGGTTGGATAGTCAGGGAATGGAGAAAGGGTTGAAAGAAACCCGGTGTCAGGACTTATTACGATAGGCGCCAAAAGGGTCCGCAGTTTTACGTGCTATCCGACGAACGGTGTGCCCATATAAAAGTGTTCTCACAAAGCACTCCAAGTAGGACTCAAGATAACATTGAAAAATCCCGAAATCTAAGGGATTCGAACTCGGGCCCTCGGGATGGGAATCCCTAAGATTTCACTTTTCACCTGGGCTGATTGGGTAACTAACGCACGAGTATCCGCAAATTTAACTGATTTAATTATTTTGCGCCTACTTTTACAACAGTCTTCAGCCCTCTCAAGACTTACACCTTTTCTTTAGCGCAGATATTGAAGAGCACAAGTATTTATGGATACTCCTGTCTTAATAGCACTTCCTAGAACTACACCTCCCGATTATCCTCCCGCCACGCGTGATGTTAAACAGAGAAAAAATATGGGAAAATAAATTTAAATTATGAATAAATTTGATTTGATATTCGACGTTTGACTTCATTTAAGAATAAATAATTGGCAAGTTTGCTACCGGAGTATGATGGTGACCAGCAACCATTCGGAGTCCCAATCCTTTCCCCTGGCTAAATAGACCGAAGAGTAAGGTCCTCTCGACAAATAATAAAAATTACGGAATGCTGAACGTGTGAAAGGTTGTGAACGTGTGTATTCGTTCACCCTGGCACAGCACACTTACCGGAAAACCTGAGGAGACCCTGTCGATACTCATCGAGGGGTCGTTTGGGGCTCACTCGTGGCTTTGGAGATGGTTGGAAATCTTCAGTGCAAACTTACATCCGAAAACATCACGTTCGGTTATTTTTTAAGGGATATCAAATTGTGGGCAACAGTCGTGTAGTACACAATAAGAGGTTAATTTTGATTTATTTAAGCAAATTTATGCATAAACAATTCTTGTAAATCCGTTATTGTAGTAATATTTTAAAAATAAAATAAATACCGTGAAATTTTTATGGATTTAATCCGTCAAAGAGTAACGGGCAGGTTTTTTTCAGAAATGATTCTAAATCGAATTCAGTAGTAATAAGAACGGTTTTATCATAAAATATATCTTCATTTAATTTCTATTTACTATGATAATTTCAAATTTAATGTCCCACTAAAATTGAAATTGCAATTACGCAATATTTTTGATTATCCTCCATGCATATTTTTTGTCTGTTTTCACCTTCATTTTAATGATGGATCGTAATTACACCTAATATATATAGCCCTGATGTTGGCCTAATATTTAGTGGGAAAAAGAGTGTGTTAACGTTATTATCGAAGCTTAACAGTTACATTAAAACAGCCATAGAATATCTCCCCTGAAGTAGTGAGCCAACCAATAAACATTCAGATTCCATGGCGCCTAAGATTCACTGCGGTCCATAATGTACGCCCGGATTCAATTTTTTTTGGATGATTGGGGAAAACTTTACGACCGAATTGGAAGCCCTGAAGCCGCAGATATTTCTTGATACCAACGGGTTGTCGAGATCATAACGTGGGATACTCCATTAAATACCCAACACATTGCCTCCATAGCTGTGCAACGTGATATAACGCAGTGCAAAAATATCGTGAATTAGTATTTTGGTTTCTCATCTCGAACCATATGAACTTCACTTTACGATAGTGATTTACGGTAACGGTTCGTACTGAAAGAAATAAAGATAGCAAAGTACTTTCCGCACAGAAGTAAATCATGAAAGTTTATGACAAAAAGACTGGTAGTTCAACGTGCGTAAGAGCTGTTTTCATTTATTTCCTCTTCTAACATTTTTGCTTCTTAAGACTAATTGAATAGTTGAGACAATATTTGAAATTTAAACAGAGAAAAAATATCTACTTTTTAGGCCTCTTTACAGTTTAAATGACAATATATTTCCACTTGTGAAATATTATCACATTTTAAAAACGACGTTATATAAAAAATCCTTAATCATTGTGTATATTGCAAAAGTTTCACAATTTTTTGGATCAGCGGGTCAGATGGCTCATATAAGGTAATCAGAAAGTCAGTATTTAGTAATCGAACGGATCTGCCTCAGTCATTTTTGCCTAATTATTCAGAATTTTTCAGTGGCACCGAATCAAACAGCAACTCACAACTAAAGATGAGAAGGAAATTGTTTGTACCTTTGTTAAACTCGGTCAACGATACCTCACAAATTTCAAAATGCCAAAATTTTAAATAAAAGATTTCAGCATACATGCGGTGGATATCAATAAATAGCAGTGGAAGCATTTGTATGTGAATATTATAGATTCGTTCGGGAATTAACTTGTGCTGCATATTTGCTTCATTTTTCTACGAAGTTACCAGAATTTTAAAAAATTTAATTTATTACATGTGGTACACTTTTTAAAATACTATTTTCAAAATCAAAACGTATACTGCTTTAATAATATTAAATGAATTATTTCATTTTTGCAGTCATTGCAGGAGGCCACACGTGTCCGTTGCGTGATCACTGAACAAAGTAATTTAAGATTCCCTGCATAGGGCAGCAAAACTGAATTATTTGCCAGTTGGAATCATTTAATGAAGAGGAATACAGTTCGGAATCTCGGGAACGTGAACAAAACGTGTATCTAGGAATTTGATTGAAAACCAATAAAAATGTTTTTGCCAATCCTCCTTGCCTGAGCAAGTGGAAACTATGGAAGTGTGATCTTGCACGTCAAGAAGTGTCCCAAGTACGGCTCACGGACATTACCAGGTCAAACATTTCAGTGCGGTCCGTGACAGACTCTCGGGGAAGTTCATGGATAGACCCGTCTTTCTCTGAGCTCTCACTATATGCAAAGTGATGCAAATTGAAAATCTAACTGCCTAAAAAAGAAACGATGTGAAACTTTATTATTTGGCAATTCCGTGGCTCCCTAGTACATAAAGTCGGGGGCATCAGTGTCATGTGACAAAAAAAAGCCATCAATCCCACCCAATACACTTTACCAACTTAATTTCGGAGAGAAAAAAGTTGAATGATGCCTCGCGCTAGTCCACACTTGGCATTTGCAGATGCTGGAGGAGATGTATACTTTTATATACGACCCTTTTTTTGGCGTCCCACTTGAGATGCTTTGAATGGTGGAGTGGGAGGTTGGACTTTGAGAGATAAAAGGGGACCTCGACGCCTACTCTCCCTCCGCTCCATTTGGTGATGCTGTTTTCCCGGGCGCCAAGTGCCTTGGATGTTTATTCTAACAGTTGGAAATACCTTCCGATGCACTGACACCGTACTGACCTCAGCAGATACGCAGAATACCTATTATACGCGGAAGGATGATGGAAACTTTCAAATACTAAATCTACATATGGCGATAACCTAAGTGTGCGCGAATCGAAATTTATCAAGGTCGCGTTCGTCACAAATGAGTATTTGTGAAAGACGGAACCTATCACCTCGGGATGCAAAAAACTCCGCATAATATTCCTAGAAATCATTAGTTGTAATTCACGTTCACCTATGAAATGCAGTACCAAAATTTTAGGCGGAAATATTTTTTGCAATATGGTTCGCGCCCAAAGATTTTTTTTACCGGTACATTCTTAAATCCTATTTCTAATGGTGTAATTCTTTTCTAGGCATAGAATTAATGGAAACCATTCAAAATGGACATAGTTTGATTACGTGTACCTGAAGATGATGTAGTACCTCGCAACAGCGGATGGATAAAATAGATATCTAATGGAAAAGTGTTACTATTTGTTCATTGTAATGATCTAATTCCACCGTATCACGCCTAAAACTATGCAATTTGTTAGTTAATAAGGTTAGCGCATGGAAAAAAATTCAGTTAAACCACACATTACATCGAAAATCCTCTAATATCGTTGTAGACTACAGTCCAAATACATACTCCGTTTTTTGTGGACTTGTAAACTCATACTGTAATTTTGGCATAGAAAAACACTCCTTCTAATCCTGATATCAATAGATAAAATGCCAAAATTTAGTAGTTAATATTATTTTCTAAGGAAGAAAACAAAATAAGTCTTGGGAAAACCCCAGAAATGTAACATACTTCGAAAAACCAAGTTATTTGCGTCTTCGACGTGCGGTTTAGAACTTTACGGTTTCCTTTTGCGACACATTTTTATTTCCTATGCAGCGCACATGATTCCGCGACTGTAGCTGATCTAGACATTTCCAATGAAGGGGACTGACGTTTTTATAAATAAAAAAATAATTGTTTAATCTGTTTTCTATAAAGAAATTTGAAAATCATTTTAAATTTTGAACCAATCCCACTCATTTAGATACCGAAAACGTGCACAGCCTACAGTAGATAACTTTAAGCTCAGGACACCGCAGGTATTCGAAATTAATTGCGGGCGCATTAGAAATATTTATATTTATTTATTTATTAAAGCCAGAAATATTATCCGTGGAGGGGGCAAGAGGGCCATTTACCCCCTCTCACAGCCTCTGCGTGCCGTTTGGTCGAATTCCAAAGAGGTACTCTCACGAATGACACGACTCCACGGTATGTTGGGGCATTCAGGACACCAGAGGACGAAATGTGGCGGGAAGAAGCTAAGCGAAGAGGGGTGAAGGGTTTCGCTTAAGGGGGGGGGACATCCGAGGAATGGGGGATGGGTGCAGATGGCGTGCCAATTAGGAGGGACGGGTGGGGAGAGTAAGTTGAGGGAGTGACAGGAGGGAAGACGGGGGCTCTAATTGCCCCCCGGGACTCCTTCGGTGCCGACCGAAGGGTCCTGAGGACTAATTGGAGTCTGCGGGAAGCATCGCGGACGGAACGGGACTCGACGAGAAGACCAAATTATTGCCTTCCGTTTATACTTGACTCGTGGAAGGTGTTTGACGATCGGCTGAGAGAGTAACGTTTTATACGCAATGATGACTGTATAATGCATGTATTATGCTGACTGTATTATCCTGTATATGTTCGGTGTGTATTGCTGTTTGTTTGGGTATCGTGTAAATCTAAATCTACATAATACCCCGCAAGCCGCCGCAAGGGCGTGTGGCGGGGGGTGTTAGGTCACCACCCAAAAAGATAAATAAAATACCGCTTTTAAAACCAACACACACATGCAAACCCCAATCCACATCCCATCATTCCACGTGCATGCAAACGCACATCTACCTCCCTTCACTCCACAAGCATGCAAGTACAATACGCTTAACTACAACAAATAATTGTACCCCAGGATGCAGCAAGAAATTTATCAGGAACGAATGACTTTTATTCCTTCTTATAACTTTTCTACGACGCATAAGCCTGGTTAATTTATAAAGATTTTGATCTATAGTTTTTCATTAAACATGCGTACCAAGCCATCAAGCTCAATAATGCTTATGGAGTTGGGATGGGAATCATTGGAAGAAAGACGACTCAATGCTAGGTTAAACTTACTAAATAAATCCAGACCCGCCCGTTTCAGCACCGAGGTCCCGAAAACCACTCGATAAGAAGATAGGCATGTGAATCAAAGACATTCGTGGCTTTTATTAATGGTAACCTCCTGGTTGTGGTGAATTTACATGGACAAAGACTCTTTACACTTGCCTACCTAATACGAAACTATTGACCTAATTTTACACAGCAACAAATAGTTCTTCAACTTTGTTCATATTCTGAGTACATTCATTCCTTCTTCAATATGCCTAATCTTTGCAGTTCTCAACCTCTCCCTTATATTGCAGTCATCAACATTGCCATTACCTCTCATTATGCTCTCCACCCACTCTACATTACCTTCATTCTTAGAATTCCTCCCAACCAAGCTCTTTTCTCTCCTAACACCCACGGAACTTATTTCTTCCTTCCCTTCCATTTAACTGTTTTTTCCTCCTCCACACTCACACCTCAAAAACATCCAATGCACGCATATCCTTCAGTCTTAAGTTTCCGGGCCTTAAAAAATATTACAAAACAAATGAAAATAATCACTTACTCTTTCTCAAGATTCTTTATTTATTTTTTTCTTATTAGCTTTCTTCACCAAAAGAGAATTTTCTAGGAGAATGTTTATAAAAAAATTGGTGAGTCAATCTTTGCATTGATTAAAACACTAAAGGAAATAAAAATAATTTTACTGGTTATCTAAAGAGACCTAAAGACATGAGTACTAGTGATTGAGATATGAGAATTTAGTTCACACGTAAAGGCACCTACTGTGAGATCTTAGGAGGCATAGCCGGACTTAAAATGCTAGCATATAAGTCGTCATATGTTTTTCATCTGACATGTTAGTGGCTTCTTCAAAGTTGCGGTGCTAACCCCTTCGGTAGGGAGCCAGTTCATCCCCCCGGTTTCTTACTGTGTCGTCATTCACGAACAAAATCCTCATTTAAAGAATTATTAAATGAATTGACATTTATAATTTGTCATATTTAGTAAATCTTGGATAGAGGGGACCGAATACTAGATACTATGGAGCGTAATAGCAATTATTCGTTTTAAACGTACCCCGGTGGCGGCGGGGTAACGTCCTCATCTGCCAATCCAGAGGTCGCGGGTTCGATTCCCGTCAAGGTGGTTTTTCCTTTACCTATCTATATCTACATAGTACCCCAAAGGCCGCCGCAAGGCCGTGTGGCGGGGGGTGTTAGGTTACCACCCGTAAGAGGGAAAAAACCGCATTCAAAACCAACATATACATGCAAATCCATACCCACAGTGCTGCATACACTGATGCAAAAATCCTATAATTTTACACGGATGTAAATACATATCAAGCTCCTTCCATTCTGCCCATATGCTATTACATATGCTATCATCTAACAAATAATTGCACTTTCGGATGGAGTCAGAAATTTATCCAATTTCGTGCAAGCTAGAATTTTATTACCAGGAAGGCGAAATTCTACTACCACAAGAACATGCAACATTAAACGCTCTCCTCCCCAATCACATAGCAAAGGAATTTGACCCCACGCTGCAGGTGGGTCCCCCCACGGAGAGGGACGAGGGAGGGAAGGGGAAATTTACATCTACATAACCTTGGATTTGGGTGCATGTAATTGTCAAATTGTTATATCAATGTACAAACTCCGATGCGAAGGTCGAAATGCTGTTTTCGGACTAATGCCATATAAAGAAATAAAGACACCCTCCCTCTTTCCTTTTCCATTCTCTATTTCTCACACCACCCACAGGCGCATCTGCTCATGAATATAGACTAGTGCATAGGGGAGTTAAACAACAAATATTAACATTAGACAGGAGTTCCATTCAATGCCAAATCACTTGAATTTCGGCTAAATATATCTTTAAAGCGGGTCGCGGTGGTCTAGTGGGTAGAGCGTTGGACTACTGACCGGAGGGTCCCGGGTTCGATTCCCGGGCAAGGCACTTTGGGCACCTGCAGCTCCACCCAAGCTAGTTGATTTTTCGGGTACTAAATCTTCCTGGGAAACCATAAGCCGGCACAGGGAAAGGAACTGGCCCCCCTACCCTGATGTGTGAATATTCACACGCCGTTGGGCTTGGTACACGGGTGAGCTCTACCATCACCTACTAAACCGACCTACTAAACCGACCTTCGGGTTGATTACTGTGTTTATGGTTTTTTTTTTATATCTTTAAAATTTTTGGAAGTTTTTCATCGCCTGGAATGTGAAGAGGGACGTGGAAGGATGGAGGAAAGAGGGAGGAGTGGTAGAGTGATAGGAGGACTCAGTAGCAGCCCAGTAACTGATTTTAGTCCATGTTATGACAGTTCAACCCCTGCTCATTCATTTTATGTAAATATTAGATCATTATTCTATTGTCATTATTGTTTTAAGCGTGACATAATATTTTTTTAAATGTATAGCTGCGAATCAACTACTCGCCGGTTAATGGAATAGACGAAATATTGTTTTAACCATGATCGTTATTCGATTGAGTCATTTTCCTTCTCTGGACTCATAGCTAAGATTTATAAGGAACATTGGTTCCTTATTCATTTTGTAGGATTTCGAAACAAATCAAATTGCTTGTCCCCGCTTTTCAAATCAGTGATTAAGCCTACCTCAACCATTCATAGACTGTTCATTGAAAAAATAATTTGAAGACGATTTGAAACTGATACAAAGGAGTCACCTCTGTGTTTTAGAATTGTGTTTTTCAGTATGTAGTACTGTATTTGTGTAGATATAAAATTTTGACGGTGTAATGAGATTGAATGACGTTGTATGGAAAAATGTGCCCGTTTGAAATGCGACCTCAGGCGTGAATATTGCCAAGAAACGTTACTAGGAAAACAAAAGATATATTATTTCTTCTCAAAGAGAGGCCGCCAAAGTAATATGATGATCTTAAAGCATGAAGGCAAGGTGAACTGTACAGGGGAAGAGCTTTCTTGGCGAGAGTATGGAAAAAGTGGGAGTTTGAGAAGGCTTAAAAACCAGAGTATATTATAATTGGAAAAGAGCAAGTAGTTTTAAACCACTCTAGCGAGGAATAACATTCTGGGGAGGTCGCCTTATCACGTGCGTAGCAATAAAGCGGAAAGGGAACCAACCAGTTGGTGTCTTAACCTTCTGGTACCACTTTGGCCCCATTATAAAGACTTAGCGGTTAAATTTTTCGCGGTATACTTCTAGCCTTTTCACAGCTCAGCGGCTTGAAACCCTTGGCATTCGGAGTAGAAACTTCGGCTATTGGGTTGAAAGTTTCTAGACCTGCCTCTCTGTTTATTTTCCTCATACCAAATCTTCCTGGAAAAGCGTAAATGGCACAACGAAAAGAGCACTCCCCGGAACTTGAATACATGAATTGAACAATCGCGTACCATAATACTAGGTACTCTCTGTTATCATATATAAACCAAGCAGTTTCAATTTTTACTGTTTTTAATAGTATTTTAAAGTTCACATTTTGTGAATGTGCCATGTGATAATTTTTACGTTATCCGTTAATCATTAAAACGTTCCGATTCGCAGTTTTGAGTTGTGCAATGATAACTTTCAGTGAGTTACTAGCACTCCAGTGAGTCAATAGCAATTTCACGAATGAAATACGCTGTTTACTTTGATTATCACTCCGAGAGATTCCTCATCCCATTCTTCTCGATTTTTTCAAGTCCTACATGTTGAAATATCGCTGTGCGTTACGGCGCTTTATTTACTTATCAATTTTACATTTAAACGATTGACTACGAAAACAAACAGAGTATGTAAAACATATGCAACAATTATTTTTATTTATTTTAGTAATTTTTTAGTACCCTGTAAGCCGCCGCTAGGGTGTTTGGCATGGGGTGAATACAATTCAGACTAATTTTGACCCGAATTTTACCCATGCAGCGGTCGGAAAACGTTATTCTGATCCCTTATTATTCGTAGAAAAAATTTCATCTTAAATCTATCTGCTATACACTTAATCCCTCTAATTTCACAGGCATGATCTCGCCTTCCTTAGTACGATGTGAATAATAAAACATTTTAAATATCACTGCTAAAGAGACATCCTTCCAATGTTTGCAAGCGAATTCATCTTTAATTTAACCTTCGCTCCGTGATTGATTCCCAGCCTAGCTCCTCTAATATTTTGGATACGCCACTAAGTTTATCCTCACATTTTACAAATCTGCGCTGCACGCATTCCGATTCGGCAATTAATCCAACTTCGTGAGGCTCCCATATACGAACTCGTGTAGTACTAGCACCATATTCCTAATGAGGCCTAACGAGCGACAGATAATATTTCTCTTTTATCTTTTCATCACATTTACCTAGAACACTGCTAAAAGTAAGGGTCGTTTGCTCATATTTAAATATTGGCGCTTCAGAACACAGTTTGACTCCTGTAGCGCCATCTACTGATTCATTGAGAAGCAATAGCAGCCTTTATTTTGTTTCAGAAGTCGTTTGCTGGCCCGTGCATGCGAACAATGTCCGCGGCAATCGGTGTTTCCCCTCAGCTGTGAAGTGCGTTCTGTCATACGATTCTTGTATGCAAAAGGATTGTCGGCTGCTGAAATTCATCGGGAGTTATGCCTAGTTAATGGACCTACAGTTATGAGTGAAGGAAAAGTTAGACAATGGTGCCGTGATTTTCAAAATGGACGAAAAAATCTTCATGACAAAAAGCGAAATGCAAGGCCCAGTATTCTGACCGATGAAATTGTTTCGCAAGTGGAACAAAAACTACGATGTGATCGTCGATTGACGATTAATAGCCTGGCTGAGCAAATTCCTCAACTCTGAACGCACTATTGTCTATAATATTGTCATGGAAAACGTCGTGGTAGTCCAGGGGGTAGAGCGTTGGACTACTGACCGAAGGGTCCCGGGTTCGATTACCGGGCAAGCACCTGCAGCTCCACCCAAGCTAGTTGATTTATCGGGTTCCAGATCTTCCTGGGAAACCATAACCGGCACAGAGAAAGGAACTGGCCCCCCTACCCTGATGTGTGAATATTCACACGCCGTCGGGCTTAGTACATAGCAGTGAGCTCTACCATCACCTACTAAACCGACCTTCGGGTTGATTACTGTGTTTATGGTTTATATATACGAGGGTCATCCGGAAAGTAGTACCCGTTCGTGCCGCATGAAGTGCTGACGACGCGAGTAGCCGCTGGACGAGGTCAGATAGCTTCAGTGGCTTGTCTGCCTTCTCTGAGCCAAGTTGCGTGACGCTAGCATTGCCTGTGTCGTTTCTGTGATTGTTTACAATGTTTAAAAAAATTGAGAACGCCGCCAGTTGTGAAGTGAGGGCAGTGATTAAATTCCTCAATGCAAGAAACGTTCGCCCATGTGATATTCATCGCCAATTAAAGGAGGTGTATGGAGACAATGTAATGGACGAGTCGTCTGTTCGGCGGTGGTGTCGCAACTTCAACATGGGGAGGGGGAACACACACGACGATGAGCGTTCGGGGAGACCGTCTGTCATTACAGACCAACTGGTGAGCTCAGTTGACGAATTCGTGAGGAACGATCGGCGCGTCACAATTGATGACATCTGTGAGCATTTTCCCAATGTTTCTCGAACAATTGTTCATGAAATTGTTAAACACCATCTGCATTATGCAAAAATTTGTGCAAGATGGGTCCCTCGCATGCTTACAGATGAGCACAAAACCAAGCGTATGGCTGCAGCACTGACGTTTTTGGGACGTTATTCTGATGAAGGAGACTCTTTCTTGACTCGCATAATTACTGGTGACGAAACATGGGTTTGTTATGCATCACCTGAGAGTAAACGACAGTCAATGGAGTGGCATCATGCTCATTCGCCAAACAAACCAAAAACATTCAAGACAGTTCTGTCCACCAGGAAACTCATGGCAACCATTTTCTGGGATCGACGAGGTGTATTGCTTATTGATTTTATGGCCCGTGGAGACACTATTAATGCCAATGCGTATTGTGAAACATTAAAGAAATTACGGCGGGCAATACAAAAACGGCGGCGAGGTCTATTGTCTACTGGTGTCATTCTCGTTCATGACAATGCCAGGCCTCATGCAGCTGGGAAAATACAAAAACTTTTGCAGCAATTCAAATGGGAAACTTTCGACCATCCACCGTATAGCCCGGACTTGGCCCCTTCAGTTTTTCATCTCTTTACAAAGCTTAAAGACTTTTTGGCAGGAAAAAGATTTGACAGCGATGAAGAACTTAAAGAAGGAGTGACCCTGTATCTCAATGAGCTGGCGGCGAAGGACTATGCAGCAGGAATACAGAAACTTGTCACACGTTATGACAAATGCCTTAATTTGCTTGGAGATTATGTTGAGAAGTAGTTTAAAGTATCCTCTTTCAAATAAAATTTTTTATGTTTGTTAATATTTACTTCTGTGTCTTTATTTCACGAACGGGTACTACTTTCCGGATGACCCTCGTATATATATATATATTCATTAAATTGTTTTTCCAAAAATTATCGTTATGCATATGTATAGTCTCTTTTATTTTATCCTGAGGACGATTTGGAAACCTAATATCCCACAAACCAAATCACAATCCCTTCAGATAGGACGGAATTTGTTCTTCGAATACATGATTACGGACGTTCCACGTGCGCTTTCCGTAAAATTAAGACCCACATCCCTCCCGATCGCTCACCTCTAAACCACAGCTAAATTTGCCGGGCCACGGCTCAGTTATGATCCCCATCAAAAAATTGAGTGTGTTGCCATCCCGATACAAATCATCGTTTAGGCTCAAGGTTCATTATCTGCGTCGAATCTGTAGGCAAGATGGGATGGCTGCGCGCCCCGCCACATATTTGTTTCACATTAATGAGACCTCGGCGAACTCAGCGCAATTTATTAGGCGCTAAACCTCATCCTCGACCGACTAGAGGGAAATGGGAGAGAGAGGGGGAGAGAGAGAGAGAGAGAGAGTGGGGAAAAAATCACAATTAGCCTTCGGCCGCATCCTTATATTCCCAGGGCCTTCGCATCGCGCTAAAAATAAGCGAGTTATCCAATAAATCCTCGACCGATACCCTTATTGGGGGACGGTTCTGGGAAGAACTCTCGGAAAGAAAAAAAAAACACGCATTGAGGATGAATTGGAGATGTGAGTAGAAGCTGTGGGTTGTCCGGATGGCAACCTCGTAGGCACGAGGGTGTAGAGAGCAGTGGGGATGAGTTCCCCCCTAAATACTTTTTCTCTGTGTACTATGGTTTCTTCCAGAAAAATAAGTTCCGCCTCCTCAACTCTAATTCGATGTGATAGAAGAAGAAAAGTCGAACCTTATGATGCTAGCATTACAATAATTCCGATATTATTTTCGGAAAACAATTCTCCGAAAATACGTAACACCGAACCTAATGTTGTCAGGAATGGCATTCCGGATTAAAAAACGGAAATAATCTTAGAAGAGTTTCACTGTCAATGTAAAATCACGTGTTAATTAAATCAAGGCTATGGGATATATGGAGAGGAATCGTTCAAGTCAAAGGCTTGGAGCGCTTTTCGAGGTATTCTCAATTACTATCGCGGTGCATATCACGATATCTCAACAATAATATGATACTAATTCCTGCACTCCCAACTTATTTGCAATTCGGGAGTAATTAAGCATGCAATAATTAATATCTGCGACAAAAATAACATAATAATACGTTATTTAACGAGAAATTTTGTTTCTAGCCAATTTTCTTTCAATTATAATACACACATCTACATAATACCCCGCAGGCCACCGCAAGGGTGTGTGGCGGGGGGTGTTGGGTCACCACACAAAAAAGGGAAAAAAGAAAAACCGCATTCAAAACCAACACAGGCATGCAAACCCAAATCCACGATGATGCATACATTATTAGAAGCATACTATCATTTTACACGCATGAAATTACATATGCTATAATCCAACAAATAATGTCACCTTAGGATGTAGTAATAAATTTATCCAATAACGTGCAAGCTAGATTTTGGTAAGTAAATATCATAATAATATAACATAATCTCATATATTAACATAATAACATAATCTCCTATAATTTAGCTGTCCAACTCGAAGGCAACAACACAGTTTGTAGCTCCCTCCTTTAATTAATGGGACTTTAATTTAACCATAATCTTCTCATAAAAAACACAGTAATCAACGCGAAGGTCGGTTTAGCAGGCGATGGCAGAGTTCACCCTTGTACCAAGCCCGACGGCTTGTGAAATTCACACATCAGGTTAGGGGGGCCAGTTCCTTTCCCTGTGCCGGTTATGGTTTCCCAGGAAGATCTGGTACCCGAAAAATCACGTAGCTTGGGTGGAGCCGCAGGTGCCCAGAGTGCCTTGCCCGGGAATTGAGCCCGGGTCCCTCCAGTCCAACGCTCTACCCCCTGGACTACCGCGACCCACAATCTTCTCATTGTACATATAGAATGGATATTTTTGTTGTATATGAAATAAATATTTGATTTGAAAAATTATATCCATGCAATTGATTTTTAATAAATTATTCCATCCGATGGGGCTGTATAGATTGATTCAAACTGCGAGAGAGCAATACAAACGAATAAATAAACCAATTCCTTCCTATTCTATGAATTTAAGCTATTTTTATAAAGTTATATTAACCAATGTATTCATTCCGATGCCATACTATATATCCACTTATGTTATGCAGTCAACCGCCTCACGAAAATGGGCTCGCATTGGGAAAAATGTCTTGCTGCGCTAATGTCTTGCGTGGATTCAAAAAGGAGAGATTTCGAGGGAGATGCTTTGCGGGAGAAGGCAGAAAGAAATGCCGCGCGGCAATTAGTGGGTAACCCTGTCACGTGACCCATACCCTACCGTTCCCCTCTCCACTTCGGCCCTCCACATCGCTCCCCTCCGCACGTCTCGACTGGGAAACATTATGGGAGGGGTCAGGTAAGGATCCCGGAGCGGTAATCTCTCCACTTCGACTCGGGAAGGTCACCGGAGCACGGGTGAACTACGGGATGTCACAAATCACGCACGAAAACTCAAAAAATCTCGTGCGCTCGCACGTGAATGAACAGCCTTCCATTTCCCATAGCGATTCCTCTTCGAATGGAAGTAGGGAAAAGATAACTTTCTCGACTTTGAAACATTATTGCGGCGCGTTACCCCACTATTTCGGTTGGCACGCTTATCGTTCATTCCAACACGGGGCGAGTTATGAACGAGCTGGTTTCCATGCTAACCAAACACCACGTCTGGTACATTTTACATGACCACAGAGCTACAAGTCCTAAATAAGCTGGACGTCAAGGGGAGTGATTCTACAGTACGAATGCAATGTCCAACTTCTCATTCGTTGATTTGCAATCCTTAACTTTGTTTGGCAGTTATCGAATTTCTCCGTAGATCCGTGCATACGTAATTCCTTTAATTGTGTTAGCCGATTCGCATTTACATAGGAATGTATTACCACTATCGTAGATTTTAGCTAGTCCACGTGTCGTAAAATGTCTCCAAACCATTTATCCCTTTACATTTCAAAGTCTTTCGAAGTGTAGACTGTTCCTTGATTTTTTGGAAGGCTTAATTATTGCTGATTTAATCTTTTCAACAACCTCACACAACACCTCACCTCAAATGTTTCTTCTTCTTCGCTTTGCCTTCTTCCCTCTGCTATTAGTCCAAGAGGCTGCCAATAGTCCAAGATTTGGAGCAATACATTAAAACATTTCACAAACAGACATAAAACATTCTTTTCCTAGCGCTTAAGATAATATTGTTTGACGTGAAGTATAAACTTTCTCGTTGAGTAGTTCTTTTGTCATATTTATAATATTAGCCATTACTCGTTTGATCTTCCTGTTAGTCGTGAAATTTAAGTGCAAAGGCATATAAAATTCGGATCATATTTCACTATTCTTAGTATGTTTGTCTTCTTCCTTTCAGCTTCATGAAATACTAACAACTCGGTATAGTTTTCCATTTCGTTTGGAGTGAGTGTAAACTCATCTCCACTTTTTTGGAAACAGTGAAATATCATCCGCAAATTGAAGGATTTGTCCCACACATACACGTAAGTATCGCTATGCTCATCGTCTTATTCGACTCAAAAAGCATCATCCACATAGAGTTTGTGCCCCAGGGACGGACAGTGTACAATAATCTTTACGTGGAAGTCCTCGAAAGGAACAGAGTACGACGCGTCAGGAAAGAGATATTTGCTAACTGGAGGATGCACCACGACAACAGACCGTCCCACAGCACCTTACTTGGGACGGGGTGTCTGGCCAAGCGCAAGGTGGAAAAGCGATCCCAGCCGCTTTACAGCCCCCGTGTGGTACCGTCGAATTCCTTTTTGTTCCAAAGAATAAAAAGTAGCTCGAAAGGCAAAACCATTTTGGAACGCTGGATAACGTCAAAAAGGCTGTAACGATGTGCCTAAACGAGGTGATTTGAATTAAAATAAATATTCCCGGATTTATTTTACTTATTTTTGGGACAGACTATTAATAACATAGTGTTTTAGCTTGTTGTTCATATTGCTAAGTGTTTACGAAACCTTTTAGTAATGAAGAAATTGAAACCATGGAAGTAATTGGTGTACGTACAAATTTGCTTGTCCTACGTTTCAACTAGGTCTATATGTAATCAAGACATGCTTCTAGTAATGGATGTAAAAATAATATGTATATGTATATTATATGTGTATATATATAAAAATATGTATTTATTTAACAGTTGTGTCCATTCAAAAACCTACCTTAACCGGTAGATTACGTTATAATATGTATACATATATGAATATATATTTGTATATATATATATATATATATATATATATATATATATATATATATATATATATATATAAAACTTAGACAGTAACACACAGCACGAGAACACATAAAAAGAACACTCACAATAATATCTTGATAATTTCGACGGAATCGAGCTCCGTCTTCTTCGGAAGATAAGATATGACTCATATCTTATCTTCCGAAGAAGACGGAGCTCGAGTCCGTCGAAATTATCAAGATATTATTGTGAGTGTTCTTTTTATGTGTTCTCGTGCTGTGTGTTACTGTCTAAGTTTTTTATTCAACACTTCCGTGTTACTTCGAAGAAATCATCTATATATATATATATATATATATATATATATATATATATATATATATATATATACACATATATATATATATATATATATATACACATATATATATATATATATATATGTACACATGTATGTACACATATACATATATGCATATATACATACATAAATATATACACAAACACATACAAGTGTATAAATACTTGTACATACATACCCTTTAAGCTGTTTCCAACCCAGGAAGGCAAAATTAACAAACCCTTATTTTTGGTTGAGGATGCTTCTATCCCTTCATTTGTGACCTCCATACTTCCTTTTCCATCCCTCCTTCTTTCGCCTGAGTCATATCCTTCCTTCTTGGGCTTGCTCTTTTACCGCCTCAGCAATCAGAGACAGTATTCACCCATAGCTCGCTCGGGCTACCTCTTCTTTCTCAATCCATTCACTCTTATGTATGCTTGGTGATTCGACTCTAGTGCATTCTTTAAGCTTGACCAAACCTGCACAGTTATACTTCTTTCACACTTGTTCATTAGCGATGCATCCCTGTCTACGTTGCTTCATAGCCTATTCATTCCTCACTCTATCCCTTCAAGTTTTATCGCTAACACTCCTCAAGTACCCGTTAAATTTTGCCAACATTCACGCTTATCCGTCCATACTGCCTAAGATATAATGTGAAACGGGATGCATTTATATACCCTAGTGAATATAATAAATAACTCATGGGATACATGAATAATGAATAATAATATTGGCTATCAAATCTATAGAATTGTCTCCTGAGCAACTATAATGATGACTTTTATGATATTAATTAAACATGTTAATTTTAATGGAGTATTCTAATATTCTAAACTGCTATTTATCAAAATGTAATTATATCTTACAGGTATGAACTAACTGTAATAACTAAAGGCATGTCCTGGTGAAAATACATTCACTAAATTTGCGGAGTAGCAATTAAAAAGTTAAGATTCATAGGAAGGATATTTGGGAAATGTAATGAGAGAGTGCTATGTAAAAGAACTTTGTTATTTTGATTTAGTGAGGCACTACTGAGGGTATGCGGCGAGTCTATAGGATCATCACCAGATAGGTTTAATTTAAGAACTAGATCAAGTGCAATGTACGAGTAGAGAAGCTACGTTTGTGAAAAGTTGTTGGGGACAGCATTGCAGCGTCATGATACTGTTAGAAGAATTAGGCTGGGTGCCGTTGGTTGACCGTAGAATGAAAGAATTACAGGACCGAAGGTTAAGTTTTTTATGTAATTTTGAAGCAGATCCCTTATCCGAGGATGCTAAAGATATATTACATGCTCCGTCTTTATATGGTAGATCAGATCACTTATACAAAATCAGGGAGATAGGTTATAGCAAAAATAAGTTGAAAAGTCATTTTTTCCTTGTATAATTAGAGATAAAAATGGTATTAGTAGTGAAAAATAGTATTGGTAGTGAAGTAAGATCTAGTGCTTTCCCGGCGTATCTGTTTAATGAAGTTTTCTCGGGCCTTTCACCGGGTCAGAGTGTGTTAATCATGTTGGTCGACGTTTCGATGCTCGACTCGTGCATCTTCCTCAGGGCAGATAAGATCTCATTTGACCTAAGAACGATCCACGAGTCGAGCATTGAAACATCGGCCAACATGGAACCCCTGACCCTGTGGAAGGTCCGAGAAAACTTCATCTAATATTGGTAGTGTTTATACGAGGTTTACTTTGTAGTAATTCCACGCACAAAAAAATTTAAACTTAATGGAGACAGTGAAATTAGTCTCTCCTATAGGACAAAATTGCAATACATTTGTCCCGTTATATTGATTCTGTCGACTTTTTAATAATGCACCACAAATTTAGAGACAATTTGGGATAGATCAGTGGAACTCTTAACATTCATTCCTCGAACAAATTGTAGGTGAGCACAAATACTTGAGGAGTAAAAATATCAATGAGGTATTATTATAATAAATATATTAATAAAAATATTATAAGAATTTTAAGTTTGTCTTTTGTATTGTTTCGCTAAATCACTAAATAAATAAATAATTTTTGCTACTTACTAAATTCTACCTGGCACGTTCTTGGATAAATTTCTTACTGCATCCTAAGGTACAAATATTTGTTATAATCAAGCATATGTACTTGCATGCTTGTGGAGTGAAGGGAGATAGATGTGTATTTGCATGCGTCTAAATGATAGGATGTTTCTATGAATGTCTGCACTACTGTGAATTTGGGTTTGCATGTATGTGTTAGTTTTGAATGCGTTTTTTTCTTTTTTCCTTTTTTTTTGAGTGGTGACCTAACACCCCCGCCACACGCCCTTGCGGCGGCTTGCGGGGTATTATGTAGATGTAGATGAAATCGTCGTATTTCATGAAAGCACTCAAATTCTTAGATTAGCCTTATTTAATTCCAGGTCCTTTTTGTTTTAGCAAAGGCATGGTAGCCCACAGAGCTAAGGTTTCCAGTTCAAATATGGGTCAACCCACAGGATAACGACTCCGAAATCCGTTCAAATTGTGAATTATCGGACAAAGGTCCTCCCTGGGAAACCGCATGCGGCATACTGTAAGGAATTTGGCTCCTCTATGTGTGAATTTCAGACGTCGCTGCATCCTGCGTGAGGTGAACTCACCCCGCATTCATCTAACCAACCAGAGGGTTGAATACTGCCGTGGAGTTTCTTCGCCCTAAATGTCCCGGACAATTAGGAGTAAAATGAGCCTGTTATGTTGTGGCTGAGCTAAGGAAACCTTCGACCAGAGAATCTGATCCCCTCCACACTGCACGGGGCTCATCTACAACCGAGAGCGTCGCGATTAAATCAATCATCTCCCACGTACGCCTCCCTTTATCTCGTTTGCTTGTCTTTTTTTCGTGTGGAAGGCGGGAGGGGGTTGAGCACTCGAGGTTCCTCTCAAGCGCTGCACTGAAGTCGAACGGGGCCGCCGAAGAGCGTACACCCGAGGGTGTGGGAGGGGGAGCCCTTGCTCATAAATCTTTCCGAGCGTCGAACACTCAAGGGCCGATTTTCCGAGTCTCGCGAGCCCTTCCCGTTCGGACCCTGATGATGTGCAGAGGGGTCCCGCGCAATTCCTCTAATCAAACCTCCTCTCCCTAACTCCCCTCTATTCCTCCGCATCTCTTTCTCTCCCCCTAGGGTGACGTAAAGAGATTCAAAGCGGGAGGCCAAGCGAGAAGGAACGGGGTGCATTAGCGGTTATCGCGGAAGGAGAGGTTCTTCTCTCTCTCCAGGGCAGAGCGCTTAATGGTCGTTAATAACGACCAAGATAATGCAATAATATTTATTTTTTTTTAATCTGTAGAAAGAAATTGATGAGGGGGGTGGATGGTTTCGAACCCTTTCTTTGCCACTTCCCTCCCTATGCAGTCGCTGCTGAACTGTTGTCTGCAATTAAACAGTGGTCTCGATGCAGTGGAAGTGGAGAGGACAAGAATGTTCGCATGAAATACGGCCGATTTTCTTTTGACTTACGATATGTTCCCTGGAAGAAGGGCATGACCAATACTGAAGCGATTTACGATCGGCCCAGCATTGCCTGTGCTGTCAAAACTCGATTGAGCCAACTGCTAATCTTACCCTCTGGAGAGAACGTCTTTCAAAGACCGGCGGCACAAGGATATGCCTTGGTGAAGTCACTGGTTAGCGCAACTTGACAATAATAGGGATACTGGGATTTGTATTCCGGTAGTGTCAAATAATTATTCTCATCATGACATCATCATCATCAGGTGCCGATGATGATGTAATACATCGAAATCCGGTCGTAAAATAAATTTTATCAACTGGAAAATTGCTACGATCAGCTATTCCTCATGGCTAATATTCTAATTTTAACTTGTATCAATTTATGATTCTAAGCGTCATTTTAAGATAACACAATCCCTCTTTCTCATGCATTAGCCCAAGGTATGAAGACATTTATGTATTCAAGGTACTTTCAAGTAACACTCGCTGTTAACAATAGTGACACGCTGTTAATGTTACGTAAGAAATGATTCTTGTTGTCCTAAAACTGGAGATTCTACTACATATTCCAATTGATTTATAATCCCGCAATATCATTGTTTGTCAAAGAATGTCACAATCGTGACGAATTGTGTACTGTCAGATAAAGGCTATTTCTGTTAATCATTGAAAAGGATAGCTTAAAATATTTAGACTTTGGTAGAAAAGTTTCAGAAAACATGACTTCATACTTCAATTGATGAACATTGAGGAAGTTTCATAGGGGCACAATTCATTCGAAAACACCGAATTTTCATTCAGAATTGGGAAAATTTTGACAGATAGTTTCATATAAATCAGCCGGCGTTTATCGAAGATTATCAGCCACAAAAGATCAAGTCGAAGGCATAAAAAAGGACGCTCAAAAGAAGTAGTGAAATCTGTTAGAGGTCTCTAACAATTTCACGGTAAGATAATACATATTTCGGGTTTGTAAGCCAATATAAATGGTAGATGTGAACTGAACGTATATTTTATGGAAGAAATGGTGTTTCAATTCTAAATAAAATATAAAATTGACATTAGAATTAAATTTTTGTGAACAACACGTAAAAAATCGAATTGCTCCGTTGTGCGCCACCCTTCTCATCAATTGTATTATTTATTAATTAAATTGTATTCTAGCTTCATTTAAATCCTATTTATTGAGGCTTTTCACTTTCATCGTACGCAAACCCAACGACCACAAGAGTAACTAGCACTCATCAACACCATATCATCTTCCAAAGTAAGGCGGTGACTAAGCCAATTACGTAATCTGAGCTTCTCTTTGAACTACAAAGTTGTTTGTGATCCCTTTCTATTAGCACTCGCATGTTGCAACATCAAGTTGCATTTCTTAGCACGAGCGTTTCCTCAGACAATATCAACCCCACACTTAGAAATCCAAGCAAATAATTTCGAAAACACTTGCGTAGACCGAGCAGTTTTTTGTTAATTTTTATATTTGGCGATGATTATTCTGATACCGGAATAAAATCTTTACGGCAAAATGTTTTTTATAACATAATACATTATATAATACCGGATTATGACGTCCAACTTTGAAACCTAGATCGTATAAAGTTCGTGTGGAATTACCAAGTCACTTCTTTCATTTAAGAAATACATACTATATGCATATTAACTTGTCATGAAGGAGTACGTAGAAACCTTAACTTAATGCACTTCCATCTTTATGTAAAAAGAAAAAATCACTACTTTAAATTTCACAATTTGTTTTAGAACATGAGATGCATTTCGATGTTTTAACGTCATTATCAAGATAGACGAATTTCAATATTAGCGAATGATTCCGTTAAAGTTACCCTCACGGAATCTCCCGCAGTTCATTGAATTTGCTATCCTCTAGGCAGATTACATAACTATTACATAGTGTAAATTATGGTTAATATATGTATGTTTCATAATGGTCCCTGAATCAAGCCACAATTTATAATGAACCAGTTTTATTTTTGCCACAAGTTCTTAAGTCCAACATTTGTAGGATTTTAAATCTAGGATTATAAAAATGATATTTTTTATATAAATATTTGTGCACATTTGCTAATATATATTCAAAATCATGCATTAGTTAATATTTATTCATTTATGATAGGAGCTCTAACACCCTCCGCCCCATACCTTTGCGGTGGCTTTCTAATTATTGTGTACCTAGATGTAGATGTATTGCAAGATCAAGCATAATGTTATCTTTTTGCTTATGCGTATACTTTTATTACCGATGGCATATTAATATGATTGTATGTGGCAATCTCTCATTCTTGTCAGTTTTCTGTTTCTCTCTACCTTCGACTTTAATAAATGTTTACATAATTAATCTTTCATGTGCAGTTCATCTTGTAGGTTTGATTTCGGGAAGAAGGACTTGATTTGGAAGCACCGTCTCTTAATGTGAAATCACACTCTTATGGGAGGAATGTGTTCTTTTTCCTCGTCTCCTTATGGCACGTATCAAGAAAATTAGACAGGGCGGGTGAAATGTTTTTGCCCTCTAGAGGCGTCTCAGAAATGTTAATTTGGAAACAGCAAGCCCAACAGTACAAGTCATCGAGAAATCATGTGACGATATCTACAGTAGATTCACACAAATCAATTGTCCACGTCACTTTTTCATTATAAAAATATTTGCACGTTCAGTTCAGATAAGGGATACACGCTAGGCAATGGATCTTATCTGTAATCTTGAACATAACCCCGAGTAGGCCTCTGAGTGAGAGAGAAGGCTTTTTCACTGCAAGTATAATCCTTCAGGTTCGATTTTGAAGGGATATAAGGAAGGAAGAAGAATTGAGTGTCGTAGGTTAGGGTTAAAAGTTAGGGTAGACTTTCGTATACCAGCGGAATTCTTTACACAAATTAAATGCCTTGTGAGCGCAAAAATATGCTGAAACTTTCTCAAGATGTCAGAAAATTGATGGAGTGAATAAAATCCTTTCCATTTCAAGTAGTTCAGGAGCGGATTCTTTAACGTCTGGTTATCAACCCGAAGGTCCGTTTGATAGGTAAGGGTGAAGCTCGCCTAGTACATAAAGCAGCGGGGTGTGAAATTCACACATCAGGGGTAGGGGGGGCCTTTCCCTGTACCGCCTCAGGTTACCCAAGAAGCTAGGGTGAAGCCGAGTGTGCTCAGAAGCGTCACAGGGAATCGAACCCTGGTCCTCCAGTCAGTAGACCAACGCTGTACCGTCACCATTCCTTAACGTAGATAAATAACATTCTAATTTTCATGTGACCTCGAGTTAAAATTCAATCGCTGTTTATTCAAAAAGGAATTCAGGTAATAATTCTAGAAGCAACTTTCGACTTTATTTTAAAAAATACATTTCACTGAAATTTTACCCTTTCCAAGCATTGTACACTCCAAGGCGTTTTATATTATTTGAACAATCTAAGGGAAAAACGGATGGATTTAATGGAACTTAAAGGATGAGAAATTTTATAGGAGCCACTAGTTGACCTTAGGTTTAAATACTGGCTAAATTTAATGCGTACATTTGAGCCAGGTTACTTATCTAAGGATGTTAATGACATATTACAGGTCCCCCACTTACTGTAGTAGATCAGATCACAAACGTAAAATCAGGGAGATTTATTGTAGAACGGATAAATTTAAAATGTTTTTTCCACGAGGCATTAGGAATCATAATAGATATGACAACAATCGCGTGGGAGATAATTAGAATTAGGAGATAATTAGAAGGTACTGTATTTTTTTGTCGATATCCTGAATGCATCATCCTGCTTGTAAACAAGATGCCAATGTCTGTTAAGTTATATATTTAATAGACCCATCTTTTGAATGTACGTATCCTCTTATTGAATGTTGTTGCATGTAAGTACTTTCTTTCGTGTGCTTAAGGTCGAGTGCATGAACATACTAATATTTGTGTAGAGGTAACATGATTTGGTTTTGCATGTGGTTTTATTCTAGTTTAGGGGTGGTGCCCTAACATCCTCCGCCAAACGCCCTTACGGCGGCTTGCAGGGCATTTTTTAGGTTTATAAATAATATTACGAGGGTCATCTGGAAGGTTTTGGAAAGACTGATGATGAAAATGACAATAAATGTCTTCAATAAATTTTATTTTTCATCATATCGCCTTCAATATTAATGCATTTCATGCGTTTGATGATCCCGTATGTGTAGTGGTAATGGTGCTGCAAATAATTCGTCTACATCCGCAATCACTTCTTGGATGGTTAAAAATTGATCAGCGAGAGTTTTCGGAAGAGGTGGAAGTGTGAGGGAGCGAAACCCGGAGAGTAGGAAGGATGTTCCGCCACTTTATGGAGCAAATTCCTTAATTTTCCCAACGCCAAAGATACTTTTGTGAGCAGGTGCATTGTCCAAATGGAAAAGTGTTTTTTCTCTCTTCACCGCAATTTATCCTAACGACTATCTACAGCAAATTCCTGAATGGAAATGCTTTGCAATTTCACACGTCTACTCACAGTCGTGCCAACATGAAAGAAAAAAATTATACGGGTAATGATGGACGAGGTCTAGAACTTGTCAGAACATCGTTGTAAATAAGATTGCCAATGGTAAAGCATCAAATAAACGTTAGACTAGGATTAAGTAAACTAATCATTTTTTTTGAAAATCAGAGAAGAAACACAGTCCTCTGGCCCGAGTAATAATATCTCCTGACCAGATTCAACCGATTATTCATCACTATCAAGGCAAACGAAATGAATAGTATACTTGCAGTATGTGATCATTTTGGAAGTGCGACACCCTAGTCCAAGGTACTACAGGGAACATTCTATTTTTTGCACAAACATGAGATACATTTTCGTGACTCTTTCGGATGTCTCCGACGTATAGTTTCAGTTCGAATTTCAAACGGTCAATATGGAACCAACAGTGGCCGAGGCGTACTTGTAACCCGGGCATGCTCCAGTCCTGTGTTTGATCTCGCCTTCTAGTCCCTCGATTTTGTTAAAAAATTGAAGACTGTTTAGGCGAACAACTCGATCATTAGGATTTCTCACGCTGCACTACCGGTGGGTGCCGCCAGCAGTTTTCAAACCTCCCCCCAAAGTCTTCTTTAGGTATTCTTGGATACGAGAGAGAAGAGACCTTCTCTTCAGCACAGTGGGCGTCCATGCGTCGTTTCTGGAGATGCGTCGTTAGGATGATGGCCAACGCACACGTAAACACACGCCATTTTGCTGTCGACGCTCCACGTGGCCGATTATTTAACCTGCGAACTTCTATTTACGCCTCATATACTGGATTCTACAAAGAGCCAGGAAGTCGCCTCTGCTGCATCCGAAAGTGATCCAAGTATGGCATCACGCTTTGATGGTTTTCCCAAAACCGAACCACCTACCAAAGACATTATTCGTATCGATACTTTCCCTACTTAGTTCTTCATCCACCAGAAGATGCCATTGTAAATAGGCGAGTAATTTGCGTCGCGATGCTTTCTGCAAATAGGACGGAAAATAACCCGGGACGTGAGAGAAAATGCATCCATAAATAAACCCATTGTTTTCCACTTTAGTAAACATTAAGACATTACAATTGATCGATCTACTTATTGGCAGTAGGCTTTCGGCGGTACTGATTTTCAGCAATTTCCACATTGCCTGCTATTTTCAAGTACATTTTAAAAATTAGATTCCAAATTTATTTTAAAAATAAATATATTTCCGATATATCTATTCAATATAAAATAATTTTTTTCTTTTAGGAACTCTCGAACCTGTATCTACATGCGTCGCGACTTATTAGTTATTCACATGCAGCAAGCAGTACATGCACTGTATATAATTGAATATATTATTAAAACTAAGTTTAAAATCTTAAAAAAAATATATATTATCGTGGATTTGACAATATAAACACCAAGAGCGCCAATAAAATACAAATAGGTGCGGGTACTTTGAGATTGATTGGCCTCAGCTTCCAGCAGGCAAAAAACGGAATGACACGTCGCTTTGGGAGTGCTAGCTACTCCACGAGTGTCTCGTTAGCACTGTGTTCATCCGATCCCAAGCCCTGGCAAGGCGCCTGGCCACACGTTACGTAACAATATACGAGCTTCCTCATGACTTTTTGAGCTTTGTCGGAGTCGGAAGAGGGCTCGTGTTTGCAAACGAATCGATGCGGTGTGTGGATTGTAGAACAGAGAGACATAGAAGGTTGCTTGGATAGAAGGTCAGAAATGTTAAAAGTGCTGGGCTAGAAGTCTTTACAAACTGGGAGGAAAAGATGTAGGATGTATGGTATTTTCCGCGTACTAAAGGGATAAAAAGCATGTGGAGATCAAACGGAAACCGTGGAAAAAATATTCATGGGGAGGTATGACCTTTCATGTTGGATGGGAGCCACTAGTTGACCGTAGGTTGAAATACAAGCTAAATTCACTGCGTAAATTTGAGGCAGGTTACTTCTCTGGGGATGTTAAAGATATTTTACAGGCCCCGAATGTTCACGGTAGATCGTATTACGTACGTAAAATCATGGAGATAGACAGTAAAAGTGATAGATTTAAAATCCCGCTTATCATTAGAGATCAAAATTGATATGACATTAACCACCTATACACAAATATATATGTATATACTGGTATATACTGTATATAAAAATGTACCTGTATATAAATGTAATGTATATAATACATTACATTTATATACAGGTATAATAAATGTAATAATGTATATACTACATTTTTATATACATTACAAATGTAATGTATATAAAAAATGTACCTGTATATAATATATATATATATATATATTTCGATATCCTGCATTTTTTTATTTGATAGACCTATGTTTTTAGCAGTTCTCCCACATGGTTTGAATGTCCGTATTCTGTTATCGAATGTTGTCACATGTAAGTACCTTCTTTCATGTGATTAACTTTGTTTTACAGCATGCTCATAATAATATTTGTGTATAGGTGCCATGATAGGGATTGTGGATGTGGTGATCTAAGATTTCACACCCTTACGGCGGCTTGCGGGATGTTACACAGATGTAGATGAACGAAGATGTAGATGCACAACATGAAATGCTGATCACAAAGCATATTCTTAAAAAAGTCATGTCTCAATAAATGAATCGTGGATTGGAAGTCTACTTGGAGAGCTATTTATGCCCCTTCAAAAAAATGTAAATTTTTTCATAAACTCGGAAAATTCCACGCATCTTACTTCTTTTTCTCCCACGAAACAGGAAATCAATTATGTTTCTTACAGTACAGTCAATTATGTTTCTACAAAAAACACGAAATCAATTATGTTTCTTAGAATGTTTTTCATTATTTCAATGCAAAATACCTATAACGTATAATATCGCATATCGTTTGATTAAAAAATAAATATTAGCGGCCTCGGGAAAAATAAGGTCAATAGAATACTTTTGATAATGAAAACAGGTTTAACCCCATTACTCTAAACCAGTTAGTCAAGCAGTCGATTCATTTAACGACTGAAATTTTGTATTCTCTTAAATTAGGATAACAAAGAAATCGCCTCCCTTGATACCGCGCGGGTTGCCACATATCTGTCGTATCATTAACATGTAAACATTTTTGCCGCAGGTGTGACTCCGCTCTGGAAAAATTGTTTCCTTATCCGTCGTTCTTCATTAAACATTTACCTAAACCCGGCGAATGTTTAAATTGGTTAGGGGATGTAATAATAATATAAATTTAACTCGAGGAACATGACTTCTGATACAAGTTGTACTGAATTTTGTAATAGTTTTGCATGTGACTGGTGGCATGCAACACCTCTCACTGCAGGGGCAAGACATTTCGGACAAACATGTAACATTAATAAAATGTACACTTTAATTGAGGTCGTTCTATAAAATATACTTTTTTCTTCGATATTATTTAAAAAGTTTCGAGTTATGAGAGAAAATATTGGAATCCGTGGCATGCTCCTATGCCAACTCTGGCTCCCTCCTCTGGCTAATCCTCTGGTCACCCCAGAGTTACAACAGGCCATTGTGCTATTATAGTCTATCCAAGAGAAAATTCGAGTTTTGTAACAGGTGCAATTCGAACGCTGCCTTCCGTGTTGGAGTTTTTAGCTAAGGGATTGACAGCAACGCTTGGCGGGTTCACTGAGAGGTTGTCCAAGCCTCCGCTACGTTGCGTTATCTGTTAGCAGCCAAAGGAACTACTTCAAGGAACTTTTCGGTACTCTCAACCCGCCGAGATTTTGAATTCGTATATTCTGAATAATGCCTGAACTCGAACGATATAAGTTCCTAATAATAACTGAAGATATGCATATACATTTTTATATTTATCTTAAAAATACACGTTTATTGAACTTGTGTATGGATCATCAATATGTATTTCGATGCATAATATCTTCTTTCTTCCCCGTAAAAATAATTGCATTTTGTCGCTATCATCCATACATTATAGGGCTCGAAACAATTTCTTGTAGTTAGATAGTTTAAAGTTTAAATAAAGATAATTTTTTATACAAAACATCAATTGCATAAAATAACAGTGTCATAATTGGTCAAAAATATAATGAATTCCATTTAGTGTCATATGGGGATTATTGCTCAAACAATTTAACTGAATTCCAGCAACCCACATTAAGCTAATTATAAACAAATAGATAACTGATAAAAACATATAACTAATATAAATTTTATATTTTTTTTTAAATGGAGCTTTCTCACTAATTTTCTCCAGATAATTTCATAGAAAAATTTTCAAAGTTCAATGCTCTAAAGATCTACTTAAATCATTAAGTAAAAAACTAGATGACCAGTCATATTACTAAATGTAAAAATACAAAAGGGCAATAGTAGAAAAGCTGTTTCATTGTCACTTAATATACTCTTTTTGGGTCGCTTAATATCACTGGTACTGTTCAACACATATGTGGAGAAAATGATCAAGGAGCATGGGATGAACTGGAGGTAAGATTGAAAGTCGGAGGTGAATTCGTAAAATCGGTTAGGTTTAAAATAATAAGGGGGGAAAACTCCAATGCCATAATAAACAGTCGCAACTCTCGTCAGGCCAATTGCTGTGTTGGTTTTTCGCGGGAACCACGTAAGGGACCAAACACAACCTCTCAACCAACAATACCTTCTGTGGTGGTTTACGGGAAATTAATCCACGCCAGGGATCACACACAGCCACACACACACTATCCTATCTGGAAACCTTCACGAGGCTGTGAGACCCCGTTAAAGATTCTAGATGGAAATGTAATCCTTCACGAGGCCGTAGGGAAGACCCCATTAAAGGTACCAGGATGTTCTACAAGTACACACTCTGTGACTATCCACGAAGGACGAGCACGGACCATTCACACACACTAGCACTCAATAAACGCACACACACACACACTCAAAGGGCCCAACTTCTGGGAGAATCTGAAAACAAGTAGAGCATAGACAAGGATATGCGTCGAACACGCGTGTTTCGTACTTTGAACCTACTGTTGGAGGTGTTTTTTTTCCCTCCAGTTCGCTGAAGAGGGCCACTTTGTGTGCGAAACACGCGTGTTCGACGGTTAAAATCGGTTAGGTTTGCTGGTGACCAAGCATTAGTTGCTCAGACAGCCAAGGGGTTGCAAGCATTGCTGAGTGAATTGGAAGTTCAGTGCGATAGATATGGGACGAGAATCAATATTAATAAAACTAAGGTTATGCGATTTTGCAGAAAGAAAAATGTTAGCTTAACATTAAAATAGAAGGGGACAGAATAAGGCAGGTAGAACAGTTTACATATCTCGGAAGTGTTTTGGACCAACACGGTCAAAGTAGTAGGGACGTAAGGAGATGAATTGCGCTAGGCAAGGAGGCTTTCTCAAGGAGGAGGGAGTTGATGACGGGGACGTTGAGTAGGGAGGTCAAGAAAAGACTCATAAAAACTTTGATATGGAGCATATCTATGTACGGCGCGGAAACGTGGTCGCTTAAGCAGAAGGATAGACGTAGATTGGAGGCTTTTGAAATATGGGTGTGGAGAAGAATAGAGAAGGTGAAATGGACCGAAAGGAAAACAAATGAGGAAGTACTATGGATGGGTGAGGAGAGGGGTTTGTTGAGAGAAATCCTAAGGAGGCAGGAAAATGGATAAGGGGAATATTGATCAGCTGTGGGATGTTGAAGACTGTAATTGAGGGGAGAATGTTAGGCAAACGAGGAAAGGGCAGGAATAGGATAGGGATTTTGGATGGGATTAAGGGAGAAAGGAAGTGCACAGAGATGGAGAGGGACTTAATTTAGAGTAGGTTGCTGGATTGTGTTTTGTAAGGAGTCATAAAATATTTATTTGGGAGCAGTGTCCATCCAAAACCAACTTTAACCAGTAGATTACTTAATAATAATAATACTCTTTTTAAAAAAATATCAATAAGGACCCAACTACTTATATTTCATTCAAAAATGAAACTACATATTTGGTCTTGAAGAATGGGAGTGGAATCGATTACACAATTTATGTTATATTTATTGACTATCATCTATAGCAAGCCTCTCTGCACACCTTCAGGTCCACCCAGCTATGTAATTTTTCAGATACCAGATTTCCTGGGAAACCATAACCGGCAGAGGGAAAGGAAGTGACTGAACCTACACCAATGTGTGGATTTCACATGTGGTTAGGCTTAGTACTGGATGAACTCCATGATCACCTACCAACCAAGCCTTAGGGTTGATTACTGTGCTTATGGATATATATCCTTATGGAGATAAAAAAATATGCTTATCAGTTGAAAAAATTTAATGGGTTAGTTAACTTGAGGCATCATAAATTACTTTCCTATTTCAAGCTGCAACAAAGAGCTTGGTTGCAGCACTATATATTTTTCACAAAGTTAGAAATCACGTATAACATCTATATAATATTATGTGCCAAGGGGCAAAGGTGAAGGCACTATAAGGAAGTCAGAAGGGAAAATCCATGCAAATAATCAAAAATAAAAAACTAATGATGAATTTTAGAGGTGTAAATATTATGCATACTCTGGAATTAACTTTAATCTCTAGACCATGGTTTCGAATTACCAAATCATCATCCGGTAAGAACAGAAAACACACAAGTTTATATAGTAGACAGGGAAGAGCAGGGGGGAGAAAAATGGAAATCTTTCTTCCAATTATACCTAGCACCTTATAGACAACAACCACTCCAGTGACTTTGTTCCTAAAATTCTACATTCAGAGAAAAAGGCTTAAGATTGGATGCCTTGGAACAGTTGGAAATTTCAAGGAACAGGCATCATAAGGGTATGCTAGTTAATGAACCTACCTTATTCCTCCCATTCCCCCCCTCCTGGACCCCCCTCTGTTCCACAGCCCTCTTTCCCCCCAAACCCCGACCCAACCGCCCTCTCCCACCCTGATGCCTTACCCAACCATCTCCCCCCCCTCCCCCCAAACTCCAGGTTCCCTTCTCTTTCCCCTCCTCTTCTCTGTCTACTATATAAAGCTGTGTGTTTTCTGTAGTTTACTTTTATTTCCGCAATCGCTCACTTTCGATTCCTTTCTTTATTATTGTTAATTTCCACCCCGAAGAGGAGTTCATCCTAAAACAGGGTTTTTGTACTGTAAATATTGTTACGTTTTATAATATTTTATATATCTCTTGTGTGTCTATATCTTTACGGAATTAAAAACATATAAAACTGAAACTGAACTGGGCTGTACTTTACCTGATGATGACTTGGTAAGTCGAAACCATGATGGTGTTTAATAAAATACATGTGGAGTAACTATTTCTTTCCCAGTATGAATCGCTTCCACAAAGTGATGCCTGAAACCATTCTATTTTAATCTCTATATTCTGATTGCAACCAAAGAACTTGGTCATTGTCCAGATCCGCATGCCACCAAGCAATCATAGGGAGGAAAAAGTAGATAGGGTATATGATCGATTAGAAGACACAGTTGTGGGTATTCATGGAGGGAAATATTTGAAACTGATGTGATATTTATAATAGGTGAAGGAAGAGACGTAATGAAGAAGCAGACTATGGTTTAGGAACACAGAGTAACCAAGGGGAAAAAATAGAGTTCTGCAACGAGTCAGGGATAATCATAAGGTTCACTTGGTTTAGACAATGCAAAAGGTGTAAGCATATGGTTATGAAAAATACCCTGGAATTCAGAAAGATATCAGTCGGACTATGTCATGGCTAAGCACAGATTTAAAAATAGCTTGACTGAATTGCATTTCCAAAAGGTTGATGTGGTTTTAGACCATAATTTAGTGCTAATGAAGTATTAAATCAGATTCAGAAAGTTAAAATAGAGAAGAGGGTTGAGGAAATGGAATACAGAGGCATTAACCAGAAAAATGAGTAGAAGCTGACTGTAGAGAAAACAGAAATCTGTAAAGTGAGAGAGAAAAGGGATCTGGGGACAACAGAAGTCCAGTTTAAGTATTGAAAGCACTGAATAAGAAAGGAAAAAAAGTATGAACAAATGAAAAGAATGAGATTTACAAGGGACAATGGCCTAGAAACTTAAAGAAAACTGTAATGTTGCCTGAAATAATCAATCAAATATGAGGAAATGAATAGGACTGATACCACATATTGTTAAAATGTTGGTAAAAACACTCAATAGAAAATAGTATGAGAAACCTAAAAGTGTTATGGGAGAAATACAACGTGGATTCAGACTAAGTGTTTGTACAATAGATGGAATAGGACTGTTGATAGTAATTGGTGAAAGAAACAGTGAAAAGAACAAAAAATATGTGTTGTATACTTGTACATGGACTTGGATAAAGCTTTTGATATAGTCAGATGCGAAAAATGTGTGGCGATTCTGAAAAAGCATGGATTGATTGGAGAGAAAGAAGGCTGTTAGACAACCTGTATCACAGTCAGAATGTCTGAGTAAGGATAGCCAGCCAGTTGACAGACTAGATTGGAATAGGAAGGGGTGTCAGACAAAGATCCTTATTGTCATCGACCCTATTTCACATATTTTTGGGAGATATAACAGCAGACTGCTTTGATTGAAGTTGAAAAGTGAACATTTTACCGAGCGCATAAGAGCGCAATAAGAGTGCAAAGCATCAGATTTGCTGATGATATGGCTGTATTGGTAGATAGTAAATGGAATATTATAGACATCCTAGCACACCTTAACAGCAAAGAATATGGAATTTTAATAATCAAGAAAAAACTAAGAGTATATTAATAGAAGGCAAAGATGAAACAATCAGCATCGCATTGGAAGGTGAAGTGATCAAACAAATACAGAGCTTTAGGTATTTGTGAAGTGTCATCACTAAAGACGTCCTTTTCCTAATCAAGATTATTTATGGCAAAAGTAGGATTTAATAATAAGAAGAAACTTGAGATATAGAGATCTTGAGAAAAAGAGATCCTTGAAAAAAGAATTACAAAATTTTACATCTAGAGAGTGATGTTGCATGAAGCAGAGACATGGGCTTTGCGAAAAAAGATCAAGTAAAATGAACAGAGGCCTTCAAAATATGGATTTGGAGGAGGATGGAAGGAATGAGATAGGATGATGGGTAAAAAATGATGAGGTACTTCAGAGAATTGGAGAGGAGAGAGAATTGATAAAGGAAATCAAGGAAAGAAGTTGATTGGTTAGGGCATTGTATGGGATAGCAGTGCCCCTTGAAGACTGTCTTAAAGGGGATGATAGAGGTAAACGGAGGATATGAAAGAAAAAGTTACATGATGTTGGACACGGTTAAGATTGGGAGAAGATGTATGTGTAGAAATGAAAAGCATTACTTAAGACAGGAAGACATGGAGGTCAACCATGAGTGAACCTGCCACGTGGCAGAAGAACCAAAGATGATAAGATGAATTAAGGAAGGTTTCAAATGGAAACAGACTGTACACTCCTGTATTTCTTAGCCTCACCTAACTAGGCAAAACCGCCATGCTAAAAGGCCTAACACTCTACAAAAAATTGTTCTTCATTTCCCAAAACATTTTATTTCCAGAATTATTCTATCTCCCTTCATTCCACCAAATGTCTCTATCCTTTTCCTCCCCCTTCCTCATTTGCCTAATGCTCTTCCCTCTATTACCGCCATTAGCATTCCATTGCCAATCAAAATGCTTTGCATCCATTAAAATGCTTGACATTCAGGAAGTATGGAGATTTAAAAATTTGACTATTGCAGGATATAAGGCAGGAGCTCGGAAATTTAGTGATGCAGAGTAACTGTATCCATTAAGAACTTTACTTGACCAGCAAACTAACAGTAATAATAATACCAAATATCATTTTGGATGGATGTAATTCTGTCTTTCTCTTCTCCATTATCAATACTTACGTTGCTCTCCCTTGTTCAGAATCACACCATTCTTTGTAGAGTTTCTTTGTACTAAATATCTTATCCATCCAGTATGGCTCGGAAATGATCTCAGTAATGAGGTGAAGAACCTGATTCTAAAGGTATCAGAAAACCTACAATAGGACATCTTGCCTTCCATCTCCCTTTGTTACTTGTTTTTGAATGAATAACTTTTGTTTTTATTGTCAATATATAGTATGCTAGTGTATATCCATGTAAAGTTTTGTTCAATGAAATTTTTACCATCATTTGTATGTGTTTTATATACTTAGTTCATTACAATATGTATTAATGTACAGGTTAGGGACTGCACGAGGATATGTGTGTATGTATGTATGTATGTATATATATATATATATATATATATATATATATATATATATATATATATATATATATATACACTTTTTTGGAAAACCCACAAACGTGTAATGTAAATTCACTGATAGTCATAACAAACACAGAAACCAAAACACACAAAAGAGGGAAAACTCACTGGTTCTCGAATTTTCGGTGGTCCACACGCACACATATATATATATACACACACACACACACATATATATATATGTGTGTGTGTGTGTGTATGTGTGTGTATATTTTAATATATGTATATATATATATGTGTGCGTGTGTGTGTGTGTGTGAATATGTATATATGTATATATTTTTTCTTACAGGTTCCCCCCACCTTTCCTCACCTAACCCCCAACCCCCTCAACCCTTACCCTTCCCTCATGGTGCTACACCCCCTGCCACACACCTTTTTGGTGGTTCGCAGGGTATTTATGTAGATATAGATGAATATGCAAAATAGCATGGTTTGTTAAAATGCAGCGTGGAAAATGGGAGCATGGCAGTATAGGGATCTGAGATACGGAACATTGAAAAGGTGACCAGGGAAGAATGTAAGAAAAAGAAAATGTGCTTGAGGAGAATGCTGAAGGTTAAATGACTAGACTAAGTGAGGTAGAAATAATTATGGAGAAGAGGAAAGGATCATAAGGAGAACTCTAGGGAAAACAAGTACAAACTATGTAGATGGATTGAATACACTTTTTAGCACAATGGATGAGGTGGAAATATTTTAGAAGAATAAAACTCATTATGAAAGAGAATGAGATAAGTGCATATGACAGGTTAAGATGGACGTTAAACAGAAAATATTTCAGGGGTTACGGAATCAATACTAAGTAGAGAAACATGAAGGCTTGCTGTAAACAAACCTTATGGTTTACATACTGATGATGTTGTACATATCAATTTTATATGTATATAGTGTGTTCTGGGGGTAGAGCGTTGGACTACTGACCGGAGGGCCCGGGTTGGATTACCGCGAAATCCTCTCTGGGCACCTGCAGCTCCACCCAAGCTATGTGATTTTTCGGGTACCAGATCTTCCTGGGAAACCATAACCGGCACAGGGAAAGGAGCTGGCCCCCCTACCCTGGTGTGTGAATTTCACACGCCGTCGGGCTTAGTACTGGGTTAACTCTACCATAACCTACCAAACCGACCTTCGGGTTAATTACTGTGTTTATGGTTTTTTATATAAAGGAAAGGGTGCATTATGTCATGTGTTAATATTTATAATCGAGAAAATGGAATTATTATACCTCTCAGTGATGTCATCTCTTCGGATGTTTTCCTGAACCTAATCGCCGCACCATGAGAAGAGACATCAATTGGCCACCCGCTCTAATGACCTTTTTTTTTAATTCAATTCTCCGATGCTTTCTCTCCTCGTTCTTCCCAGTTTTTTGCCGGTTGTGATAAACGTTGGAATTTTCCATCTCCCAAGGTGAAACGCCAACGAGAGGCGCCTCTGTGCGCCAATCGCTTAACTATCACGTCAGCGGTTCTCTCGAGCGCGGCGATTCCAAGCTATAAATTTTAATTTTATTGATTTAATGACGTGCGTAATTTTAAATAATGAATAGTCAAGAGAGAAGTTCTCAAGGCAATGGAACGAGGTTTTCCGAAAAGTATTTGCATATCGTCGTACAAACGTATCTTAATATTTCGAGCAAATATGCGACAAGTAATAATTATGTAATGAAAACTTTGTTGCAATTTTCCACAGTTAAAACTTTATTGCCGACCATGGTTTCGATACACTGTATCATCTTCAGGTGAGGGAGAGTACAGGGTCTCCCTCACCTGAAGATGATACAGTGTATCGAAACCATGGTCGGCAATAAAGTTTTAACTGTGGAAAATTGCAACAAAGTTTTCATTATGTCTCGATTCCACAATATCACGCCTGATTCTTCACTTTTCGTGAATAATTATGTAATTGAATACGCATGTACCATTTGATAATATCAGTTAAATTTATCAAAGATTGTTAAGTTTCTTCTACTTTTTTTCTCAAAATATTTTAAATACTTTTATAATAATTAGGTATTGGTCTAGCGGACCGAGTATCGATCAAAGCATTAAGACTGGTCGTATTTAAATTTAGGATAAGGGCAATAAGCTGACACGCGATATTAAAAATTTGGATAATGTAAACACTACTTACTGGAAACTGAAAATAAAATGAATGGGCAGACGTGTGTGAGAATTTTAAATCAAAGGCTATTATGGTAGAGAGGGTAAAGGATGCGGAAGATGGGGGACAGGAAATCTTATGGCACAAAGAGGGGTGCATGTAAATAGACATTTATGCATGATCAGGCCTGATTCAAAATCGGATCGAAAAACCGGTAGTGTACGGAAACTGCAACACGTCAGAACACCTGATCATGATTATACCTCAACATTTTGGGCATTGCTAGATTTAGGTATTTACCTAATTATAACGTCGATAGGTTACATGTCCAAGTCGATGTTTCATTCCAATTGACGTTCGATAGCGGAAAATGTACATCACACAAATCTAACTACATTAATTGTACGGAATCCGTTTTTCTATGTCACTGTTTGAAATTTTCAGAAATCAATAAATTCTTACCTTATTACTGGAACGGCCTTCATTTTAATTAGTATTTATGGGTCACTCGTGGAACGAGTTCTTTCATCCCGCTTCCGTCTTACTGCTATCTGTTGCAGCAATAAGTTTCGTTCATATCAAAATTTTTACCTCAAGAAAATCTTGGGAGGCTAAAGAGTCAACTTGATTTGTTACCAAACGTTTTTCTCTCCAAAAACAGTAAGCGATATCGCTCCATTAGTCTCGTGATAATATTAAACACTAGTTCCGCATTTTTACATAATTGCGTAAGCTGAAATTACTTAGATTAGGACACCATGTGCCTTAATGTTTTCTAGCCTCAATACGCGCGTTATACAATATTCTCCGAGAGTGTGAGAATACTAGTCTTACAACTTGGTATGTACAGCGCGTACTTCCCATTCCGATGGCCACGCTGTGCAAGGCAGTGCTTGGAAAAAGTAGACACGACTGTTTTCCCAGATTAAAGTCATGTGCACTAAGAATTTTAATTTATTTAGGTAAAAAGTAAATCATTCTCCTCTACGCAGGACGAAATACTTCGACGCATTTATTAAGAATAGATTCGTTTAACGCCATTAAGTAAACAAAGAAACAAAAGAGAGGTATTAGTGTTTCAATGCTGTTGTAGGAAATGTTTAAAATTGGAAACCGGCTGCCATTGAGATAAATCGGACCGATTTGGCGCAAATAGAAATTATAGCCTCAAAAAAATGAAAAAATTAATGACCCCGTGAAATGTCCCTCGTGTATTGTCAAATGTATACCGTCAACTAGGACAAATTAATCTTAAATTTCTAATGATTTTATTAGTCAAAATTAATTACATGTTCATATCTACCTTAAACGGTAGATTACCTAATAATAATTGAAATTACATTGTCTTCTATGGGTATGTAAACGAACGCTCCGTCAAATTAGGAATAAAATATGAAAACTTATAAAAATTATGTTTTATCCTGAGAAACACATTTTAAAAGTTTATATTAAAGGTGGAAATTCTTTCACAACTGAAGGTAGTACAGGTGGAGTAGAATATCACCTTTTAATTCGGACGGCAGAGTCAAAGTATTCAATTATTTCTCCCCCCAAAGTTTTGAAATTGATTATCCTGCTAGTTTATCATTACTTTATTAATCTATGAAATCATTAGGTAATATACGATAAATGGTTGCATGCTAAAAGTTACGCGATAGGAATTTGTTTTTCATTATAAATTAATGAGCATGTCTTTATTTTTTTCCATTTGGAAACTATACTAAAGACAACGAACGTGGAAATTCAGAAGAAGTCATAATGTCACTATTTTGAAAAAACTTTACTTTCAATCTTACGCCTGAGTGTCCCAAATATTATGTTAAGACCTTATCTGTCGTTGCTATGGTTTTTCTTCCCTAGCATCTTCTATTTATTTCTGAAGATGCTCAAACACAGGATAGATTGATGTAATACGGATACATCGCCATGCAACATTCAAACTCTCGTATTTACTCAGCTAGTGTAAATGATTTAACTTCGCTATCTTTTACTTCCAAATAGACTATAGTTTAGTGGTAGTTAGTAATAGAATAGTTTTCAACTCCATCTTAAAATTATATTCACATCAGCACTTTCGAATTTTATCATAAATCCAGTGTTTTTCATCAATTTCTTAAAACTAATCGACCGCTTCACCGTTAACTGACTCTTGCCGCAATGATTTGGACATAATATTAACTTTCTCGACAATTTTGCTCGTAATCACCATTAGGAAAACAATCACCAACAAAATTTTAAATTTCAATTTTCTTACCTTCTACAGTTTTCTCACTTCTCATTATATTGATTTCTTCGCGAAAGTTTTCCAATTTAAGGATGGTATCTCATCAACTTCTCTGCCAAAGAAACGTCTTGCGATACAAGAGTTGAATTAAATTTTTCGTTTGAGATCAATGCTTTGACTCAAGTCTAGAACGATTGACTCTTGAAACTCAGTGCTAAGGATCATGTAGCATATTCTGTAACTTTTCATTGTCAGCATGCATTCTTCGTTGGCTGGAAGACACTAATGCAACTATTTTATTCAAATAGTAATGGCTTTTGAATTATTTCAATATCACTCTGTGTTAGTGCCCTAAAGCGATAATGAATGGTCGAACAGAATTTCCTTCGCTGTGTTCATTTCAAGAAGAATTGCCACTGGACTTCGTTATCAGCTCAAATCCGAGCAAGAGATCTTTCAAGGTTAAAAAATAATTGAAAAAATCCCTTTCGATGCATAACATACCTGACACCACATAAAAAAGGAGGTAAATTAATAGGTAATTTCAAATCATATTAAAAAAACTGATGCAATAAATGAGACTATTCGCGAGTAAATACGCACGCAACTCGTGATTTCCGAAGGTTAAGGAAGTGTTGTCACTGTTGCTACGAGATGCATATCTTCACTCCGTCATTAATGCGCTTCAACCCATTTTTTTAAATAAGTACTTCATTTGTTATCCATATGGCTTCTTAGTCACGTTTTGCCACTTTATTATATCATTTGTTTCTTTAATAGCTGCATATCTATCTTCAGTTATTGCCATACTTTAAATCCTCAACTAACGTTCCTTAGAATTCGTCGTTTTCACAGAGCTTTTTCCGCCCTACGGCTAATCTTCATTTACACTCCTGGGTTAGTTTGGTACAAATTAGCACTTCACCATTGCCAAATTCTGGTATCCGTTGATATCCAAAAGTAGATAGGCGTTATGACATAATGACTAGCTCAAAAATATCCGACTCAACATGATAAGGTCGATCGGAAATCATTTTTTGGTCTTAGAGGATCAGATATTCTCCTAATTTACTCTCAAAAATTGCTCACCGCACAATGTCGTGTCTTGTAGTACTGTACATTAATGCACTCTCTCACCGAATTCATAACTATCTATTGGTCCTCCTTGGCTCTCTCTAATAAGGTTTTATAAAATCCAGATGAAAGATAATCCTCGCAGTACCTGTTCCTAAGTGAGGTGGCTACAAAGGCGTCTGACTTGCAGTAGGGCGGCCATTTTCGTTAAAGTTAATGGAAAAAAATGATGGAAACAGTCATGAGTACAATAATGGGTAATTTACATTGTCGATTACACACTGACTTTTCTTGAAAACACTTCTTGGGTAGTTTCCAGTTCCTGACAATCACACAGGATCCATGGAGTTCCTTGTTTGACGCTTTGATAGAAACCCCTTATCTTGTCTTCTATTTAGGAGAAAGGCAGACAAGCGGTGAAGTTTCGGCGCAACGTTGGGAAAAATTGGGATATATTCCATTATAAAAAGCAGTTCTCTATTTAATCAAGTATTCAATGGCCGAGATATTTACTAACCTCACAATTGGATGTGTGTTGCTTTGTTGAGTGCTAAATAACTGCTTCAAGGCCACTGTGATCTTCGCTTTATTTCATATAAAGGAAGGACTCTTCCTACTTCCTCGTATAATTGATAAACTATATAGGAATTTAAAAAAATCCACTCGCCGATTCACAGAACTTTCACAGCATTTCTTACTATTTTTAGGCCTCCTGCATCCTCCCCCAAGCACAATTGCTTATTGTGTACAAATATTTATAAATCGGACGCATTCGTGTTTTTTGCAATAAATACCTACCTAAACCTAAAGATTGAGCCAGAATCTGCAACAAGATGGACAGATTAGACAGATTTAAGAAGACCCCAGAGAAGGATTTGCATTCTTTCATGGTGCACGTAAGTGAGAAGGTTTAAATATTAAAGACCATTTATGAAGTCATAAGACTCAATTACATACTTCAACAAAGAATACAATTTATCCTTGCACTTGAATGTTTTTCGTGCATGGTAAGAATGCTTGAATTCTAACCTATCCTTTACGTATCACGTCGGAATTTTTTTGAAAATCCGTCAAAAGTTGTCTCGGTAGAGAATTTCCGTGCAAACATACCTGGAGAATCTGGAGTGCTTTTGGGTTTTAATCGATCCTACTGAATAAATAATTTACGCAGAAGAAAATATATATTTAATGCTGTAAGCACTTAACTTATACTCCTGAAAAAGTATTCACTCGTGAAGAGGGTGGAAGTATCGCTACCTGCTTCAACGGCAAACGGAATTTATAATAGTTCGGTTGATGCTAATCGGAAACATTTCGGAAATCAAATGATAATCTCGTAAACCTTGATGCCCATAGAAAGCTAATGACAATCATCATCTCTAATTGAAAATTGAGTCGTGAAATATAACTTAAAAGAGAAAAAAAATTTAAAAATATTTGGATCAAGGAGGAAACGTACGAGTATTTTCCCAGAGCCGAAACAATACTATATGCTACTCAAAACGAGTTGTTAAGAATGTAAACACTGATCAACGATTTTAGAGATGTTAATCATCGTTTTAAATTGTTTTTCGTTCTCCAACACACTCAGAATATACCATTCCAAAAAATATCTGATTTCTTCGTCATAATCATACAAAAACTAATTAATTCAACTAATTAACATCTTGGAATAAATAAAACCATCATTAAGTATAACATATATATATATATATTTTATATATATATACGGGTCGCGGTGGTCTTGTGGGTAGAGCGTTGGACTACTGACCAGAGGGTCCCGGGTCCGATTCCCGGGCAAGGCACTCTTGGCACCTGCAGCTCCACCCAAGCTAGTTGATTTTTCGGGTACCAGATCTTCCTGGGAAACCATAACCGGCACAGGGAGGGGAACTGGCCCCCCTACCCTGATGTGTGAATATTCACACGCCGTCGAGCTTGGTACATGGGTGAGCTCTACCATCACCTACTAAACCGACCTTCGGGTTGATTACTATGTTTATGGTTATATATATATATATATATATATATATATATATATATATATATATATATATATATATGTATATATATGTATTTTTTTTCAGGTAGTCTACCGGTTAAGGTAGGTTTTTGGATGGGCACAACTATCAAATAAACATTTTGTGACTTCCCACCTAGCAAACTAATCTACATCAGGTCCCTCTTCATCTCGGTGTACTTCTTTCCTCCCTTCATCCCATTCAACATCCCTATCCCGTTCCTACCCTTACCTCGCTTGCCCAACATTCTCCCCTCTATTACCCTCTTCAACATTCCACTACCGCTAAATACAATTTTCATCCATTTTTCCTGCCTCCATAGGATTTCTCTCAACAAACCCCTCTCCTCACCCACCATTTCTAGTACTTCCTCATTTGTTTTCCTTTCGGTCCATTTCACCTTCTCCATTCTTCTCCACACCCACATTTCAAAAGCCTCCAATCTACGTCTATCCTCCTGCTTCAGCGACCACGTTTCCGCGCCGTACATAGCTACGCTCCATATCAGAGTTTTTACGAGTCTTGTCTTAACATCCCTACTTAACGTCCCCGTCATCAACTCCCTCCTCCTTGAGAAAGCCTCCTTGCCTAGCGCAATTCTTCTCCTTACGTCCCTACCACTTTGACCGTATTGGTCAGAAACACTTCCGAGATATGTAAACTTTTCTACCTGCTCTATTTTTTCCCCGCCTATTGTAATATTTAGCTTAGCCTTTTTCTTTCTAGAAAATCGAATAACCTTTGTTTTATTAATATTGATTCTCATCCCATATTTATCGCACTGAACCTCCAATTCACTCAACAATGCTTGCAACCCCTTGGCTGACTGAGCAACTAATGCTTGGTCATCAGCAAACCTAACCGATTTTACGAATTCCCCTCCGACTTTCATTCCTACCTCCAGTTCTTCCCATGCCTCTTTAATCATTTCCTCTACATATACGTTGAACAGTACCGGTGACAATGGGCAACCCTGCCTTACACCTCTTCCTAGCACTGCCCATCCGGACTCTCCGTTCCCCACTCGCACCTGAGCAGTCTGAGACATGTACAGGTTGCGGATCAGTCTCCTGTCCCTCCAATCCATTTCTATTTTCTGCAATACACGCATTAATTTTTCCCAATTCACTCTATCAAACGGTTTTTCGAAATCTACAAAACAGGCAAAAACGTCCTGATTGTATTCTATATTCCTCTCGACTAGTGATCTCATTACTGCAATGGCATCACGCGTACCTCTTCCTTTCATGAACCCAAACTGATCATCTCCTAAGTAATCATTTGCCTCACTCTCTATCCTTTTGTTGATGATCCTGAGAATAACTTTAGCTGCGTGGGATATCAAACTTATTGTTCTGTAATCCTCACATGACGAAGCCTTTGCCTTTTTTGGAATAGGAACTAACACCGATCTCACAAAATCTTCCGGCCAGATTCCTTCCTCATAGATACTACGAATCAGTCCATATATGGCCTTCTTCCCACCTTTCCCTAACCATTTCAACATTTCTACAGGAATATTGTCCACCCCTACAGCCTTATTTTCTTTCATCTCCTTTAATGCCCTTTCTATTTCATCGTCGAGTATGCCTGGACCTAAGCTATCTTCTTCTACGTCATGTTCCTTTTCTATGTCTAAACTTGTCGGCCTATGTTCTTTACCATAGAGTGTTTCTATATATTCCTTCCATCTCTCTTGGATTTTTCCTGGTTCAACTATTATCTTACCCCATTTATCTTTAACTGTTAGCACAGATCTTGCCTTCTTACTTCCCGATAATAACTTAACCTTGCTGTATAGAGCACCAATTTCACCCTTCTTCTGTAAACTTTCCATATCCTCGCATTGCGTTTTCCACCATTCTTCTTTTGCTTTATTTGTGGCCCTTCTCAATTTATTGTTTAACTCCTTGTACTTCATTTTGCCTAACTCTGTGTTTACATTTTTCCACCTTCTTCTCTCATCCATCTTTGCAATCATCTCATCCGTTACCCATGGTTTCCTTATCCTTTTCCCGTTAACGGTTCCTATAGTGTCTTTAGCGGCTTCCAATATCCCTTTCTTGATACATTCCCATTTTTCTTCGATAGTACTCGGTTCTTTACCGTCATCCATCATTTTCTCTACAGCCTTCTGATACTCCTTCCTCGTTAATCCATTTACTGCTTCTAAATTCCATTTCCTAACCCGCCGCCCTTGCCTTATCTTATTGAAACGAACATTACATTTCATAACAACTAAATTGTGGTCAGAGTCCGCATCCGCTCCTGGGAAACTGTGCGAATTTATCACACTGTTCCTAAACCTGTGCGTAACCATAATATAATCTAATAACTGATACCTTTCTGAGTCACCTGGCATTTTCCATGTATACCTACGCATTTTGTGGTGTCTAAACCATGTGTTAGTGATGACTGACCCCTGTCTCCTGCAGAATTCAACTGCTTTCACCCCGCGTTCATTCCTCGTGCCTAACCCATAGTCCCCCACCTCACCACCATCTCTTCCTTCGCCTACCGTCGCATTCCAATCCCCCATCACCTATATATATATATATATATATATATATATATATATATATATATATTCACTGATAGTCATAACAAACACAGAAACCAAAACACAAAAGAGGAAAAACTCTCTTCTGTTCCTAATTCCTCTTGAGAAAGGTGGTTGGACCACCGAAAATTCGAGAACCAGTGAGTTTTTCCTCTTTTGTGTTTTGGTTTCTGTGTTTGTTATGACTATCAGTGAATTTACATTACACGTTTGTGGGTTTTCCAAAAAAGTGTATATATATATATATATATATATATATATATATATATATATATATATATATATATATATATATATATATATATATATATATATACATTAGTGGTCTGCTGGATTCCGCCCTCCCCACCTCTCCTGTGTTCGTCCTTTATGTGTGTTCCTTTCCCATTTTCCTAATATATCTATTTCCATGTGAATGAGTGTGTATTAATATATAAATAAACATACATTAAAAAATATAAACATATTCATAATGAAATTCATAATAATAATAATGATTTCATAATAAATTCATTCAATATTAATTATATTACATATTCACATACATATATAAATATATGTATGTGTATATAAATACACATATGTACATACATGAATGTACTACTACAGTATGTATGTAGGTATGAATGTGTGAGTATATATTTTAGTGTATGTATTTTCATGCATACATCTGTGTGTGCATGAGTAAGTATGTACATGTATGCGTACATATATTTGAAGTGGCTGAGGTTATATTTAACTGTAAACATATGTTGTGTGATTTTACTAGAATTGGTTGTGGTACCATGTGAAATCCTCATGAGCTCGATAAACGGTTGCAAGTTCAGTCGCATGTCGGAATTGCGTTAGGTAGCTATGTATCATACATTGTGCGCGACTTCGTCCGTTTTGTACTGTGTATGCCTGGTATGGATACACCAACTGCAACACGCCTTTCTGGTGGCTTGAAGGGTATTATGCAGATGTAAACGTAGAAAACGAATCGACATCCTCAATTTAATTCAGAAGGGAGAGAGAAAAATGTTTCTAGTGCATCAGTAAGCAAATTTACTTGTATTTTATTGAATATTCCTTGTTAGAGACCATTGTAGTTCTTTATTTGATATTTAACTGAACTCAGAGTTCCTAAATGAGCATCGGGCTCCTTGAAGAATGCATTAAAATTAAAAAAACGAAATAAACGTCGTCTACCCTGTCCAGTAATAACAATCCTGTTGTTTTTTAACCGATTATTTGTCTGTAAATTTTTCGTCGAATAGAATTGATAGAAGGTAATATTTACCCCAAATACGGTAAATTTTTCGAAGAGCTTGATAAAAAAAACGCTCCTGCTAGAATCAAATACACTTGAGCAAACCTGTTTAATGGGGGAAACATTAATTTGAGTAAGTGCGTGTTACTCGCTCTCAAGTGGATGAGTCCAAGGTCTTCCCGAAGGGAGTTAAACCATGAGGTCGACACGGAAAATTGTTTAAAATTCTCGTAGTTATGACTTCTATATGGAATTGACCATGGCCATTGGCCAGCTCTCGTCGATTGCCCGTGAGCCTGTAATCCAATGGGAATAGCCTCGGAAAAGATAGCATTAAAAAACAGTAGGAGAGCACTTTCTTCATCCTCGAGCTGCGTGCTATCCACTAATACGTAATGACGTACCGCACCGACGCTCAACTTCTAATCCATCCTAGCTTATGAGAAGAATAATTGTTATTCCTCCACGTATTCTTTCAATTTAAACATTAGTCTAATGGCAGAGCAGTCAACTAAGCCTCACAAAGGAAGGTATTTCCCCATAAATTGGCATTGTTTTGTAATCGAATGGAAAACTCGAATAGCGAGGATCACACGCGAAGCGTGATTCCGTCTTCACTGCGAGGACCGAAACCAAGGGAATGAAGCGGAAAGGGCGCACTGCGTGATACAGGATTTGCTGCACATTCATGGAAGCAATAGAGGTCAAGTGAAACCTCTTCGTTAGCTGAGGCTATCCGGAATAATCACGCCTCTTAGGTCATTTAACCGTAATCGCTATGGGAAACAAGATAATCCCAATGATGGAAGAAGTACCCACTAAAGAACAGTAGAAAATTACTAGAATCGAATTTCCCTTCCGAAGGTTCAACCAATTCGAAGACATTAGAATAAATGGACATTTTTTGCATGCATTTCTAAATAAACGAAGCACGGTATTAATGAAACCAAAGACTGGTTCGAAAGGTGAGGAATAAATCTTATACTAACTTTAATACTAATCCTTATGAAAACTAGGGAAGTTAAATCCACACATCAAGCTAGGGGGACCCGAGCCTTTCCCTATACTTCCGGCGGTTTCCCAGAAAGATCAATGTTTGATTCATGAGCAGTAGTTTACCGTCGTAGGTTTTTGATACACCCTGACACTAAACACTACTCTGCTCCTAAGCTCTAGCTAGGAAGACAATAAATATTCTCAAACCATACAGTGCGTATTGTAACAACCCATTCTTTACAACAGGACAAAACAAAGGACAAAAAATATATAGATATTTGTTTAAATGTAAAATAAGGGGCACTGCAGCCAAAAATGATAATTTGTGATAATTGTTCATCATATTGTTAATATATATATATATATATATATATATATATATATGTATATATGTGTATATAAATATTCATTCACATGGAAATGGATACATGGAAATGGATTCATGGAAAAGGGATAGGAACACATATAACAGACGAACACAGGAGATGTGGGGAAGGCGGCATCGAGCAGATCACAAGTGCAAAAATATTTCCTTGACTAGAACTTGAACACCGGTTGGGCTACTGACCGGAGGCTCCGTGTTCCACTCCAGGGAAAGGCCTTCTTGGGGGCCCTCAGCTTCACCCGAACTGTGTGAATTTTCAGGCACAAAATTTTCCTGGGAAGCCAAGGAGTCATAGGGAGCATATACTGATCATGTGCTGCCCCCCTATAGTGATGGGTGAATTTCACATGCAGTTGAGCTTGGTATTGGGCGAACTCTGTCATCACCTGCAAAACGACCTCCGGAGTGATTGCTGTGTTTATGGTCCATATAATTATACCATGGGAATACACTTATATTACGTATACATATATATACACACACATATATATATATATATATATATTATTGAATAATTGACGCCGCCAGTCGGGTGAAATGTTTAGAATACGAACTTAATTAATGTACTTCCGTGTACCTTTTGAAAAAAATTTAACCTTTCCTCGCTCCCTCGACAACGTTTGCGGAGTGATCTGTGGATGTAATTCATTGCTTCATGTCAGCCAAAAGCGTGATTGCGGAGGGAATTAGTGACATTAATAATAAATACATACAGCGTGTTCATCCTGTAATCCGATTTCCTCTTGCAACCAATTGAAACGGAGTTCGAAAGTCTCGTGTCCGGTGTTGATTATCATGCACGAATGGGCACGCGGTTAATGACCCCCTTTCTTTTTCTAAAGGTTAATTTATATTTGATCCCGGTCGATAAAATGAGCGCATAAAAACTTCTTCCGATATAAGCCTTTTAAACTGTGCGAAGTTTTATTTTACAAATTTACATTCATTGTACTTCTCACTTAATGGTTTTGAAATTTCTACGACGAAAAATGAATCTTATCTCTCATTAATGGCCTCAGAGTAATTCCATCGAAAAGGTCATCATATTGTGTGAATTTTTCATGTATTCTGCGTATGTCATTAAAAATTTCATTTGCAAAATGACACTTTTGTTCTTCCATCTATGATTACTATCGTAGATTATTATCGTAGTTGGGTAACTTGCAAATTTTGTTTACCCTATTCCCGAGTAAAAAATTAAACCATCTTAGAACCTGAGAGGAAATCGATAATTTTAATATGTTGGTCATAATGCTTGAGCGGGTAGGACAACATACGAGAAACAGTTTATGAGCTGAAGGTCGTTTTAAGAGAAATATATGGATCATATATTATTTAAGAATATTATTGCCATAACGGCGCCAAATATTTGAAATATTTGACTGGCTATGGTGTCCAGGGCTATTATTCTAAGTTTTTCTCTGTACCTCGGTACCTTTAACAACCCCTATAATTAATACATAATATTCCTATATTATTTTTTTTTCTCTAAATTTTGAGTTGACTGAAAAAGGAGAGCTAATCATGAAATAAAAAAACAGCAGAAGTGGTGGAAAAGTGACTGGTGTCGGCGACTTATGGTAATCGAAGGCTTGAGGCAATTGTATTACAATACACGGAGTTGGTAACCATATACAAGGAAATTTTACAGTACTCTCGTCACCAAAAGTACCATGAATACATAAATTTAAACACGCGAAACCCTTTAAGTACTTTAACATATTATTATTTTCTACACTGCTTCGAGTGGCAAATTTATATCATTCAAGAGGTAAAAAAAGACGATAATATTCTTTTTGTTTTTAATGAACCCACTCTCGTGATTGTGTTAATAGAACGTCGCTTGTACTAGCATAGAGCCACAATTACTCTTATGTACATCCTTTCACGCCCTATAAAGGTAACATCAATTAATTATTAAGGAGACTGAAATGATTTAAAACCAAATTTCGATGCATAAAAATTTGAACTTAATGGAATGCCATCACGTATCTATTAAATTTAGTGAACATTCATTTGATCCCTTTATTTATCTATTACACGAAAAATATATTCACTGCCTTATATAAAGCTAAAGAGGTTTCTTTTCTGCTTATTGTTAGCCTCACTTGACAATGTATACTTATTGCATATAATTATACGCTTGAGCACATTCTCATCCCGATTTATTGATGTCCACGACGAATTATTGATAAAAATAAATACTGAACGTCACTTTCCTCCTATCGCGAGCGTGGGAGGAATACCGCAAAGATAGAAATCAAGCATACCTTGAGAAAAATATTTTTCCTTCGCCTTAAAATAAATATTTTGAAAAAATAAACTGGCGTGCCATGAAAAAACTTTGTCTCTGTGTTTACTTTTATTCAACCAACGCTCGGTTTGGAATCCTTCGAAAAGGTCGCAATTCTGCTCGAGAGAGATGATTGCCTTTCATCTCCTGAGGACGAAAATAAATCAACAAGACTCCTCCAGACTCTGATATTTCCGAGGAAAAGGTTTCCACTGCTTAAGCATGGAACGGAACAAATTAATGTTAACCTCGTTACTATCGAATGAACTGAAAATTTATTCATTAAGCTCTGAAAGACAAATTTGGAACTCCTTACAATTGGCTCTTGGAGTACCATCAAAAGAGTTTCATTACCTCAATGACTTCCGAGTACTTTGAAGATTATCTTTGGCAAATCGATGGAGGAAATCATTGAAAAATAATAAGTTAAATATTTCACTGCGACTATTGAGCATGGAAATTTTGTCCTCTAAATGAAACTTAATGAAAACTCTTTTGTTATGACAAATGCTCTATTGCATACACACGTACTAAGGTAGAGTATAGACGTTTCTCTTGAAAATATTTAATTGGTGGTGGAAATTTTCATAAAGATGGCTTTGACGATCTGCATCAGCTACTCATTTGAAAAGTCACTGAATTAAGTAGCATCTTAACCAATAATGAACATTCTGACCTGGAGAATTCTTTATTATGAGGAAACACTCGAAAAAATGCATGATATTTGATATTAATATATGTGCATGAATGAATCAATTCAGGCCTTTTATAGAGAAAACGTAACATATTTGTTCATCGTCGGCATTTCGCCAGTGTATGAATATGAGAGTAATCCCGAAATTGGTTTCTATTTTTTTAGAAATAGAATACAACATTTATTTTCCTTAATTTATACATGTTTTTAAAGCTTAAAACTTCCTCTTATGAATGCCATAAGATTTCGTTTCTTTCCATGTCATAACTAAACGATTCTTTCTATTTCTAATAAAGTATCGAAGTTTCTATTTTGGGATTACTCTCGCTGCATGGTGGATGGAAATGGAAAACACATTAAAGTTTACTCTTATAGCTGAACTCATTTATAATCACGAAAAAGAGTCATTGCTTGAGGATTGTAAGGTTTTATTTAATTCTGTGCCGAATGCAGATTAGGATAATAAGCATAGAGCATTTCATATTTCCGAAACCTAGTCTTTGACAACAGTGAATAAGCGTATCGGAAAAGGTGTGAGTGTGGGGCCATTAACTACACCAGATATTACAAACGCGAAAACAAAAAACTGTAGGAAATTGAAGCGAAAGAAAGAGTTTTGACTGGGAAATGCGAAGAAGACAAAAGTGGATGCCTCCATCCACTTCTTCTACCTTATTTGAAGGTCGCGATTGAAGGTGAGCGTAGGCAGGAAAAGAAGAAAAACGATGTGATCTTGATCGGCACGAAAGGAGGTTAAAAAATATTACGATCGGAAAAAATAAATATTTCAAAGCAAAATATTTTCATTGAAAGAGGAAGGGCGGGAGAAGACCATAGATCTCAGCACTTGTCGTCAGGGAAATCCATAAAATCCAAGCGTTCTTTCCGAACGTATGTTCGTATGGATCGTTTGATGGATAGATTCTAAGATAAATTACCTGCGGAAAACTACATGTAAGTCACCACTGTGAAATTAACCTACAGCCCCGATGCGACACCGCCGTAGTTCACCATACTGGAATAACAATACTGGATAACATCAAAGAGGCCGTGACAAGGTGCCAGAAAGCGTCCGCGACTGACAGAGATGCAGTCATCGATTCACAAGGGTGTTATTTTGAAGAATTTTACCAATTTTTACTTTGATCTGAAATAATTGTTTTTCCGGATCAATTCTACTAATTTTTAAGACAGACAGTGTCCACAAACAGGACAAACTAATTCCCTGCAGACTCTCTTGTTAGCGTACTGCAATAAAACATGATTTGTTTAACCAACTAACAATATTTTCCAACCTTAAACCTTTTATTTAGTTTATTTCATAGATGATTGCGTAACTACAACTGCTTAAAATAAGTCCATTAAGTTGCACTGAATGGTTGAGGCCTTAACTTCTTAGAATTCCATGTTTAACTTAAGAAATTAATATTATCTTTGCTTTCTACAGAAATAAACTTTATTTGTCGACTAGTTTCGTTTACACTGTAACATCCTCAGAACTAGTGGTACAATATACATTTTAGTAGATAACTCAGAAAAAATGTATATTGTACCACTAGTCCTGAGGATGTTACAGTGTAAACGAAACTAGTCGACAAATAAAGTTTATTTCTGTAGAAAGCAAAGATAATATTAATTTCTTAAGTTAAATCCATTAAGCATAATGAATAATGAGTTTTTTTTCTGGACCTCTTTTAACTCTGCGGTTTAAGAGCCTTATGTTCCTTGCCTAAACAACGATAAACAGTCGTATAGCACAGCGAAGTGAAAATCGGAATATTTTTTTAATCAATTTTGTTTCTCTTAGGTATTTATTCAAATCTTTTGAGAAAGAAGTAAGAGAGAGAGAGAGAGAGAGAGAGGTTCCTAGCTTGTCTTTGTGGCACATCTGCCATTCATTGATAATGGTTACGAGATTTTATCGGGCCCGTAATGGCATTTTCACCCGTACATACCATGAACGTGGCCAAAGCCCGGTAATGCCTGTCTCACTTTCACTATTCTAAAGCAGCAAGTATCCATTCTGAAGGGACCAACTTAATAGCAGCTCACCGTCGCCAATACCCGAACACTAGAAAGTAAATGCAATGTAATGACACAGCAGGACGCTGGTGTTATGTTGAGTGTCTGGATGGGAGTCGAACCACCAAGCCAAGATATATGAGAGAACAGTAAACAGTTTTAGAGGAATGAGTACATGAGAAAGCCAATGGTGGATTTGGCTGAACAGACCACACATACCGGTATGAAGAGTCTCCAGAAAACATGGGAATGCAATTGTATGAGACGATCTACCGATGCGACAGGTGTGTAATAAATATGAAAGAATTAGGTAATATAGGATGAATCAATATTAAACGTTATTTGGTGTTCTGAAATAACGTAAAGTTAAGCATTTTTGACTTTGCCTATCTGGAAAGCGTAAGAAGGATCATTACTGTTAGTTTATCGTTGAAAGGTTGGTTAGACAGTCTTTCCTAACACGACAAAGCATGACACTCCACCCAACAGTGACCCCTTCATCAACTCCGCATTCTAACCACCTTCCTTCGGAGAACAAACTCTAACGTTAGCTTTTTGTCAAACTTTTTGCCTCACAGATGAAGGATTACGTGATTAATAAAAGTTTTTGGAGGGAGAGTCACCAGTTGAAATTACAGTTGTCCGTGTACAGGTGTACAGAAACTGCAGTTGTCATTACAACTCCTTATGGAAAAGCTCTGCAGAGACACTCCTATGATCTTTTATTTCGCGCTAGATTTCTTTCTATTTGACATAAGTGGACATTTCCACTTATCTTTATTTGAAAACTCTTGTTTTAACAAACAAATGTATCTAACAAAAAAACAGAAATTTTTTATTCACATGAACTCTTCATCATTTCTCGTTAGCACGACATTTCTTCTCCACCTTATTCTTTTTTTGATCCTATAATTTTCAATTCATGTTTTTGGAATGATATATGGTTCCCACTTCCAATTCCTAAGGTTTAACTTTTTTAGTCGCAAGATCCTCCTTGATTCCAGGCTAGCTAGCGTATGAAACCAATAACATTACGCTGAGTTATTCCTCAACTGCATATTCTCCATCTCGCTTCAGTGTCCAACATGACCTCTTTATATTCTTTTTTATTCTATTCTTTCCCTCCCACTACTCCGCTCACCTTGGTATCCTTCTTCCATTTTTACCTCATTATTTAATATCCAATAGACTTTCATTATCTCCTTCCAAATTCTCCTGTCTGCTTTGAATATATCTGGAGAACGTTATCTTATCATTCTCAGGATGTCTTTGCTTATTTTCTAGTCCTTCGATGATATTTGTTCAATTCTTTCATATTCTCACATTTCAAGTTTCTCCACTTTATGTTTATCTTCTTTGCATAACGATTAAGTTTTGAGCCATAAAACTCAACCTTAATTGCTCATTTTAAAAGTTATAGCGACCTGTTCAAAGAAATCTTGTATATCAATGGTTGAATAAGGAAAATAATACAAGTTTGATTGCTACTAAATGGCATTTCTCAATTAAAATAATTTAAATATTGATTTTTACAAAATCATTGACTTACCAAAAACTAGAATATTCCTTCTTTTTTCCGTAAAAATTTGCCGTTTTACAAGTTAACATTGATCGAAATTTAATCAGTTATTCCAATTTATGAATATATTAGTTTAATTTTTGCACTGATATATCAATTTTACATATTTTGACACACTAAACTATATGGAACATACTTCGAACCCCATTATCATCACGCAGGCCGGAACAAATTAGTCTTCTGTCCCCATTTCTATTTCTAACTCATGTAATGGTCAGATCAGTACGATTCTGAGAGCATTAATAATGATTACCATTGGTAGTCTAATATTTGAGTTGTTTTTTGGATGGCCACATAACCAGACACACCTATATTTCTTAGCCTCACTTTGCAAGAAACAAATGACACCCCAAATACAATAAACTGTTCAATTCCGTATTCCCCTTGCCTCCTTGCCTTTCATCCAAAATGAATGCCTGTTCAACTCCCTATCTCGTCTATCTCACGTTCACTCATTCGTCGGTCTATAAAGTTCCATTCCCAATTAAAATTCTCTGCATTCATCTTTCCGAACAACTCAACTGGCTCGTTGGTCTAGGGGTATGATTCTCGCTTAGGGTGCGAGAGGTCCCGGGTTCAAATCCCGGACGAGCCCAATTTTTTTTAGGGGATCGTAGAAGAGACTCTCAAGTCTCCAAAGTAAAGACATCTATCCACCGGAATGCTCCCAAAAATCCTCTATCCTTCTCCACCATGCCTGTGATTCTCGTTTTATTTCCTTCCAGTCAATTTTATCTTTTCCATCCTCATGGCAAACCTTTACCCAAAAATCAATGTCCCAACCTCGGTCTGGTTGACATTGGTGTGTCTCTCTCTCTCTTTCTCATCATGGGGCCTTTTCGTTATGGTTCCTCATTCTCATATCTCAGGAAGTATTCGTCAAGTGTTAGCCGCACCTTGACGCGACGTCTCCACTCTCGGGAGACACAAAACACTCCCGTGCCCTTCGTCTGCATTCTTTCCCAAAGTACTACAACTTCCCCCCCATCCACTCTCAACCCTCTGCCGCCGTCACTTTTCACGAAGGCGGAGAGTTCCGACGCTCGCCTTTTCAAGTTCGCTCACGGCGAACTTCCGCACTCGATCCAAGGACGAAATGAACTCGCGTCCCCTTTTTCTTCCTCTTCCTATCCGACCTCCCTCCCCCGCTTTCTTATGATTCTCCTCATCGCGGAGTGCATGACGGGGAAGAAGATGACTACCCACTCCACGCCAGACAATCAGCGTAATCAACAGCAATCATGTGCAATCGAGAATTTCGCTCAGCGGGAGCTAGCTCTGTGATGATATACCACCCCCGTGATGAAATCAGAAATAAATACAGCCGTTTTAGGAAACCTCGGGAAATAAAATTGTTTCCTCATCATTTCTTGGCGAGCAGTAGCTGATATAGGAAACCTCTATAGCGGGGAGGAAATTTTTATATTATTATTGGCATTCTATCGGTAAATGTGTATTTTACTTACATCTCCTAGCAAAATGCAACCTGTAATCCGAGACTAAAATGGGTCCCTCTTCAGCTCCTACACACTTCCTTCCTGCCTTAACTCCTAACATTCTCCAAACACTCTACTCTCCCCGCACTCTCAAGCATCACATTAACAATCAGAGCGCTCCGAATCTACCTTTTTTTGCCTTCTTTGGACTTTTCGCAAAAATTCCCTCTCTTCCTCCACCATACGCATTACTTCTTAGTTTTTATTAGCCTTTTTTAAAAATTGATACTCCCTCTCTTCAATTCCCTTCTCCTTGTGAAAGCTTCTTGGCCTAACGCATTTCATCTTCTTATGTCCCAACTACATTGACCATGCTTTCTATTGTTTAAGGCCCAACTTTGTGGAAGTTCATGTTTATTAAATTAAGAACACAATGTATATATATATCCACTGTTCTTTATATTCGTACAACTCATCAGGTACATGATGATGACGCCTAAGCGTTGAAAATAGTCGTGCGAGAATAAAGAACATTGGAAACATACATTGTGTTCTTAATTTAATGTGCATTGACCATTGTCGTCCAAAACATCCCAGAGAAAAGGACACCGTTCTACCTGTTCTGAATTTTGGTTCTTCAAATATTTGAATTAGCTTTCCCCTTTCTTGAAAACCAGACAACTTTTGTTTTGTTTATATTTATCCTTCTCCAAAACCTACCATTCTGGCCTTCTAATGCGCCCAGCAATGCTTACAACCTTGGCTTGGCTAACTAGAAAACTAATCCTTGATCATCCACAAATATGACTGATTTTACGAATTCATTTCCCTGGGGATACGAATGAAGTCTTTAATTCGTATCCCCGGTTATTCCTGTCTTTGAAAGCATTTACTCCACATATTAGTAGAAAAGCACGGGTAATAATGTCTGTCTTACTCCTCTTCCTAACACTATCCATCCGGATTCTCCGCCTGCTACTCACACCTGAGCAGTCTGACACGTGTACCCGTTGTGGATGTCTCCTATCCCTCTAATGTACTCCTTATTTTCTGCATTATACTCATTATTTCTACCCAGTTCATTCCACCATTTCGAAATCTACGAAACAGACAAAATGCATCATGATTGTATTCTACGTATTCTCTTCACAATTAGTTGCCTCATTACTGCTGTGGCATCACGCATACATTCCCCTTCCTGAACCCAAACTGTTATATCCTGCGTAACCATTTGCCCTGCTCTCCATTCACTTATAGTACCACTTAAGCTGCATGTGAAATCAAACTTATTGCTCCATAGTTTTCACATGTGGCTTTCTTTCCCTTTTTTGGGAAAGGAACTACCACTGATCTGTCCATATCTTTCGGTCAAATTTCTCTCCCATTAATGCTATGAATTAGTCCATTAAAGCTCTTCGAGCCACGTCTTCCTAAATCCTTAATTAGTTCCGCGGGAATGTTGCCTACCCCCTCTGTCTTATTTGATTTCGGTTTCTTAAATGCTCTTAATATCTCACCATGGAGTATTCCTGCACTTAAGCCAAACTTATCTATGTTATACTATTCTCTTTCTACGTCTCAGCTTGCTTGACTAATACCTTTACCATATTAGGTCGTAGATTTTCGTGGCGTTCTGATGAATGACTCTCCATTCTCGGGATGTCACTGCGTAGGTTGTTCTTTAGACATCAGTTTCGCCCGTGTTCCAACAATCGTCTTCAGGTTGAAGGCAACCCAAGCGGTGATATCCCGTGAATGGAGAATCATACATTTACCATATTATTTCCGTCTCTTTTGAACTTTTCCTGGTTCAATCTTTGACTGTTCGTACGGATTTTCTCTTCCTATTTCCTGTCAGTGTTTTCAACATCTGCAGAGCTTCAATATCTTCCTTCCTTTGTAAACTTTCTATATCCTCGCACTGCGTCTACGCTTTTCACCGCGCTTTTATCGTCTCATTAGTTTCCAGCCTCAGTTAATTATTTTACTCCTTCTACTTTCGTCTACCAATGCGTTTAAATTTATCTGTAACTTTCCCCCGCCTATTTTTTTAACATATTTTCTGTAATCCAGTTTTCTTTCCTCTTCCTATTAACTCTTCCTTTAGTATTGTTTGGGCCTTTCCATATCTCTTTAATATGTTCACATTTATCTTCTTTATACATTTCTTCCTGTTCCCACTCGTAATTTTCTCTACAGACCATATATACCTACGCCTTTTACGGTGCTTGAACGAAATGTTCGTTATGATTAAGCCTTATCTTCTATAGAACTCTTTGTTTTCTTCCCGTGGTGATTTCTTGTTTCTAAACTGTATTTTTCTGACCGACACCAATCTCTCGGTTCGCTGACCCTACCAATAACAATTATCGGTCATATCGCCAGCACAGTGCAATGGATTATCATAATGCACAAATCCATCCACCACGTCAAGGTTGTAGCCCGCGGGGGTGATATTTTCATGCATAAAATAAAACTATTTTTATAAGTTATTCTCTTTAAAGAAAAGTTGAAAATAATGAAACAAGTGCCTTACTAATTTGATACCAAAACGCACTATGCAGTAGATACTTAATGCTCAAGAGACAACAAGTGTTAACAAGTAGTATCCGCTACATAAATTGTTTTAATTTTTAGCTTTATTAAATTCATAAATATTTCCTACGTTGGGGACTGGAGTTCCCAGGGCTGCCATTCCCTTCCTTTGCTTGGATCTACAACTGATTAAATCTACTACTGACTATGAGTAACTTACCAGAAAAGGTAGGTTTTTGATGACTCAAAGGCCTTAGCACCGCTGTTCTTTTAATTTCCTCCGATCACGAAAATAAACAACGTACATCCATAAACTATTTTTCTACCTCTTTTGGTTGTGGAAGAATGACTGTCTTCAACTTGTTGCCAACGTTCTCTTCTGACTGTATTTTTCAATCTACTGTTCGTTGAGCACCCATTCCACTCCGCCTCCTTTATTCTTCTTCTTGATGGCGACACATATTATTGTTTTCCTGGGACATTTCCGCTTCAATTTCTTAAATATTCCCCTTAATTTGCCCTTCAATTTAATCAAAAATATATACTTTTTACCTGGATTACAGCCCTCTACAATAGTGCATGCTGGAATATAGGGAATGACGTAAATCTGGAAATGTACGAATATTCCAGCACCGCTTAATTCGATTACCAAAGGTGATCCCTCCAGTGAACTAATTTGTCAATTTTTTCATTTTCATGATTTTGACGATACATAAATGTATTGGCTGGAGTGATTTCAAATTTGCTAATGACGATTTCATGTCAAGATAATGTTTCATGCTAGTTCACAAAATAAATAAGATTGACTAGAATCTTCAATCTGAAAATATACTTCTTATGCATACCATATTTGTGAAGTGAATTAAAAATAACAGTTTCAGGCTTAGATAGGTGTAATTCCTTCATGATGAGGGTACAGAAAAAAGACTTTGCTATTCCACTTAAAAAGGTTTCATATATTACAAGACGTGGTTCGAAGTGGTCCAGTGGGTAGAGCGTTGGACTACTGACCGGAGGGTCCCGGGTCCGATTCCCGGGCAAGGCACTCTGGGCACCTGCAGCTCCACCCAAGCTCGTTGATTTTTCGGGTACCAGATCTTTCTGGGAAACCATAACCGGCACAGGGAAAGGAACTGGCCCCCCTACCCTGATGTGTGAATATTCACACGCCGTCGGGCTTGGTACATGGGTGAGCTCTACGATCACCTACTAAACCGACCTTCGAGTTGATTACTGTGTTTATGGTTTATATTACAAGACGATGATTTCAATGCTGCGCATGATCACCACCTGACGATGATTGAAACCATGGTCGTGTAAAATACCTTATCATGTGGAATAGATGCTTTTTTTCTCTACCCTAATAGAGAAAATTAAACTCAAAATAAGATTAATCAACCAAAATATTGATTAATGGTTGATGGTAGAGCTCACATATGTCCAATAGGAATGAGAAATAAATACATTTCTTGGAAAGAGAGGGCAGTTCCTTTTCTTATGCCGCTTACGGTTTCACAAAAAAGATTTGCTACATAAGACACCACACGAGCTGTGTTTACCCCAAGTTTCAAAAGGTATAAACCTGGCATGAACCCCAGACTCCATTCAGTGTCCGCAAGGCTAGAAGAGATACCAACTTAAACACGCATAAATCACAATGAAAATTTCCATTTGCTACTTCTCTGTTTATCAGAGTGTGAAGAGAGAACGGGTACTAAAATCGAAAGGTAGAAACCGGCTACAGCTAACCTAGAGTCCAGCATAGGTGTTATTCCTAAAGATCTGAACTTGATAACAGAATGATTTTTATTGACTGTCTTCGACGCTGAGTGTCAACATCAGGTGATGATAATGGCACTTCAGCGTCGAAACCATGGCTGCAAGTCAATATAAACTATTCTGCGCAGTTGTAGGTCCTTTTATCAAGTTTAGGATGGAATGCCGCAGAGTGACGCCAGAAATTGATTCATTCCTGAAGACCTCTAGCTTTTACCGCAAATGTTGTTCCACCTACACAATATTCCGCAAGCCTCCGCAAGGGCGTATGACGGTGGGCTTTAGGATCCAAGACTTATCAGTATTAACATTCACTCATGCATAAATATGTATTTGCACACGCATAAAAACACGTTCGCTCACACACACGCGAATTTCTCCCTACGCCATGCATATAATCGGTTGGGTTCGAGCAAATTTTAATATTTTTCATCGTGAGTATTGAAAAGACCCAAAGCATTACGTCTGATTCTGATATGATTACACATCGCGCATGAGAAGAACGAGATGGTGTGGGTGGAATTATTATTTGCAGCTTGCTAAAACACCTTCTGTGTGTGTGTAGGTACACTTTGGCTCCTTTTACACTGAGTGGATACCGAGCGTGGTGCAGTCGGATGAGATTGACGGCGGAATCGGAGTCAGAGAAAGAACGGTGAAAGTTTTATCGCTTCCCGAGCGTAGGCAGGCAGAGAGAGGACGGGTGGTTCTCGCGTCAGTCGCATGCTTTTGTCTGCGTAGCGGGCCGAGTAGGTTCGCTCGCGCACAGGTGCAAGTCGTTTCGGTTGACCTTGGCCACATTGCACTCGGCCTCCTCCCCGATGGCGGAGAGACCACCACTCACTGAGTCACATGCGAGCTCGCAAACACCGACTCACTCGCCCCCTCTCCATTCTATCGACGCCTTTGCATTCGCATCGAGAGCGCGAATACGACTCCGGTAACGCGCAATGATACCATCCGCGTAAAAAGTGAAAGAGAACAGGTACACGAACGCAACACTGTAGGAAAGGATTAGTTAGCAAAAAATATTTAAAAAGTGATTCCTGCTATTGTTGTAAAAAAACGGGTACGAACCAGCATACAAGGGTGTTGAGAACCACTTCAATACCTACTGCAAAATTTTTTTCTCACACTTATTTTAAATAGAATTGAAATCTTCATTTTACATTGAAGTGTTGCGTCCTTTATGAACTACCCTGCATGATTACTTAAAGGCATTTCCTTCGTGATTGCTTTGAAAGATCATTTGCAATGTTCATTTAAGTCCTTCTGATATTCTAATCACATTTGCTTTTAAATCCCTCTTTTATAACTGAATTTTTGTCGCATAGCAACGAAATAATATTGTCTACTGCGCCATAATCACCTGAGATGTACACTGTGGACGGACGAATTTGCTCAATAGTTTTAAAGCTATTATCCCGTGACTTTTCTTTGAAGATCTTGTGAAATCTGGTCAGTTTCTTTCGTGAAGCGCAACGCTCTGATGAATCTGAAGTAATCGTTCTCCACTAAACTAAGCCTATCCCTGCCAGATATCTGGAAAGAGTTGCATCTCAACCGAGAGTGATTAATTCGTACCAGCATAAGTTTTCTGAACGGAAGGAGGTTCAGAATAAAGATTTTGCTTATATCTGTTCTTCTCCCAACCAGAAAAGGGAGTCATCAACTGGTTGGGTGTGTGATACGTCATCATGAAAAGAGTAACTAAGCATAAGACGATTGCTAAAACTATATCCAATTAATCCTCATCTCTTCCTCAAAAGAAATATCTTTCTATCCCAAAAATATACCAGCTAGAGTGATTAAGCATTTAGCTCCTGACATCACCCTGTATCTCGAAGTTATATTTAACAAATCCATCACAGAGTGCCAAGTCCCTAAGACTTGTAACACCGCGCAAATAACGCCTATTTTTCAAAGTGCTGACAGGAAGGACCCCAGTAATTAGAGACCCATTTCTCTCACTTGTACAATTTTAGAGCACAAAATTGTCAGTTCCATAATGAGATATCTTGATAATATAAACTTTTTGAGTGACATTCAACACGGATTCAGAAAAACCCGCTCAGGTGAGACCGAATTAGGATTATTCACACAAGACTTATTTTATCTAGTGAAAGTGGTAGGTAAGTGGATGCGATCTTTTTAGATTTTCAAAAGGCATTTGATAAGGTTCCCCACGGAAACTTATTCATAAATTAAAGGTCGCAGGTATAAACAAGGGCGCAATAAACTGGGTTGAAGACTTTCTTTCAGAGCGGGAATAGAGAGTAGTCCTTGACGGCGCTAGTTCCGACAGCGTGCGAGTGACCTCGGGGGTACCTCAGAGAAGTGCAATCGGGCCGTTGCTTTTCTTGATTTTTGTTAACTATTTGATCCGCGAAGTAAAATGTAAGATCAGGATGTTCGCGGATGACACGGGGATTTATCGGGAGGTATCTGGGGATGATGATCGTTTAATTCTAGCCCAAGATCTAGGTTGCATTACTAAAAGGTGTTCAAAATGGGGATTGTCATTAAACCTTAATAAATGTTCAGTGGTAATTTTTTTCAAAGATCAATGAGATTTGTTTACAAATTAGCTGGAGTTGACCTAGAAGTAGTTGATATGGTAAAATACCTAGGTGTTACATTCGCTAAAGGCTTAACTTGGGGGACCCACATGCGTAAAGTCTGCGAGCAAGTACATAAAAAATTGGGATTTATTAGACGCATTGTTCGCAGAAGTGACTCTAAGGTGAAGGAACGTTGTTATTACGCTCTTGTAAGGCCTTATTTAGAATATGCATGCAGCGTATGGGATCTGAGTGAAAAAGGCTTCATTCGGGAAATTGAGAAGGTCCAACGCCGGGCAGCCCGTTTCATTAAAAATTGTTTCGATAAAAAGAAAAGCGTCACTGAAATGCTTCCGGAGTTGGGCTGGGTATCAATAGAAGAAAGATGATTCAAACCTAGGACGAACTTAGTAAATGAATTCAGATCCGCATGTTTCAGCGCCGAGGTCTCGCAAAGTATTCGCATACATCGGTCGCTTAGATCATGTGCATAAAATTCGGAAAATAGATGACAGAACTAGCAGACTCATAGACTTCTTCTTTCCACGGACAATATGGGATGGAATTTGTAGGGTTATAGATAGCAAAAATTCCAATTTCCGCTCTCAGCCTCCAGGGAATGATTAGACCTACTTAGTTGCATACACTTTCACTAACCTCGTATGTTTTGTTGTCAAAACCCTTTCTTCCCGCATGACCTCATTATAATGGTTTTAAATAATGTAGTGCTCTTTACAATTACAACTCTTTACTTGCTCTGCCTTATCTGTTTTTAAATTTCTCCTTCCATCCCTCGTCTCTCTCTGAGGAGGGACCCTCCCGCTACCTACAGCGTTGGGTCACATTCCCTACCTGTATCCTTTGGGGAGGAGACCGTTGTATGTTCTATGTCCGTGTGGTTGTGGAATTTTACCTTCTTACTTACTTTTCAAATCCTAACTTGCACGTTATTGAATAAATTTCTGACTACATCCTAAGGTGCAATTATTTGTTATTTGTTAGTTGAAAGTATATGTATTTGCATGCGTGTAGGCTGAAAGGGTGTTTGCGTGAATGTAGCATACGCCACTGCAGTTGTAGGTTTGCATGGATGTGTGGATTTCGCATCTAGTGTTGTTCTCTTTTACGGGTGGTGACCTAACACCCCCCGCCACACGCCCTTGCAGTGGCTTGCGGGGTGTTGTGCTGACATAAAAAAGAGCCTCGATCAGAGTGCCGCTAGGCACATCATTTGCTCCAGAAATATTATTTGATTGCGAAAAGAAGCAAATAGAGGAAACAGTGTGGTGATCTAGATAATGATTTTAGTGATAAATGTTGCGTTACCATGTTAATAGCCAATAATTACTTCTTGACATTACATACATTGTGACCCCACGATTGCCTTTCAAAAAGATGAACAGGCTTCCCTCCAAAGTTGTTCTAATTTGTTCGCCACACGCGACTAATGGGCCCTAACCCGTATGAATTCCCTCCCTCAAGAAGTTATACGGTCTCACTAAGACTCATTAGGTATCTATTTGCCCCTTCGCGTCGTCGCCCCTTACATTTTCCAGAGTCATCTCCTGGCTCAGGTCTTAAATATACTCTTGCGCGACCTTATTTAACCTCTAATCGACCCGTAGTGTCAGAAACTCAATCAAATTAACCCAAAAATAAATTATAATTAATAAAGTCCCTTTCTAAATGGAAGCTCATGTAATGTGGTGACGAAAATCTTTTTAATTCAGTTCAGGTCGATGATGCTCCAGCAATCTCTGTTGAGTTGTTAAAAACAGCAATGCGTTCACAGATGATAATCTAGGACTTTGGAAAGCTCTTTGGGCTTTGCATAAAATAAAATCAACCACTATATAATCGACTTATTTTATACTCAATGGTATATCGTTGGGTTCACATCTCTTGATTATTTTAGCAAACTTTTTCATGAAAAAAAATATGCAAGCAACTTGATAATTCTGGAAATTCACTTCTCAAACAGTTGTTTTAATATTTTTTTTACCATGCATGGATAACGCCATTATTACTCTAGACAGGAAGTAAAGGAAAACTTGGTCAATACTGATATATGTTAAATCCTTTTCACTCCTCAGTTTCGTGTTCTGTTGTGGTGGGCTCCACAGAGCCAAAGTTTTTAGATTTGATCCTATTCATTTCTGAACAAAAACAGACTTCTTAAGTATTTTAAAAGTATTATTGTTTAAATTATATCAGTAGCTCCGATTACTTTAATCGCCAATATTCACACAAACTTATGGTGTCATTCTTTTCTCAATATTATCCCTTCATTTAAAAGATTTACTTTATGAATAATTCAGCTCCATCTTCACCAGGAGCAGGAATAGGATAGGGATGATGGACGAGATGGAGGGAGGAAGCAGTGTGCGGGGATGAAGAGAGGCTTGTTATACAACATATATACAGTAGGATGTTGGGTTGTGTTTTGTTAGCAGAGACATGAAAATTATTTGATAGTTTGTGTCCATTCAAAACCTATCTTAACCAGCAGATTACCTATTATAATAACAGCATCGCCATACATACTGCCTCCCGTGACAGGATATTAGGAAAAATTCGCAACTAAATTATTTTCTCGACGTCGTTGAAAGTATGCAGTAGTCGATTCCACCACTCATTTTTCTTAGATTGGCTCCACGAACTTTTAAGAACTGGTTAAACTTCCCATTAGTCGAATTAATATCTTTTAAAATTATATGATCCGTCCCTGAAAATATTTAAACTGTGTGGAACACCCATGTTGGAGCAACCATGTTTGAACAAAAAGTGGAACAATCATGTGGTACAGTAAGGATTTGGAAAAAAAGTGGTGGGTATCTGCTTAAATGTGAAACTCCAGATTATAATGACCATTTTATAGGGCATTTTGAATTCGAAATATTATAAATTTTTCTAAAATGGTAACAGCAATTCAATCGTCACAAAACATTTAGTTAAACAGTGATATTACTCTGGTTACGTTTTGGCAAAAGCACTGAAGTGGATTTTCATGAACAGTTGTAAATTGCCAATTGTACAAAAAAATTATGTCATAAGATTATTTAATAGCTTTGTACATCTGACCCCTCTTTTGAAATTCCCTGCAGCCTTTCTCTAATTGAGTCCACATAAGTGCCTTTCATTTCAACGGCTTTTCCCTTCATACTATTTCCACTTATGTAAATGATGAAGCCACCTCCTTGTACTTCTCCCCACGCTCTCACTAATCCTCACCTATTTAAACAGGAGGTCACAATAACCTGTGTCATTGTAACCCAATGGATGATGATGCGTTAACATCAAAACATCACCGCCATTATATTAAATAGTGTATGATATAAAAAGTGATTTTTAATTTAGGAGTAACTCTGGTCATACTTTTGACTAGTGAGGATTTGAATAGAATTGGGTAATATGTGGTGCTAGACGGCGACATAAATTTTTTCTAGACTTGAGGACAACTCAACGTGGGGGTTGTTAGAATTCCTTATAAAATTTCGTTGTTTTATCTTTTGTCAAATAAATCCAGGTAGGTAATTCCGGGGTAACTGATCAATGGTAGTGGTTTTTGAGTTTGATTCTCAGAAAGCAATGAAATTAAATCAGATTCTTACTCGAATGCAAATAAATTAAATTCATCATTCATTCTTTTTTCAGCCTTGATACATTAAATTACCCCGGCTCATCTAACCTTTGTAATCCAAAATACGTTAACACATCATTGAACGTTTTGGATATGTATTTATCAGCGGTCAACTACTTGCACAGGTCCCTAGCTATTTTTCTCCAACTATGCATATCCTCAGACATGTCATCTCTCATTTTATAAATTGTAGGTTTTTTTAAAATATCTATAGCATCCTTAAAAAACGCACTCGCATAGAAATTATTGCACAAGTCAAAATTATATTACTTATGCTGTTTCCTCGTATGGAAACGTTCGCAGAATTGAATAATATCTATGAGTTATGTATCGCTTAAATTAGATAAATAGATAGTCTTTATTTTTGGGCGAGAACGGAACTTACTTAAGACTTGAGAAAGGACATAAATTAGCGTCGGAAACGACAGGAACAGAAAACTGGTAAAATGATTTCTATCTTTTATGAGTTACATTATCGTGAAACAAACGGAATGGAATGTAACCGACGTGACAAATATTAGCACATTAATAAAAAATCGCGGTTTAGTGGGTCTTCGGTTGAAGATAATGACGAACGTTACAACAGCTTGAAAAAATAACGACATTTTCATGTTTTCAAAATATCGGTCAGGGCATTTATCTTGACGCTGAAATAAAAATTCGGCACCAGACTTCCTTTCATCGGGACGCACGTTAATCCTATTTAAAGAACACGAATATGCATTCATAAACTTTATCTTGCGAAACAGGGACATCGAACGAGTTTATATATGTACTGGGAGATGATGGTTCAGAAGGGCAAGTGGAAGTTCGAAGCCGTGTTAGCGCCGCCTTGTATTCCATTTCACTACCCGTGACGTCGAAGGAATAAGTCGGAAGTTCTCCTCCGACTGATCGACGAGGGTCGAACGAGATCCGCATTGAGTGGAGTTATTGATGAACTCATCAGTCCTCGGGAGTGCCCATGAGAGCGCGTCCCTGGAGACTCTCACCGTCGCCTCTCCCAACGCGATCGAGTGGATTTGAATCATATACTGATAACCTTAAAAGGCGAGATGGACTGGTGAGGTCCACCACTCACGATATTCGATCCGAAGGCTGACGAAGATTGGAAGACGTATAATTTCTCATGAGCCTTGTGGAGGATTCAAACATGAAGGAGAGAGTCCATTTCCCTACGGCACGTGGGGTTTACAAAAGAGCTCTGGATGTCTATCACGGGGCTTAAATCTCAATAACTTTGCGAAGACATGTTCACCGTTTTATAATTTTCTACATTATGCATTTTTCTGGAGCAGCACCCAATATTTTAGGACGGATTTATAAACGATTTGGTCCAACTTATATATTCCGGGGAAAAAATTGCGTAACACATACTCTATTCATGAGAAAATTGCCCTTCTAGATAATAGCTGGAGGAGTATTTCTGATTTGAACCTCGAACTTACCAGTTTGCAGCCGAACACATGACCGAATAGGTCACCACGCTGCAAAGAACGTATTACGCACAGTATTCATATAAATCATTGCAATGTGACGGCACGAGCAAGTTATTAAAGACGCTATGCGTCCAGTTGCTAATAGTTAGTTCGATAAATTCAGACATGTGAGGAGAGAAAGGTAATTTAAATTTTGCGTCTGAATTGTCTCATCAATGTCTGTCAGCAATTGTAGTGGACTCCACGGTTCTACTGGTTGTATGTGACAACGGAAAAAAATGAAAATTTCGCAATCCATCAAGAAAACAGTAAGGAAAGTGAAATAAAATGAAAAGTAAGGCAGAGCCGCTCAATTTCGCCCTTGATCTTTAATGTATACATAAGAAGGCGATGAACAAGGTCAAGGAAAGGTTGAAGGCATCGGAAGAACATATCCAATGAGGATGCTGCAATTAACGAACGGCATAGTTGTACCTGAGTAGAAGAAAGAAGACCTGACAAGGATACTGGTCTACATGGAGAGGGGGGGGCGCTTAAGGCCCAATGAATGAACGTTACATGAACCAAACTTTCGTCCAACTCTCATCAAAGAACGACTCGCGCGTGAATTTATATGGAAATTGTATCGCAATATTGTTACTTTGTACGAGAAAGCCTTCATGGAATTTTTTTGAAACTACTAATGAGAAGCGAGCAGAGAGGGAAAGCGTGGCTAGAAATAACAAAGGATTGCTGATGCCCAAACTGTAAACAAAGTGACAATGGTTCTCAGTACCTCACAAACATAAACATCAGCCTGAACTGATGGCGCCGCGGGAATTTCAATCCGCGATTGAGAAGGAATATCCTATCTTTACTACGGAAAATATTAGAATTGATACAATTAGCCCTTCCTAATCTCCAAATACGATTTTCTTCAAGATATTTCTTCAAGTTGTGAATGATGAAAGGGCACTATGGGAAAAGTACAATACGAGTCTTATGTGAACTTTTCTCAATTGCAAAGTTGCACGGAAACTTGGTCTTGGTGATGCGGCCATTAATTGTCACTGGATGGAATCGTGTACTCACTCGACTATTTCATGCTGGGAAATCCGAATGCGAGACTGGTTTACCTTCGACTCGCTCATTCTAGTGTGTTCCATAATGTCTGTTATTATATCGTAAGTGAAACCGAAAAAAGAAGACTGTGAGCTCCGTGCAACTCCGTGATATGATAATGTGGTAGTTTCCCGTTGCTTTCCACACAGCACTAATAATATCACAGCTGTTCAAGTAGTTCTTACCTAGCCTTCAGTGTTTGGCAAATGTCCAATTACTACAGTCTCCACCGTGGCCCCGCTTGAAGAGCTGACAGCTTCTTCTTTAAGATTACTGATAGCCAACTGTTTAGTGAGATCCACTTGCTTATTTTGGCTATTTTACTTATCTTTGAGCCATTTGACTACCGCTGCTTATGGTCACTAAATTACATTTTGTCGAATACACCCTTTTAATTCCAAACTCACCCCTAAAAACCAAATTTACATTAAAGAAATAAAGGCATCGCTTAGGAAGTAATGATAAATAATTTTCCGACTACAGAGCATTATGCAAGGAAACATGAATTAGTGCTGATGTGGAACTGTTTTTTTTTCGGAATTAAGGTACAGATCGAATTGCTCCAATGAATGGGAATTCCATTTTTTATTTGGATTCCACCAACTATTGACCGCAATGAACTCATGACATGTGGTTTCTCTTCTTTCTTTCTTCCCGAGTGTTCCTCATTTTCTCGCCATCTATTCGTTCTTGTATTTCAGGGCACACCCTATTTGTTCTTTGCTTTGGCTGGTCTTGAATAAATCTCGAGCTATCTACCTGTTTCTTCATTTACCCATATATATGATTACTTCTACGATTGCAATAATTTTAATTTCCTTTTTGGTCTTTTCCGAACAAACTTCTGCGTACTTTAATTTTGAAATATATTCGGATGTTTTTTGTTCAATATATTTTCAGCTAATGGATCTAATGGATTTATAGTTATGACACTTCTGGTGAAAAAGACGTAGGTTAAACAATTCTACGCATGAAGTAGACGAGTAAGGAGTAGTCATTCGAAACAAGCCAAGGCTTTAGCACCATTATTTCACCCAGTCCATCTTATCTTAATGAAACTAGAAAAATATGGAGGTGCGCCTAAAGGAAACTTGTTTTCTAAAGGATTGATAGTGGTAATATGCGATGAGAAAGTTAAGAGGGGATGTTATCTAACACTGGTGGCGCCGTATTTCGAATGTGCGGCAAGTATTTAGGATCAAAATTTGTTGGCTCCGGCGTAACTTGATGGAATTTTCATAAAATATTGAAATGAAATGTAATTATTCACATTGTAATTCCACATTTCATTTAAAACACGACCCAGGTTTCCACGTTGAACGTCATCATCAATTCTGATGAAGACGTTCAGCGTCGAAACCTGTGTCGTGTTTTTTTTAATAAATGGTGTGGAATTACAAAGGCAATCATTTCATTTCAACATATGTAGGATCAGTCTGAATAAGTATATGTCGAGGAAATTTATCAAATTCAAAAAAAAACATTAGAATTCTTAAATTTGTTTGCAAAACGACAAAGTAAGTGTTACGAAGATGCGAAAAAATTAGGATAAAAATACCTCCAAAAAAATTAAGTGAGATCAAGACTTTTATAAGGTTAAAAAACAGAAATAGTATGCTTCTGATCCTGGGGGAGTTGTTGGATTCGCACACTGCATCAAACCCACCAAACGAATGAAACAGATGAAATAGATTCCGGTACGGTCATATTCAGACACTCAATTCTCCATAAATCAATCCGGATTAAAACGGGAGCAAGGTTAGGTATCCCTGCATCAATGATCAGATATTCTAATCAAAATTGGATCCCCATATTACAGAAAACGCACTCACCTGAATTTACTTGATAATAGATGGCTTCGTAACACACCTCCTGCCACACGTCCCCTTGGTGGTTCGCAGGGTATTACGTTTCTTTAAATACAGGTGATACATCATTTGACTGCTATATTTTTTCTCTCAGTGATATACCTTCGTTATCTATAATCCTTGCAAACCATCGACCCACCAGCGGCAGTCCAATGAATGAACTAGACAGCTAATGACCATAATTATCTTGACTTAATATGTTTGTTGTCTGTTGATCTTTTATTTATTCTTCTAGTTAATCTTTCCTTAAGTAGTAAATTACATTCTTCTAACCAAAAATACCGACCCGCTCTGTTATATCAGAGAAGATATAGACACACTAGTCTCTCCATTCCCATCTTCATTTCTATCGGATTCCATATCCGGTGACCAGCCGTTATCTTTTGCTTCTTGAAAATTGTTCTATTAAACATATAAATGGTTTCTTGGGCACCCATCCTCAGCTGATTTCCAATTGAACGACAGGTCTCCGTGAGTAACCATTCCATTTTTACTCCTATATTTCTCCCCGTTTCTCCACTAATGACCATTTCAAACGTCCATAATAAGTCCTTTACCCTTCCTTTAAACACCTGAGATCAAATTAACCAACAATAGCTTTGATGGAATGGGATGAGTTTTATTATTTGGAAAGAGAATTCAAGATCAATGACCTGAAGGAAATACGAGTAATTAGAATATTAACTGAGGCATATGAGGCGTTTTCCCGGCAGAAAAGTATACTAATAATCCGGAAACCTAGATCTCAAAGTAATGAAGCAGTTCATTAAACATATCTGGAGCATAATATTATTAAAGTGGGGTTTGTATCGTATATTGATAGCGGTGGAGAGAAGACGATTGGAGGTAGCAGAAATTCAGGAAATACAGGGTAATTATGATGACCAAAGGAGAGTGGAATGCTTAAAAGGAATTTAAGGTCCTAGGGTAAGATAATGTTTTTACGAGGACAGAAAACAGCGCCAGAGATTAATTAAAGTAACGGCATAGCTTAATGGCATCCATTTTATTTAATTGGAACTTTGAAAAAATACCTTCATAAAATCACAAAATCTCAAATAATGCAATTATTTTGATTTACTTAGGATCAATTTGGGCCTAATATTATCATTTAGTCGATTAATACCTGGCTATATTTAATTATTAACCGGGCCCAGTGGAGGCGGGCTGTCGTTCTAGAGGTCACGGTTTCGATTCCCCATAGATAGGCTTCCCTCCACCTAGGTCTTGGGTGTTCGCATTGTCCTTGAGGTAATGTATAGAGGTTAGGTGGAAGAAGGGACTATAAAGTCTCAATCTCGCCTCAATAAAGCCGTTAAATACAAAATAAAAATCTATTCTATCACCAAGAGTGACTAATTTTTATGTTGAGCATGGACTGTAACCACAATTACAAAACAATAATAGTTAAGGTTATTAATGCTGATGATGGGAAAAGCCAATCCAGTTAAGTAAACAAAATGTAGGTTTAAAAGGTAAAGAAATACGGGTACTATGTGGTAATCGAGCGTAGTTGATTTGCTGCCACTCTGGCTACCGCGGTGCGTGTTGCGTAGCAATGCAATCGCGCATTCCTCTGTTCAATACGACGGCCGGAGAAGTGAATGAGGGCGTGCGAGACGAGTTGACCGATGGCACCCGTCTCATTCCTCGCAGTCGGAGTGTCGCGTGTCTCGAAGACGTGACCGCGGCGAACCGAGCGTAACGCGTGACCCGGGTGACCCAGCATGCGGGTGCTCACCTAAGCGTGACCACGCGACGGGCAGAGAATAGTGAAGCTGTGGCTCACGAGAGAAAGTTTTCCATCGAATGGTGCGTAGATAAGTAATTTCAGTGTTGGCTAGGCTGGGATTATAAAATTTTCCACTAGAATTTAGGCTAAGGAGACAGGACTTATGGCGATTTCAAGGCAGTCCTTTCTTTTAACTTCACGTCCCCGTATCTATGTTAAATTCTTCGGAGCACATTTGCTTCATGTCATTCAATGCTGAATAATATAGTAAAATGAAATTATAACTAAAATATATTCCTGCCAATGAATTGCTCGATGCTTGCATTAATGACGAATGTACATCATATATAAATCCAGCCATTATTAATTATATGAGTGTTTTATGTTTTTTTGATGATGTTAACCTTTATTTCAACAATATGTTTTCATCCATTCAGCGGCCATGCTTTGCTTTTGTATAAATAACTACAGAAACGAAGAATTTTTGGTTTCAATTGTTCCGGATTTTTTTTTTCAACCTTGGCAGGTTTCTCTGGGGTAGTTGACAAACATTTTAGCAAGTGACGTGTATAACCATATGAATGCGTAAATTGCATACGGCTCCGAGTGTAGAATATAGTATATCATTCGGTTTAAAGCGATAGGTCCTTTAATATTTAATAATAAAAGGAGAAGTTGCAGCGAGAAACTATTCCATTGACGAAAACTTTATATTTAAAAAAATTCAAATTAACTCTAAATAGGATGGAAAATTCCCAGAGGACTTTTAACGTAACTAAATTCATTCTTGGCAAAAATTTACTAGCAATTCATCAACAAAATTAGAATCTTCTGGCATTAATGTTTTGAAATATCAATAGTTGAGTTGAATTCAGTTACTCATCAGTTATTGAAAATAAATCTAAAAGAAATCGATTTGATGTACTGTATTGGTTTATAAATGACGGAATGTATTTTATTTCCTTCATGTCCTAAACAGGTAAATTATATAAAGCCTCTCATTCGAAGAAGGGATTTTCGACGTGGTTGATCATAGGTTAAATTTTTTAGCCACAGTGGTATGAAAACACTCAGGGATACCCATCATTCATACCTTAAGGAGGTACTCACAATCATGCCTTTTTGAATGACCAATGAGAGATTGATGATTCGTTCATACAGCTTCTGCGCCTTTACTGTATTACCGTCTCTTAACTTCCTCACACGGTCTTCACAGCCGTTAAAATCTCCGCTGCTTCTCTATCGACCGTAAATTAAGTTTCTGCGCTGTTCACATGGAACTTGAATCTTACATTTTCAATTCTTCACCCTTCCTCTCCCGAAAACTTCGTTTCCATGGGCTTAGGTCGTATGCCAATGTGTTCATCCTGCATCCCATCCTGCGATACGAGAATGCTTGAAAGAATGAATGTCAATTTTTCCCATGAGAACTTTTCCAAAATTTTTCAGAAATTCCGTGTCTTAAGGTTTTTGGGGGTGAAAATTCATGAAAATATATTTAATATTTAGAAAAAATCATTTAGACTGTAAAATCATGCTTCCAATTCAATTTTTTGAAAAATATGACGAATATTCATTCGCTTTTACTTGAAATTGCTTAAGAATATTTATATCCTCTAGCCGTTTGAATATAAATGGCCACTTCAGCGTCTTAAGGGAAAATGACGGTCAGACTTATTAACATAAATGGGATTTCCCCTGCAAAATATGCAACAATATAAGAAATTATTATTTATTACATTAAATTGCCACCATAGGATCGAACGATAAGTTTTCGCACAGGAAATAATATGAGAGTGTGTTTTATCTTCTGAAATATCTGGCAAACGATTAAAAAAATATATTTGAATTAATAATTTAACATTTTCACTTTACACATACCTATCAAATTGAATTGCATGAAATTTTTATTTTGTCTCTCAAAGACGTTTTCTTGACTCGGTCGCTATCCGAAAAAATGGGTTTTTTCTATCTTCATAGCTTGAAATTTCCAAGCATATCAAATGAACCCTATACTAACATGCACACACTTTTTCGTTAAAAATTCTGTTATTGAAATAAAAGGACGTGTATTTTAAATTCCATGAGAAAAACACCATGAGTATCCATTTCCTTTCTCCTTTTTAGAGATCCGCCAAGAAAAGCTGCCATAAATCTCCTTTCCATCATAAATTATCCTTACTTCTCATTATGTCAGAGATCGACGAGCCGTGAAACTGCAAAACACAAGCTATAGCTGATTAATTGTCATTGCCTGAGATGACCTAGGTCGTCTATTAAATCTTATGGGAAGAACTGGTCAAGTGACATGAAATTAAGTGCGTTCAAATGTAACACGTCAATAAATTGTGATATACTATCCCATGTACTTGAAACAATAAATTTTTACAATTTCATTTTTTCACGTAACGAATTAACATAAAATAGAGCATTCTCCAATAAGAAATAGTTGATGGAATTATTTAAACAAAATCTCTGATATTCTACAACTGCTATGACTAAAATATTGACATATCTGGGGCGTAATTTCATTATTATTTTTAGAGAATTCAGCTTCTGATGACGCAATGCTAACGTTATGCTTAGAAGTGGCTACATACACTTAAGCCTGGGGATTTTTCAACGATCGTATTTTAGAAGCGTCTATTAAATGAGATATAACAGCGATGAATCAATAACTGTTGATGCAAATTTCTGCGTTGCAGTGAATAAATTTCGGTGTCGTTTTACAAATTATCTTTCATCACCTACATTTTACTTGAAAGATAGTTAAAATGTTAGTAAAAAACATCTCAGTTAACAAATTGGAATTAATTAGAATTGTCCGTTTTACAGTTGAGTTTTCATCAGCTACGTTTTGAATGAATCTTAATCACTCCAGTGATGGTTTCCTTTGATCAAAAATTTGCTATCTTTAATCTTCAAAATATTTCGATTCTTTATCCAACTGTTTTTCCTTGAAAAACTCAGGGCAGTAAATCTTATTTTTAATTTTAATGCTTAAAATGCTTTCCGGGTTGCTCATATAATGTACAGATACTTGATTATTTTTGTTTTTAGCTTAAAATGCTAAATAAAACAGTTTCTGGCGTGACTTGGTGGAAAATCTTCATACTGACGTGTTTATAAATCAAACTACTTTACTTTGACCTGATGATGTTATGCTATAATGAAACCTGGGTCGTGAAAATAAAAAGTTTATGTGGAAAAGCAAAGTGGTTTGATTTATAAAAACGTCACTTGAAATATTAGTTTCTTCAAATAGTCAAATTAATTTTTTAATATTGAATTAATTTGTGAAAAAGTTTTTTGTTATGTCGTTAATAAAAACCCAACAAAATATTTTAATGATGGTCCACTAACGTTTTTAAGTATTATTTTTGATGTTCTATGATTTAAGGTCAGATTTGTACCAAAGAGTCCAACCAGATACATACCAAGGGGCCTACCCTAACCAAACACAGCTTGGTATTTAACTTTAGAAAAAACCTCTTTCCAATTTCGCATACTTTCCACCTCCCTTCACTCTGCCTAACCTACTTATTCTATTCCTGCTCCTTCCTCGTTTACCAAACTAATGCTATAGTTAACCAGTTAGGCAATTGATTTAATACATTGCCCAGCACATTACAAGCTCACTGTTATTATTATGGAATGAAAATCAATAACATGAAAGCGAGGTTTTGGTGGTTCTCAAGAAAAAGAAAAGCAAATGTCAAAAAATAAAATTTCAAGGCATATACTCTAATTCGGTCAAAGTGGTAGGGACGTAAGGAGAAGAATTGCGCTAGGCAAGGAGGCTTTCTCAAGGAGGAGGGAGTTGATGACGGGGACGTTGAGTAGGGATGTTAAGACAAGACTCGTAAAAACTCTGATATGGAGCGTAGCTATGTACGGCGCGGAAACGTGGTCGCTGAAGCAGGAGGATAGACGTAGATTGGAGGCTTTTGAAATGTGGGTGTGGAGAAGAATAGAGGAGGTGAAATGGACCGAAAGGAAAACAAATGAGGAAGTACTGGAGATGGTGGGTGAGGAGAGGGGTTTGTTGAGAGAAATCCTATGGAGGCAGGAAAAATGGATGAAAGACGTATTGAGCGGTAGTGGAATGTTGAAGAGGGTAATAGAGGAGAGAATGTTGGGCAAGCGAGGTAAGGGTAGGAACAGGATAGGGATGTTGGATGGGATGAAGGGGGGGAAGAAGTACACAGAGATGAAGAGGGACCTGATATAGATTAGTTTGCTAGGTGGGGAGTCACAAAATGTTTATTTGATAGTTGTGTCCATCCAAAAACCTACCTTAACCGGTAGATTACCTAATAATAATAATACTCTAATATTGATGCATAACATGGAATCAGCCATACGACCCACCACTGATGTTAATTTTTCTAATATTAAAAGATAACTCAAATAGCATATTAAAATTTTGTTAATTTACGAGAATTTTACTGATTTGGTCGGTAAATGCAATTAAAATTCCTTTTCATTAATCAATTTACGTGCCTACTAATATAGTAAAATAATTCAAAATCACAAAACATTTTGTATCTTCACTGCAATTTTTTAAGTTTCAGCTCGAAATATTTTGTTGTACTGCCCATCGATAGACAGAGGTTTTGAACCACAGAAATGGAGAAAACTAGACGTTTCAATTACATAGGAATTCCTTTGGACAAAGATGAGTATAGTAGTATGGGCATTTAGATAATTTCTTTAGGAAACGATGACTATTGGGATGGCGGTGGTGACAAGAGTCTTGAGTAAATACGTAAAGAAATACTAATGGGCATTTTTATATAAAGCGTATTTTTATATGGCGGGGAAAATTGATCGTTGGGGCTATGGAATAAGATGAGAAGACATTTCGAGAGTTTTGGGTGTGGAGAAGAATTAAAATTATGAATAAAAAAGTAGTGTGGGATGTTGGGTGAAAAAATGATGGTAGACGAGGTGAAAGGTTTCAGGGAGAAATTTGAAGACAAGAAAAGTCGATGTAGGAGACGTGGAGAAGCAGAAGAGAAGAAAATTATTTTGAAAGGCAGGGAGAAAAAAATGAACTATAAACGAAAAGATCATTATCATCTTGGGTTTTTCACCACCCGGTTGGTTTTCTCATGGTTAACCTCTATGTCCGTCTGTCCTGAGCCATTCACTTGGTTTCTTCATATCTGGACGATTCGGGGTGAAAAGAAAGCAGGTAGAAATTACGTGGAGTTAAGAAAATGTTTCATGAGATAGTAGTTGGGAAAGTAATAAAGTATTTATTAAACAGGGCTTAAAAGTGCTTTAGCCCAGGGTTATACCCTCCACGGTAGACTACTGTTGAAAAATAATACAGGACTAGAAGTTCCGCGATGTAAACTAAGTAAGAAGTTAACTAGAGAGCAATAAAAGTGAGAAATAACTGCGATCCACGTCAACTACGGAATAATAATATTAGTAAGTGTTATAGGGATATTACGTTTCCTTCGTCTATTTTCTTCCTTACCTTGCGTAGCCGTGGAAATTACCCATGCAAGCACATACAACACGTATTACCTGATTTCGAAGCTATCGATATTTCCTTCTTTTTTTCTATAACGCATTTGGTCTGATTTCAATTTTGCTTGAACTACAATATATGTTATTTCTTCTTTGTTTGCTAGATTTGTCTATTAATGTTGGTGATTCTATCCTCCAAGAATTTTAGCTACGTAATTAATGAAGATTTTTTTGTAATTACAAGTCTTTCAAGTGGGGAACGTGACCACAAGTCTTCGCGTAGTGTGTACAACTGGTATGGATGCACCATCTGCCACACGCTACGTCAGTGGCTTGCAGGGTAGCATGTAGATATGGATGTAGAAGAGCACAGTAGATAAAGAATATGACAACCAAAATCGTCTAAATATATTCAAAGAAAATAGCTAGGAAGGTTGGTGAATTCTTTAATTTCAAACCGAAACGTCGTCTATATGTATAAAGAAAACTCGGGAAGGAAATAGATTCTAAGGCATGATCTTGTGGCCAGTTCAAACACATACACTCTCTGGCACTTTTTCGCAATATCTCGATGGGCGGCGATACGTACTCGCATCTTCCACGATAAGGCGTACCACGCTCATGAATGGGAGAAGACACCTTTCACGACGCGCTAACAACGATGGTGTTACACCCTATCAGAACGTGCAAATAGAAGAATATTTACCAGGGCGTGAAGGAAAGGTTTGCTATTCCCCTTACTGTTAATCAGAAACTATCCTCGAATGAAATTCTCAGGATCGAGGTAATGGAAAAAGATAACTATCCACTTCTTAAGGAAAGTGCTTATCTTACTTCGCCTTAAACGAAGTGTCACAACATCATCTTCTATGATAATAGCACGGGATGTGGAGTCATATTAAATTCAAACGACGAGCTCATCGTGTACTTAAGGATGTCGTACGCTCCTATTAAACCGGTCTCTCAACATGATAACTCCCTTGGAAAACTTCATCAACCCTTGTCTACACAGACGCGGAACATCATTACGAAATAGCGTTGCATAATTATATTGATGGATTAGGAACTAATGGAAGCAGAAATATTTCTTACACTCCATGAAATCTTAGGTAAATAAAAGATACGTAAAAATCAAACGCATTCAATGCTGAGTCAGAAAGTTAGATTCCAGTCCCGTATTAATTGATAGGCGAGATCGCAGCGAGAATTTAAACTACACGTAAATTGACTGCTATACATACCGATTTAAGGAATATGAGGCATTCAAATTTTAAGAACAACCGATTTTTCCCTGGGTACTAGGAGTACATAGAAAGATGAGGTTGAGGTTATCATACCATTTGTGAGCACCCCTTTCAAATGCAGTACATAGGAGGAAGAACCATAAAACACACAGGGTTTTCATGGCTGTCGCTAGAGAGAAAAGCAGTTTCAATACTCAAAATGACTTCTTTCAGGGCTCGAGGACAGTATGTCATCCATTTCTCCACTTACGTGGTATAACTGTCATCGAAATTCTTTGGAAACTAAGTGAGATATGCGGTGATGATGTTACGGATGTGTAAAATGTCCGTTCGTGGTTATGAGAAATTAAAGAGCGCAGAACGTCTTGTGAAAAGGAGAAGTATCAACCGCGGAACAGCCTGGTTTTCCGGGGGCTAAATTGGACCCCTACTGAAGCGTGCTTGGCGGCCATGAAATCATGGAGTACATTATAAAATAACGTGAAAAATATCTTCGCCTACTGTGAGAAGCAACAGAAGTTTCAATTTTCTGGCACGATTCGGTTGTTAGAAAAATTAGGATACTCAAACGTTGAATGCATCTCGTAATATTCCCTCGTACGAGTACAGTTCAAGACCACAGAATTAGGAAATAAGACGCAAAGTGATTCAAACCTCCCGTAAATAAAACCATACTAAATGGCAACAGCAACCAATCCATGATCATCGATTATTTAAATCAGTGCAGATCCTCATTGCAGCTTTTAGTATAAGATATAGGCGTAGCAAACCTCGGGTATGAGAGGGTATCCGAGAAATTTGGATATCTTATTCTCCATAATATTCTTCCTCTGTAACTAATTCCAGCGAAATCGAGGGTTGGGATGGTGCGGTGGCTAACGTACTTCCAACGATTCTCGTACGTAACGTAATGCTTCTCACCGAGAGGGTTTGAGTTCAAACCCTGGAGCCAACAAATATTTTTCAGCGGTATTCCGATCCCTATTTGAGGTGCTTTGTGGAGAGTACTTTGAGTGAGAACGACGTCCGTCGGATGGGACGTTAAACTGCGGACCCCTTGGCGCCTTTTGACAAGATTAGGCTATTGCCTACGCCGGGTTTATCTCCATCCTTCCTTTCCCAACCATCCCTAATTGCGCAAGTGACCTTAGATGTCGGTCGCGTCCCATAAAAACTACCACTACTTGAGCGAAATCAAATAGAATCGTCTTAGAGACCCTTCTCTATTATTATCTATACTCAATTACTAACAAAGTTAATTGGATTAAGTGTAGAAGCAACTAGTCCATTATAAACAGTGAGTAACGGTGAGGTATTAGCGCAATAATCTAGCAAAAAATACTCACTTTAAGATCATTCCTAGAGACCTAATGGTAATTGTCACCTGGTGCCTACAGGTAATATTTGAGGGCGTTGGCGTTTAAATATGTATAGAGAGGGGATATTGTGGGAGAGGGAAAGGTCTATTGGCAGTTTCTACGTCGACCACGAGACTGAGCTTAGTAACTAATTACGAAGTACACCCAGCCAATGATGGACTAAAGGCAGAAGGTATTGGGAATAATTTAGAAAAAACTCAGCCTTCAAATTGGCGTCTCCTCTTCCTAACTAAGAGTTACAATTGCATGTTATATGATAGAGGCTTCGTTGGCATTTCAAGAACACGAAGGAAAGATGGGAGAGGTATTCGTGCAGCTTCCGGAAAGACATTTAGTTTCTCACTCTCGGCAATCGAGATTCGTGGCAACATCATCACGATCTCCGTGAGCACGTAAGGCAAACACCGCGCGCCCAGATAATTCCTTATCGTATGCTAAATTACTCACGTCACGAATGTTCCCAGTTGTTGCGGCGTCTCATCCGCGGACCTCCGTAGGTATTTGTCCGAGTGGCGACGCGACTCTTCTGGCGCCAAACTCCTCTGGTGCCGTGAGTTGTTGCCAACAGGGCCGGTGGGGAGGTGGAGCTGCCTCGGCATGTTCATTCCAAGGATCGCTGCTTTCCTGATATTCGCGAACAGCCGGGAAATCTTCGCAAACCGGGACGCCAGCGATCAATCTCTCGTGGTATCCTGATGGAGTTGAAAATGAGCGTAAGCGGAAATAGAAGCTGTAACACCTTTGCTTTCTCGTCATTGGTTTTACCACGCGAGGAAAGAGAGCAAGTTAGCGAGATAAATTCGTAAACAGACGCAGTGAGTTAGTTGATGGGGCATCGAGAGGTGGCGTGCCGACGGACGTACCGATTACTGGGTGAAAGTTCGAGTGGAGTAAAATAGAATGGGTATCAAGTCCTTAACTTCTTACCTTTTTGATGGGTGTTGAATTATTTGGAGTCCAGCGCGGTGACATTTGTACCTACCTGAATATTCTGAACCCCGCGCGGGAGATGACAAATTTTAAGATTTGACAACTATCGAAAGGGTTGGTGTCAAATAAAATGGAGCACCTTGTTGCCATATTTATTTGGATATAATTATTCTGCTTCTCAGGATATAAGCCGAAACGTAGAAATTTTGTCGACACAGCCATATTTTTCACTCGTAACGAAAGGGACTGAAAAAGATCGGAATCAAGGTCCAGGGAGATGAACACGGCAAGTACTAAGGTGTATAAGTTCGCATGTTGTAGGAATCTCTTTCGTGTACAGAAGTATTCCAGTTGCTCTTTTGGATGCGATCATTCTCATTCTTGGTTGAGGAAGTAATCCATTTACATAAACTATATTATTTTCTATAAATGCGAGTAACGGCTCTTCACCTGAACATCCCTGGGTGATCGAAAGCAACCGAGTCAAAAGGGCTCCTCTAGCCAACAGATACAAACCTGTTTCATCCAATCCAACCACAGGAAGTATCCAAGTGAAAAATTTTGCAATAGTTTTATGTTTTCAAGCTTCCATCTTGAAGTCTCGAAAGGGAGAAGACTGAACGAAGATCGGATCTAGCATTTGTAGCGCTCGGTACAGGCCATTGAAAATCGACCGCTTTTTGTTGTTTGGTTATTTTTTAGTCATGTCTCTGAGAAAAGGTAAAAATTTATGGAAAAATTTAATGATCTTAATCTTAACCCCTCAAGAGAAGATAAAATAAAGTAATATTTTCATTCACAAAATTTGGTTAATATCAGTAAAACTCACATGGAAATACGAAAGCGATAAAAATAAATCACCAATTCGGAGTCGTATCATTTATTTTATTTTTTAATGATTTATCAATATTCCGAAATCATTCTTTATGACTTTTTACAATGAAGTTTTAATGTGAACATAACGAGAAATATATTTACGAACACCCTAGGTTTAGATGAAAGAATTAAGCTTTGCATCGACCCCGCGATCTTAGAATTGGCAACCAAGGACGTTACCTCACAATCACCGGGGCCGACAAGAGTTTTCATTTACTGAGAAAACAAGAAAGGAGTTACTTACTAAAATGATAGGCTCACCCGACGCTTCTCTGATCCGCTAAATGCTGAAATATTTCCTCATCCGCTTCAAGCAATAAATCTCCAATGGCATCCTGGTGGCAGGGAATAGGAATATAAAAAGAAGCTGTAACATTTTTTTCACTTAATTCATTTTATACAAGATGGGAAGTTTGTAAAATAATATCTAAAAATAGACATACAGGTACTAACATCATCGATAGATGGTGTGCCGTCAAAGGAAGCAATCAATAGTCGAACGCTTGGCAAGAGTTAAAGATATATGTATCGCCCACATTTATGTATCGACCCAGAAAATCCTCAGGATTGTGACGGAAAATCCCCAAACCAGCCTCGAAATCGACCTCACGATTGTGTTTGTCCTCCAATGAGAAAAAACACCGCACCCATTTTGCTGAGATTTTTCTAACACCCAATTTTTCGTGCGAAATTGACAACACTGTATCATGCGATATGCATGTGGTCTCAACTGTTTCGCGAACTCTGATTCGTCGGTCACTCAAAACCACATCGTGAATTTTGTCAATCATTTCGGAGAAAGCCGCTTCCGCTGGACGTTCCGAACGATGTTCATCATTTATGGATGTACGGCTACCATTAAACTCATTCGCCAAATTGTAATGTGGCAAACAGAGGAGCGGATGTGCCATGAACTTCATCAAACTCGACGTCCATCTCTGCCGGTATGGAACCTTTTAAATAGAAGTGTCTAATCAACGCACGAAACTCACTTTTTCCATTATTCTAAATGAACAATCGTTTGTTGCTTCCATTGACTATGAAAATTAAACCAGGCGATGAATACGGTTGAAGGGTCTCGAAGAAATAACTAATTTATTGGATGAATTAACCCTTGTTTTCACACCCCCCTTCCTGTGTGGGTGCTTTCCTGCATAATTTCAAGTGTTTCTCACGTTTTATGTAAATGATATTTTAAACTATATATGTACATGTAACTTGACGAGGGGTTAGGTGGAAGAAGGGACTATCTCAGTCTCAATCTCGCCCCAATAAAGACACTTTATTATTATTATTATTATTGTTTTGAACTAAGTCTCCCTCCAGCATATGTACAAGTTTGCACGTTGTTTGATAAATTCCAGCGAATACATTTCCCTTTACCATTCCTCTCCCATATCTTCCTTTATCATTTACCCTTCCCCTCTGGTGCTTACACCCCTTGCCACACATCTTTTCGGTGGAGCGCGGGGTATTGATGTCAATGTCGAAACTTCAACGGTATTCTATTGGGAAGTGAGACTTATAAACAGCAAATTATCTCCATTCATTCGAGCGTCATCCCTTGGATTTTTAAAAATGTTATTGAACGATCCACCTATTTGGCCCCCGATTTCATAACTTTTAGATCGATCAGTTTATAGTGAAATGGAGTCATTTTAGTCATATTAATTCACCGGGAAATATTGGAAATGTGCAATATTTGGCAATTTAGTGACATTTTTCCTTCGAAACGGACTGGTCGAAAAGTGTAAGAATCATGATACATTAGATGGTGATGGAAAATTATTAGGGGGAAAAGTTCGTATTTTTTCCATCAATGTACAAAAGGTTTTGAATTAGGAGTAATAATTCGCGTACCAGGACGATAAAAAAATCCAAGTCGGTCATTTTTTTTATTGATCATAAGATATAACAGATATTTTGAGGAAAGAAGAAAGTCAGCGAATGAACTTGGAAAATACGAGTATGTATTAAGTTAAAGAAGGCGGCAGGCAGAAGTGGTGGTTAGAACAGGCCAAAGCTAACATGGACCTTTCATACACTTTTCTGCATCCTTAACTTTGATTATACCACCTATTTACACGTGCTTTGATCACACCTTTCTTACGTGACTTGTGTCTCAAAACCTCACATGTTCTTGAGCATGACAATACGACGGGAATCGTTAACTCAAAATGCAGAAAGAACACATAAACGTATCTTTCCTAATGCCAAAAACACACGAGCGAATATTCCAGCACAGCAGAGAATACATACATACTTGTACAATTTGGTTGGTGAGATTTCCAGGAATTCTTTCGTGAAGCAATTCACACGAGGATAAAGAAACTTTCACGCAACACGATAATTTTGGTCCAGTACCTTCCACAGAAATGGAACAATGCGGAAGAAACCATATTGGTTTTTATTATATATAATGTGAAATAAACTGCATATTACGGCATGCGTGCATTTATTCAACATATCTGGGAGTCAGTGTCATTAAGTATAAAGTTTATAAATACGTTGTAGTCAGGGTCGGTACCTTTACCATATAAACCGAATGTGATGAAAAATATTGCAGGTATTGAACAAATCATTGACGCGTGTCTGAAAAGTTAATAATTGCAGTTTTAATTTCTGCGGAAAATTGTTTTTGTTAAGTCATAATGAGAAAACACAAAAATTTTGTTTTTTTTTACATCGGATTAATCGGGATGGATATTAATGTTAGCAAATTCAAATCCATCACTTTTAGTAACTAGGTAAATGGAAACAAAAGGGAATATAAATTCTCAGAAAATGTCATTCCTAGAAGTGATACCTGCAAATACTTAGCTGTGTATTTAACTAAGGATTTAGGGTGAGGGCGAAATGTGGAGTACATTTTTAAGAAAGTTTAAAAACTCTTCATTGGGTGATGAGAAACCTCAAAGGGAGCGTTAGAGCAACTAAGGAGAAGGCGTATCAGACCCTGGTAAGACCAATTTTGGAGTAAGCTTCTCTAGTATGGGACCCTTATGAAGAAGGACAAATCAAAAAACTAGAAAAGGTGCAAAGAAAGGCTGCCCGATATGTACTGGGGATGCATAGGAGGATGGATAGTGTGTCTGACATGCTAAAAACGCTGGGCTGGGAACCTCTACAAACTAGAAGGAAAGTAAGCAGACTGTGTGGAATGTTCCGCATTCTGAAGGGGGAGAAAGCTTGGGCAGATCTTAGGAAAGAGGCGGGGAACTCAAATTTCATAGGGAGAAATTACCACAAATTTAAGGTAAAATGCCGGGCACAAAGAACGAATAAAAAATTTATTTTCTAAATAAAACAATTGTTGATTGGAAAACCTTACCTGCAAAAATATTTGAGCCCTTTTACAACAGAGTGCACACTTTTAAGAAAAGATGTAAAGAATTCATGTAATAATTTGATTGATACGTTGTGTAAAATTATTTGCGTTGTGTAAAATTATGTGCTACAGCTTAATTTTTTTAAATTTATCTTTTTTTCTTGCTGATTGATTGATGTTAATGAGATGGGGATTTTCTTGCTTAGTGAAAGAGACTGTGTGTATTGAAGTTCCCTTTAAGTGTACTTTTGTTTTAATGACTGATTTTACCTTTGTGATTATTTTGGACTTGTGTGCCACCTGACAATGTCTATCAGCACAAGTGGATTTTTAATAATAATAATAAATAAAAACATAAAAACTAGGAAAACCACAAAAACCCAATCCCTAGAAGGAGGAAAACCCATCTTCGCGGGAATCGAACGTACGACCACTGAATTATCGGGTGAATACGTTACCTTATATCTAGTAGAGCCGGCAGATTCAATTATTTTTATTAGATCAGAATGGTAAACAAAGTTGATTTCAAAGTTGCATACACTAATATAGAAATGCATGAAGATGGCTCAAATCAAAGTGCAGTTCTCTCTTTACATATGTCTATATTTTCACCAAATGTTTATTCCTAAAGCAAAGTGTTTCCCTAAAGTATTGAATTTTTTCTCCAAATATCATTGATTCACTAATGTGCGGAGATAAACAGCTGGGAAAAGTAACGGCCCATTCTTCATCAAGCTATAATTCTGTCGCAAAAAGAAAGAAAACTAATTTATTTTTCACTTATTCCGCTCACCGACCATTCACGGCAAGGCCATTAAAATAAAGGCCTGGTTTCAGACACTTAGATGGACTGAGTCTGAGCGCCTCTCCGCATTGGGAATCGATACGTTCGCGCGTATTTTATCGCGCGGAAAGATACGTTCCGACTAACTAAGGCGAAAGGATTGGACGTTGAAACGAAAAGCTCGTTAAGGAGTAGTGCATTAAGCATCCGAACTGGAGTCCCTCGAAAAAGGTCGTGAAAAGGGAACATTTTGGCGAGATTTATTAATTGTCTACCCCTATTTGCCGGGTTTAATTGGAATTTTCGGCGCAGTCGAGAATTCGAGTGAATTTTCTCCTAATTTGGCGAGGACGGAAACTTACGAAATCGCGAACAAATGGAACGAGCTTTATGCGTGATGGAGTGAAAGAAAGGAAGTGAAAGTAATTGTGCTTATTACTTGGTGAAGCATTGATTTTGAGGCAATAACTTGAAAGATGTTCATTTTCCATACAACTAGGAGTAATAAATGCATTACAAGTATATTACATTTGTAAGTAAGGCCTTTTAAATCTTGTGAACAATAGTATATGAATGATAGATCAAAACTTGGTCAAACAGTACAAGTCCTAAGAGCTAAATATTATAAATTTTTCCATAGTATTAATTTTAGGACTAAGTCTCTTCTCATCAAAGAATAGTTCAAAATGACACTAACTCAAATTACGAAATATATAGACATTCAGCATTGAAGAAAATTACAAGCAAGTATTTATTTCGTGAATATTATTTTATGAGAGAAGAAATTTTCATAAAATAACCCACCTCCTTTAAGTTATATTTCTTGTAAATTTGAAAGGTCATCGTAAAGGTTTAACGACCGTGGGAACATTTTCTTATTACATAAATGGCGCTCACATAATTTCGTTTTGGAGGTTTGGCGAAGTCATAAAGCTTGATTTTGAGTGTTCGTAGAAAATATATATAATTCCTTCTTATCACATCCTATTATTCTGCAATATAATTATTTCTCCTCTGTCACATTTATACGTTATTTTATACAGGTTTCCTGAGACTTTAAATAGAGTATCTTTGATCACACTCGCTCATGAATTTCTCGCTTCACCCCTTACTCTCAGTTCATTTAAATTTCACTCAAATATGTATGTTTTCAAGGATTCGACTCTCATCAGTTATCCTACGACCAAACCAGCAGAGCACACTGCTTCGAAATTCGTCTTTTTTGGGCTCGTCCAATTAACGCTCTTTGAAATTCCACTCATTCCCCACCCATTCATTCTCTCCTAATGCGCCGCAAGCACTCCTCAACTACTCTCGTATCCATCGAATTCAATCAGAACTAATGCTTGTTATCTTGTTTACTAATTGTTTAATCACCTTTATAAACTTTCAAGTTCGCTTCCTTAAATATTCAATCACCTATTTCATTTCCTTAATGATCAAAACTTACTGAGGAAAGGTAGGAATTAAATATAAACTAATTAATAGGTAAACATGCTTTTTAAAGATACAATATTAAATATATCGATGATATACTGTATTAATTAATGGACCGAAGTTTTTGCTCTCACAAACTGACAACCTTAGTGGCATGAAGCTATATAGTGAATTTATTACTATTTTTGCAATATAATGACTGCAATACAAGAAATATTTCTGAAAATTCTGAAAGGTAAACAGGTTTTTAACCAAAAATACTTGAAAAAGTATGAATAGCAGCAGCACTTTTGACGAGGAAATGGTCTCCGGCTGCCGTAAGTAATGTTACATACTGAGAGAAATAGTCCATGTCGTTTATGTGTCAGGAAATTGAGGTTCTTAGAAGATTTTAAGGCAATGTGGAATCTCTTAAGAATAAATTATGCAGCCCATATAATTAGAAGGGGGCCAAAATTGCGTGTTTGGCTGAAGTCCTTACTCTCTTCTGATGTCAAAGATTATAAGGAGAGAATCGATACATAAATATACACCGTAAAATTCAGTGGATTAGAAAATATGGCCTAACTTGCTTCCAGATGAAATTGGCAATTATGACAATTGATCTTCACTCGCTAGAGGGGACCCTTCGCCAAAATCACGAAATATAAATGAACAAGATGATTCACGATCCGAATTGGCGAACTAGTATGGCTTGAGGGCTAGTTTGATTTATAATTACCGAGTAGAGACATTTGTTTGGACTTCCTACGGCGAGGATGCCCCGATCATAAATATCAATTAGCGTGCTGTCGAATACGTACACTTGAAGCCACCTGGGACGAGGGCAGAAGCAAAGTAAACAAACCCTTATCTCGGTGAAATGGTTTTCTATCATTGCTATTTCTGTAGGTAATGTCCCACCTAATTAGGAATTCAACCTAAAAACAGTCAATTCACAATTAATTAGCACACTGATATTAATTCACGGATGATGATATTTCTATCAATTTTTTTATTAGATTAAAATCATGAAAGTATTTACAAACACAATATACTCGTAAATATAAAAGAGTGAGTGATCTGATAGGAAGGGGTATCTCGATAAATTCGGTGGAAGAATACAGCAACAGGAAAAGAAATTATCTAAAAATACTGAGTATATAGATTCCTCAGCAAAAGAATATGTTAATGAAACAATGTACTGTTGCAAGGCAGAGGTGAATATAATATGTAAGTACAGCAAACATTTTGGGAAAGACTACTAAATTGAAATCATTTTCCTCATAAGTCCCATAATCAGACCTAGAAATCGAATTTATTGAGAGTAGAGAACTTCAGGCGGGAGGGTTATGAGTATATTATTATGCAAGGATTGTGAAAAGGCGCCCTGAGGATGCAATTAAGCTACTATCATCTAAGTAATTGAAGAAATAAAAATCCGTTACTTCATTCGTTTCCAATTTTCGAAATGGGTTGTTTCCGTAGGAGATATGTCGACAGATGTTTGGCACTTTGCTTGAAATTCTTTAACTGTGCAGATGCATTAAAAAAAAACAAATAATTCTGCCAAACAGTCTCTTTTGGGGCAGAGAATGTTCTTTTTGAGAGAATTTCCAATCAAGGATGAAGAAAGTAAAGGGCCAAAGGGCGAATGACGCAATAAGCACGTACGAGGTGCATCCAAGTTCCAAGCTCACCCAATTTTTTCTTGAATCCGGGAGTAGATGCGGGGGAAAGATATGGTTAAGTTCGGAATACTAGAGTGCTTAATAATAATACAGTGCATGGGTTTTCATAAATACCGATTACGTGGAGAAGCGATTTCCACTGTTAAAATGGCATTATTTAGTGTAAAAAACAATATACGAGTGTATATATATAATATATATACATGACTCGTGTATATATACACGTGTGTATATATATATACTCGTGTATATATATTCTATATATATATATATATATATATATATATATATATATATATATATATATATATATATATATATATATATATATATATATCTAGTCACTTTCTTGAAAAACCCACGAACGTACACAATAATGTAAATTCACTAACTAGTCGACACAAACACAGAAACTAAAACATATATAGTAAAAGAGGGACTCACTGGTTCTTGAATTTTCGGTGGTGCAACGACCTTTCTCAAGAGGAATTAGGAACAGAACTCATGTTTTAGTTTCTGTGTTTGGGTCAACTAGTTAGTGAATTTACACTATATATATATGTATGTATATATATATATATATATATATATATATATATTCAAATACGAATATATATATATATATATATATATATATGTATATGTATATACATCAATGTTCTCACCTTGTTTGCTTTAAAAGCCATTGATATTCAACGTCAATTTAGTGAGTATGCGATCCAAGAATTGCATTATATAATTACGTTATGGTTCTAATAAAGTACCAAACTATTCTCTACAAACCCTTTTGAAGACATCATTTGGTATTGTATTCCTAACTGAGCTAAATGACGTTTGATGGCTGTATTCTAAGTTATCCTTCGAATTCTTCCCATATTGATAAATGCAAGACTATCATAGGAAGAACGAAATAAAATAAATGGTCAATCAGATTGAATAGTAGCAAACATTTATGGAAGGAAATATCCAACTGTGATGGGAGATTAGAATGCGGTTTCAGTGAAGGAAGAGACGGTGGTCAGGTAAGAAATTACGGTTTGGGAAGATTGGCACGACCGTGTTGAGAAGGCAATGGAATTCTGCAAAAGACAAGACTTAATCATAACGATCACTTGATTTGAACACCAGATTAAGCGTAGAACACTAAAAATATGTCTGGGGATCCAGAAGGATATGAGTTAGACTATACAAGTGTTATGTGCAGGCATAGTTTTCGGAACAGCGTCATTAATTTTCACAGTTTCCCTGGAGCGGATTCAGATTAAAATTAAGCACTTTTGAAGTTTACGTATTGTCAGATTCAAGAGCGAGGGTAAAAGGGAAAAAAATTATAACATATCAAATATGGATTTTCAAAGCTGCAAAAAACCAAAGGAAGAGTAAATATGGAAAGAATAAGGAAACCATGGAATACAGATGAGGTGATCAGGATGATGGAGGAGAGAAGGGAACGAAAGATTGTAAATACAGTATTTGGTGGAAGAAAGTACAAAGAGTTGAATAATAAACTGAGTCGGGTAACTAATGAGGTCCAAGGAGACGTCATGGATGATTCAGTGCGGAGGTATGGAAAATCGTGCGCTCTACAGGAAAGTGAATACACTCTCATATAGGGTGTGGATAAAATTCGTGCACAACATACAAGGACCTAGAAAAATTATAACTGTACCAGAAAAAATTCAAGAGAGAGGAAAAGAATACACAGAGGATCTACATAATCAGCAGGAATAGTATAGAACTGCAAGTTTAGCAATAGAAAGAAACTATGACCTAATTGCCCTTACCCCAGTAAAAGGACCAAGCACACTATATTGCAAAATAGTAAGGCCACTGAGGTAATGGAAAACAAATGAGGCCGAGGGAATATATAAAAACTTCGTAGAACATGTTATGGGAATAGGAAAAGTGGAAATAAGATTTTTTTATGAGCTAATTTGTATCATTTATGAGAGAGATATTTGATGGTAGTAATTTAGTTTTTTTAGGTGTCCCGGCGAATTGGGTCATTTTTGTGAGGAATTTGGCCAGAAGATTTCGTCAGTTGACTGTTAAATCCCATTTCAAATAAGGGAAAAGGCAACCGTATGTGAGAGCTAGTGAACAATAAGTCTGATTTTTCAAGCAGCTGAAGTGCCATTCAGGATCATGAATAAGTGGATGGTGAGTAGGGAAAATGATTAATAAGAAATGATTAAAACCACCGACATGTTCATTGACTGCCCAAATGGTCAAGTAATCAACCAGGTCTTGGTGAGTGAAATCTCAACTTTAGCAGTCATTGAACACAATAAACCCATGGCATTGAAAAGAAATAAATATGGCTGAAGTGGAAGTGTGGTTTGCGAGAAGGAGAAACTTAAAACTGGGAATAAAATATGAAATCTTAACCTGACAAGAAAGGAAAGCGTAGCAACTTAAAAGTGTAAAATTATTCGCCTTGACAGGGATTCAAATCTGGATCCCTCGATGGGATGGATATGATAATCATAGTAAGATCAAAGAATCTAGGGATGATAAGTTTGTATTCAAGAAGGGAAGAGGCCTGCATGATTTGACAGCAGTAAAGAGGTAACTACAGAGAAGAGCGTAGTGTACAATTTGGATGAATTACGTTCGTGAAATGAACGTGGATGAACTTATGTTCGCACTCGTATATTTCAAGAAACCGTTTGACAGGGTAAATTGGGAAGAATTAATGAATTTATTACAATAATTAGAAGTATATTGAAGGGAGAGGAGGCTTAACAAAAACCTGGACACGACTCCACGCATGTTCAGGTGTGTGTGTCAGATGTAGCGTCGGAACGCACTGTGTTACGAAGAGTGGTAAGAGACTTTTCATCGTATAAGTGGGGAAAATGGTAAAACAGCATGGAACTGAAGAAATACATGAAATCGAGGGAAATTCATAACAATCAGTTAAGTTTACGGATGACTAGGCTTCGGTTTACCAGTCAGCCCAGAGTTGCAATCACTATTGGCCCCAAGAGAAAATCAGTGTAACGAGTTTGGTGTGAGAATTAAAATTATTAACATAACAGGATTTGTGAGGTTTGAGAGAACGAGGAAAGCTAATTTGACCGTAAATATCATCATCATCAAGGTCATAAACTAGAGCAGTTAGAGCAGGTTACTTATCTTGTAAGTGTTTTGCACAAAAATGATCGAATGAGTCGGTAAATAAGGAGAAGAATGGCTTTAGAAGACGCAATTCGAAGAGTGGTTGAAGAGAAAAGTCTGTGAAGGGGGAGGAAACTTGCAAAGTGAATATGGAAAATAATGGGACTCATACCCGGGCACGATATATTTCGGTAGACAGTTATAAAATGAGACATGTAGGGGTTGGGGTGAATCACAAAAGATGGCTAAGGATAAATTGCGATAACCGATTGAAGACGTTAGCATCTGGAAATATGAGGGAAAAAAGTGATTGGCAAGAAAGTAGATAGCTTGGAGATCTGGTGCAAGTCACATTGATAACCCGTAGCGACAGTAAATATCTTGGAGTTTATATAGTATAGTATATCTCTGTAAGGCTTTCGACGCCCTGAATCATCAACTTCTCCTTCATAAACTCAGCCAATAGTATGGCATACATGGCATGTTCCGCAGCCTTCTTTCTAGATTTTTACCTTAAGAACCCGTCGTGTGATACACTCGGATGTTTCTTTCTCTTGGTCTCCTGTGACGTCTGGAGTTCCCCAGGGCAAGGTCCTTGGGCCATATCTTTTCGGTTTATTTGTTAATGATCTTCCTTCCCGGCTCCTTTCCTCCCAGGTCCATACCCTTTCTATGCTGATGCTTGCTAGATTTACAAGTAAATCGATAATACTGATGGCTGTGTTCACCTTCAACTTGCCTTAAATGGAATTTCCCCGTGGTGTGATACCTTGAAGCTTAACTTAAACCCTGGAAAATGCAGCATCATGACTCTTGCTCTAAAAAACCCCCCTGGCATTCAACTACACCATTAACTCAACTCCCTTAAATAGATCAACAGCCATGAAAGACCTTGGCGTTTTAACCGACCATAAACAAAATTAATCCGACCACATTCAGGATGTAAAATATAAAGCCATGTCCCTATTAGGTCTTCTTTACCGCTTCACAGAAATTAAAGATCCAATAGCACTCCATTCGTACTTATCAACAATTGTCCTTTCCATAGTATCATATTGCTCCCCAACTTGGTCTACCTCAGCCCCAACTAATTTAAAATCCCTCAATTGTATCTCTCACTCGTTTATCAAAATAGTCAAACACCGAATCCCACATTCCCGTAATATGTCCCCAAATACTTTGCCTCTGCCTTCTTTATTCATTTCTATCCCCCAAATCCGCAGACTTAAAACCGATTTAAAACTCCTCCACTACACCATAAACTCGACTATTGATTACCCTGAACTTCTCCCTCTCTCTCTCTCTCTTCAATTTCAGGGTACCAACTCGATCCACCCGCACCCACTCCCTAATACATCTTCCTATTTCTAGGATATCTCTCACCAAGCGCTCACCTTTATTTCGCCTCTCCTTTCTTTTAAACTCACTCCCTCTCACTGTCGATCCTTTTTATTTATCATGTAACAATTTTACCACCCAAGCTTTATCCCACCTTTCAACAAATTAAATATTTCCCCTGTTTGTTTTCGGTTCTCTGTGTCTATTGTTATGATGTTATTGTCTTTTGTCCTCTTTCATGTTTTTGTTATATATTTTCACTGTAAATTAGCGCTACTGCTGTTTGTGTTTTATGCTTTAAAATAAAGAAATAAATCTCTCTAAGGTAAGTAAGATATGCAATTTCAAAAAACGTTGTACTAATTTAATGGGGCCAGCGAGAGCCAGAATAACTGTCGGAACCAGCTCATATGATTCTTCTTTTAATAAACTACTAGAATGCCATTTCCTAAGGCAACAGTTGATGCACGATATTTATTTGACAACTTCTTCCAATGACTTTTATGTGATCTAGGTATTTTTTCCCAAACATAGTAAATATCAACGGAAATAACAATTGCTAGGCGATGTGAAACGTCAACAAATATTTTTATGCAACAACTTCACAGCATACAAATCCAGTTTGATTGGTATCGGAACTCGACACCATTGATAGTTGTCTTGAGTGATTTAACCAAAAAGGCTACCCAAGCGTTATATTAAAGCATGAATTTCTAAGGACTTTTTAAGTTTCGAGTTAGTGTGACGAATTTCCTTACAAAAATGTCACAAAGTATTGTTTGACATGCTGGTTGTCCCACAGCCTACGAGATGAAAGCCAGCGTTTAAACAGTGTTTGTTTTTTTACCATTTAAGTGTTTGTTTACCATTGGCAAATTCCATCGTCGCAACATTTTCCACCGTTATCTGGGAACAATTTCCATTTGATTTTCAACAATGGAGAATTGTTAGAAAATTCTCTCGTACTTCCTGTTTCCACTAAATTATTCCAATCAGGCGTTTCTCTGTAGAGCCTCAAGGAATGAACTCATCCTTATCCCTGTCATGGAATCGGAAGTCCCTCCATCCTATGCTAAACCGCAAGATAATGCGCGGAATTCACCAACACTGCAAGGCCTTCTGGTGTCTCTGCTGATTCTCCCTGATGAAATATTTATTTTCCGCGAACCGGAAATTAATCAAAGCGTTTGAGAGGATCCAAACGCACCTTCTTCCGAGTAGGCTGGCGGCCTTGGGCTAATGACTCGCGTGACCGGCCGAAAGTCAATATTACTCTACTCCAACGACTCAAGGATGTGTCCTCTATCTCTTCCCAAATGTGCGTCCTTCTATTCTTCCGCAGGCGCTGAAACGAATGCTATCGTTAAAATTTCTGAATTTCATCATCGACTCACTGATGGTCCAAAAAAAAGTCATGTTTTTAGCACCAGTCTTGTTAGTTGTAGCCAGTTTCCATGAACGCTCGCTAATTTCTAGTAGAATTTTAATAATATTTAATCAACGATCGTCTGTTTAAAATAATATTAGTTTGTAAACATAAACTAATTTGTGGCGCTTAGATGATGATTGCGTAATCTGAAAAGAAAGGATGAGCAATGCGGACTGGAATTAATAATATACAAGCTAATCTAGAAAGCTCATTAATGGCACTTTAAATGGAGCTTATTGTTAAATAAGAGAGCAACGATCTTTTTTCTTCAAGAAAAAACCACGACGACGACACGAAAAACGTAATTTTTTTCTTCAAGAAAAAACTACGACAAGAAGGTCATTTCTTAAAGCTAAAAGGCAATTTACATAACCTCTGATCAAAATCTCGTATATTAATCCATGGTATAAATATCTCAAATTCTCATCTTCTGTTATGTAGCCGGGTCAAAAGTGGTGCGATATTTATTACTATCAACAATGCTCGGTTGTGTGAAATATAAGGGTCCCCATGAGTTATGAGTATCGACATATAACATTTACGGTTGATTAAAAGTCATAGCATATGGAAGCGTAGCTGTTTTTTCCACAATGAAGAACCGGGCATAAAAATAATATAGCTTCTACAAGGAAATATTCGAAAACATGGACTAACCGTGACACTTCACAAAAACTGACGTCTAGATTATCAAATATTGAAGTCCTTTGTAATTAATATGAATAGTAAATTGAGCCTAATGCCTCGTACACATCGAAAGTACTCACCCGGATAATTAGCTAAAGAATATAAGTAATGATAAAAGAAAACCCTACGGAAAACCCTTTCGAATCTAGAAAAAAACTGAGTGGCACGAGGAATGATAATCAGCTTGAGGGTACTGACCCAAATAATGATACACATGATCAAACAGTTATATGTGGCATTCGTGGAATGGAGACAATCTTCGACTGCGTTTAATAAAAAGATATTAATATACAAGAAGCGCTTGAAATTGACTATAACAACAGAAGAATCGCATCGCATCGCTGTTGCTGTAAATGGTTCTCAACCTATATCCTGTATTGCTGCTAGTACATGCGATCCTAATGAAGTTTGATTGATTGTGTTTCGGATCGCGTGCAACGTAGAGGAGCTTGAATTTTGAAAAGTTGTTATGATAAGCTTATAGTAGCGTATTCAAAATTTAGAGGAGCTAAGCTGGGAAACACTCACTAAGCGAAGTCTAAATTAATGTATATATCCCTTGCATAAATTGAAAGGATGTCTTTTTAGCAATGGTGCTGAAAATATATTATTACCCCCATCGTACTTCGGTAATAGAGATATTATAAAAAAAATTAGAGAGTTTACATATAGAACACTATGTCATTTTATTATATGTTACACTATGTTACGTCATTTCCAATAATATATCATTTTTTTCCACGAATGATAATGTATCAGAATAACATTGACCGACCGCGGTAAGGGTAAAAATATTCGGGTCAAAATTAGTCTGGTGTGTATTCCACCCCTACCACACATCCTAGCAGTGGCTGGCAGGATACTATGTTATAATAACAATGATAAATAAACTTGTACGCACAGTCTCACGATCAAGTTTAGTATCAAATGAAGCCAAGTATATAGGTTTAGAATGTTCCAGCCTTTGTAGATGTAACTGCCTTATAGAATGGAGAAAAAATATTGGATGTAGATAGGAAAAAATGATCAAGTCCTACATATGGTGGAGTAGGAGAGGATTTGGTCGGCGAAGTACACTTAATATGGATAAGTTTTTTGAGGAGGGCCTACATATCCATTATACGTAGTTCATTATAAAAGGGAAACTGTTAACTAAGCGTGGAAGAGGGAGGAAATGAATATACAACTTGGATAGAATTTATTTCGATAGAAATTATAAAGTTGAAGGTAACAATGCAAGAAAGGGAGAGGAAGTTCAAGCAAAAGGTACCTAATATGTAAATAATTGTTAGGGAATGTCCAAAACATCTTTTTTTGACTACCAAATGATAATGGTCGACGCTTTCAATCAATTCATCTAATAAGTACATTTATGAAATAAAGATGAGTTTTTTATTAGGTAATCTACCGGTTAAGGTAGGTTTTTGGATGGACACAACTATCAAATAAACATTTTGTAACTCCAAACAAAACCCAATCCAGCAACCTAATCTATATCAGGTCCCTCTTCATCTTTGTGTACTTCCTTCCTCCCTTCATCCCGCCCAACATCCCTATCCTATTCCTGCCCTTTCCTCGCTTGTCCCACATCCTCCCCTCTATTACCTTCTTCAACATCCCACTGCCGCTCAATACGCCTTTCATCCATTTTTCCTGCCTCCATAGGATTTCTCTCAACAAACCCCTTCCTCATTTGTTTTCCTTTCGGTCCATTTCACCTTCTCCATTCTTCTCCACACCCAAATTTCAAAAGTCTCCAATCTAATATACAATATTTTTTCTTTATTTAAATCTCTCCAATAAAGAGATAACGTCATTTGCTAGCTAAAAGTCTCATATCGGTACCGTCTTTGCATCGTTGTTAGAAAAAAATCACAATCCAGGAAAGCGTGTTGGCAATTACCGTTGGGTTCCAAGAATTCAAAGCTATGGGGAGTAATGAAAAACTGCACGCATCGCTGATTCCCCGCTTCGGTCTGAACACGGATGAGTTAGTTTGAAATATCCCGGGACGAGACGCCGACGTCGCTTCGGCCTGTAGAGTCAATGCCAATATCGGTCACGTCGTCCGCATTGTCGTACGACATTTTCGCCTGAAATTATGATCCGACATTTTTTTGGTGATTGTCGTAAGTTACTTTCATCCAAAATTGCCCCGCAACATTGTCGCGCAACATAGTCTCACAAACAATGTCACCAAAATTTCGTCAGCACTACTACTAACATTATCCCCAAAATTGTCGCAAAAATCGTCACCGACATGGTTGCCAACATTATGAGTTGCGGGTGAGTCGCGTAAAGTTATGGATTTAGCGCTCGGCTCTCGTACCACAACTACACACTCGAGATGACGACACACCCGCAGGATTTTGACACTTATTTCAACACCCTTGAACTTGAGAAGCACGCAAGCCCGAAAAGTCTTGTTTTCTCACGCGAAAAGTAAGAGGTTTCCTTCTTCCACCCCAGAGAATGGGGGAGGACTTCGGTCGTATACTTTCATTCCCAACATTGATCTCTTCAACAGAAAAAACACTAATAAAATCAGTGTCCCCCACCCTCACATACGTTCAATCTGGTCCTTGTAAGATACTCAGTTCCCCCTCATCCCTTCCACCTCAGTTACCAAAACGGATTCTCTAGTCCTTTTGCGAAACATCCCTCCCTCCTTCCTCCTCCACAACCATCCTATTCCCTCCCCTATTCACGAATCCAATTCTGCAACGGTGATCCTCCCCTCTCCCCTGACACTGCACGCCTCACCCCATACCACTCCTACCCTTCTCATCCCCGTCGCCCCACACTCCTCTTTCCCGGAATCCATACTTTCGGACCGACGCGGTAGAGGGTGAGGGAGGGGAATGGCGGGGGGAGGGGGAATTGGTTGATCTAGACACCAAAATGCTTCTCTATCCCAGCCTCCCTCACAGACAAGACTGCGGGAGTGGCAATGCGTGGAGATCAGTATTTATCATAGCGTGTTCGGGATTGGAGCAGTCAAAAATGACCTAATTTTAGCTCATTTTTCTGGCATTTCACCCTTTTCGACTGCAATCTTCCCATAGTTCCCCACCCATTCATACTTGTGCTCGATTAGTAGAATATAATAATTATTATTAGATTTAGTCTGCATATTAAGGCGGAGTTGTTGATGGACCAAGGAATTAAGCATTGCCACACTTCTGAGTTTCACCTAAAACGACACGATGCGCATTGCAAAAAAACATTTTTTTGAAGTCGATATTCGTTCTACATCCCTTCATTCCGTAAAAACGCATGAATTCCTTTCCACCGTTTGTCTGGCTTACTCAATATTCTCCCCTCTAACGCAGTATTCAACGTTAAATTGTGACTCGTTCTACTGCATCAACCTTGACTAGCAACAGCTAGATTTGTGAGACGTTGTTACAGGGTTCCCATTCCTGGAACGCTCCCGCGAAGGCACCATCGGGAACCTCTCGAAGACACGTCGCCACGGCCTCTTTGACGGCGTCCAAAGTCCCGTATCGCGTTCCTTTTAAACTCCTCTTTATCTTCGGGAACAGAAAGAAGTCCGGTGGTGCCAAGTCCGGGCTGTAGGGCGGGTGCGGCAGCGTTGCCACGCCGTGCTTGGCCAAGAAGTCCGACACGACAAGCGCGGTGTGAGACGGCGCATTGTCGTGATGCAGCCGCCAGATGTTTTTGATCCCTGGTCGGACGCGGGCGACTCGTTTTCGAAGCCTGTCGAGCACTTGGACGTAAAATGCAGCATTTACAGTTTGTCGTTCAGGTAAAAATTCGTAGTGGACGACTCCCCTTTTGTCAAAAAAAGACAATGAGCATCATAAACTTATTTTCCGGACGATCCCTGTATGACCAACTGAGTAGCGTATAAAAATTATTAGAGGATCTATTTTGGAAAAAAATCAAGAAGAGAAGGCTAAATTACAGATTTAATCTCTTGTACAACTTGGGAGGATGTCTCTTTAGTAATGATGTTGAAAATGCATTATTAGCCTTATTGTTCTACGGAAGGAGACATTGTTTCAATAAAATTCGAGAGATTAAGTGCAGAAGAGATAGATTTAAGGCGCCATGTTTCCCACGAACGATAAAATGACGTTAGTCCGACCAATCAACGAGGGGAAGGTGTTTTAGGTCAAAGGAAGTTTGGTGTATAATCGCCCCCTGCCCAATACCCTTGCGGTGGCTTGCAGGGTACTAAATGAAGCTTTAAAACTACTGCTTATTCGATTTTATCCCAATGACATTTTCTCTTTCCCAACCGTGCCAAGGAACATCCTGTTTTAATAAGGGAAATAATATTATTGAAAAATCAAACAGAAATTTAATGCTCCGGGTTAAATAGAATATATTGGACTCCATAGAACAGATTAGAATATGTTACTGTTATTAGAATATTTAGAGGACATATGTACCTCGTATATTTAATTTTTTTCCATTCTAATATCAAGAAAAAATTTCGTCGAAATATTCAGCAGGTATTTGCCTCAAATTTAAGATGTTTTATATAATATTAAGTCTAAGTAGTAAAATTCCTTTTATGATTAAAATATTATCTAGAGTCAGCATCTTGAAACTCCTTAAGCTACTCGTCTTACATTTCAATTCTCTGGCTACTTATTCTATATAACAGTGACAATTGAACTATATTCTTGAACAAATTGTTTGCGATATCTTAATCCATATCTAATGAAACATCATTAAAATTGTTTGTTGAATTAGTGTATTGATTAGAGGAAAAAGAGTTTATCATGTTGCTAGAGTGAATATAGAGCATGAGTGTTTGTCTAAAGCGTAAAGGTTCATGGGTTTAAATCCCTTCTGAGGGCTTTGAATATTCTACGTCAGCATTATGGGTAATCTACCTGTCGCATTAAGAATAGGTTATTGACGGTTCCTAACAACTTTTGGGTTTCTTATTGCCTATCACTTGTTTCCCCGAATTATTTCTGCTTCAGTTTTTCGTATCTCCTACCTGTCTTCATAATGTCGTAACAGCGAGTTCTCTTCCTTCCTCTACCTCTCTCACCTAATATTATACCTTGTATCGCGACCTTTAATACCACGCTATTTCTCAATGCCTCCTCTACCAACTTTTCCCTCTTCCACCTTTAGACAACCTCATATAAAATCCAAGAGGTGCGCTTTCCTAGTAACTAGACCTTTTTGGGAAGCCTGATACTTGGACTGGACAGTAAAAGGAATGAACGAAAGGTAAATAATCAGCCCTAAGGTAATCACGCATGAATTTCACACCTTCTCATGCTTAGTTTGTGGTGAGATCTTAACCAAACCTAACAAAAACTAACCTTCGCGTTGATCATTATGTTGAAGAGATTATGTAGAAAAATTAATAGGGCTCCTTTGAAGAAAATCATCCCCAATCGCCTAGCCCAATGACGGTAATAGATAAAAGTCAACTGAAGTTTAAGTACTTTGACTGGAAATATATTGAAGGTTGGAGAAGTATTTAAAGGTAAAATTATGCTCAATGGGCGGATATTTACCATTTCTTACGTTTTTTTCTTTCGACGATACGAAACTTTTCAAGGATATTGAATTTAAAGTATTATTTCGATTCCTTCCCTTATACTGGCGCCACTCATTCCACACCACCCATATATTCCATTTAGGGAGTGAAAGCTGTAAAACCTCGACTTATTTGGTGGTTAACAACTACATCAAAATGTTTATGGAACGATTTGGCATTTTACAATAGTTGCCAAGATTAAATTCAATAAATAAATGGATAAATTTTTAAAAATAATAAAATTCTGAGTTTTACAGGAGAATGAGTGGAATATTCCTAGATAATATGAATATTTTCCTCCGCCCGGGGCTCCAAAGGGTAACGGGCCGACTTTGGCCTTGTCACGCAGTCGTAATTTCTTACAAAACCACACATCTTCATATAAAAGACATATTGAGCAGTTACCTCTCCCATTGTCTACCATATTTTCTATTATTTCCCGGAATATTTTTACCACGATTCCGAAGAGGTAAGTCAACGTGTCAAAATGCAAGTTACTTATTTTTTTTGTGTAAATAGAGTACGTATTTCAGGTAGAACGATTGAGTAGAGGAGCCATCTGAACACGGATGAGTCCAATGAGAAATTTAACACTGCAATTCCGCTATGGTCGCGAGCCTGTAATTGAGTTAATTTAAAATGGATAAAAAAGACGTATTCGTATCGTTTTACCATGTTACCTTACGCTTGGAGAAATATATACTTATTGTGAGCACGCACTAGAATAAAGAAAGTAAAATAGAATAAGTAGAATATCAGAAAAGAAACGCTGTAATGAAGGATGCAAGAGAAGGGTAAGTTAGAGAAAAATAACAGCAATTTTGAATGGAAATAAGGAAGGGATGAGAGGGGGACACAATGTATGCACTTGTATGTACTCCTAATCTTAGTGGACCCTGTGGAATCGTTTCTATAGATCTGGTGGAGTGGTTATTATTGGTGCATTAAGCGGGGCTTTGCTGCTATGATGTCCTTTCGTCCATTATAAAATCTAGTTTGACCGTTAAGTTAACTCTTACTGCCCTATCTACTAACTGTGCCCATTTTTTCACTAATCAGAACGCCACCGGACAAATATCAATGAAAGGGATGCTTCGAAATTCTACTTACCAGAAGGAGTAACCCTTCGTCTGTAATTCGATCCATGGCTTCTCTGGCCATGGCCTACATGTCAAGGCTGTTGGACTCATAAGAACAATTATATCTAATCCTATAGAATTATTATTGTAGAAATGTTTCGCGAGCTCATCTCCAGGAATGGAAATTTAGAGAAAAATTGACCATTTACTGATGCATGAAGTGTAAATATTTTTAAATATGTTTGTATTAGCTGTGACTGCGCATTTTACACCTCCACCGCATATTTCAATGAAATTTTCTTCCAATGAATTTTACTCAAACTGGTTTTTTGCTTGGTCATGCCAAAAAAACCATTTAAAACGCACTTGGGGATATATGCCGCGCAACTATTTTAGTGCAGAGGGTACCCCTGGTTCGGCTATCTTGGTTAACTAAAAGAGAGTGTGGAAAAATGAACATGAATGGGATATTACAATCACATTGGTCTCATAAACGACCGGTGGTATCTGGCTTATTAAAAAAATAGAAAGGGAAAGTAACTTTAAAATAAAAAGTAGATAGAGATTTCAACTGAATTTGGAAGATTGCTAATTGCGATTTCCGTACAATTTCAACCCTAGTGGTGATACCATATCACACATTAGAGCGTGCCAAATTAATAATTGTATAGAAATCAAAAAAGTGTTTCCTTCCAGATATTTCCGAACCATTCAGACATGGGAAGTACACGTAAGGTTTCTGCCTTAATTCGCGTGCAACATAAAATACGATGATGACAGTGAATCACTTCAAAACTGCCGGTAATGCAAAATATTTTTCATCATATTATCATGATTTTTCCGATATTCGAGCACGAGTGTCATTACCATTAAATAGAAAGATAAAAATTTAAGGTGACGAACAATTTAAAGCACTTTTCATGTTTCGCGTTCACGATTATCCATGGAAATAATATCAGTTGTACCGGTATCGATATAAGGGTAGCCTAAGATGAAAGATATTTTGAAGTAAAAAATCACGATATTTATCTTCCTATTTGCGGAGATGTAGTAAAAATGATACTGAGACAGTAGCTATTTTCCCTTCGGACTTACGACCATTCATTAATTCGTCTCGTCCTTCAGAATGGTATTTAAAGGAAATGGCTATAATTTAGAAACTATTTAGACCTCTTCTGATGTAACTTCTTGAACCCACGTTTTCACAGTTTTTTTGTTATGGAAAAGTCCTCCATCTACGTGCCTACGAGCCTAAGGGCATCACTTAACCTTTGGAAATTCGATATCGCTATATCTTTCTTCGTGACCTAATCAAGAATCTGAATCTGTAAAATATTTACCGGAACCTTCTGAAAAAACCTTCTGTAGCTTACTTTAGTACTCGCTGAGTGGCCTTGAACTTATCAGAATGTCCATTGATTGATTAAAATATCATGGGGGGAGGGAGGGAGACAATTTGGATCGAATTTGCAAAGAGGGCGTGTGACAAGATATAAGGATTCACTTTTGATCGCGCTCTTCGAACTTTCTCTTCTGTTAAATGCATAAATACCTCAGGATGATGACATTTTTGCGATTTGTTTAGTTCGTACAGCCAAACCACAACTGATCTGACCTCGTGTGGGCCTGGAGGAGACAGCCTTAAAGAGAAACCATGTTCGTACCTCTCTGTCGAAAGAATTTTACTCAAAGATCGTGACCAATTTTCTTTCTGCTAACGAGAGATTGCGTTACAAGTGAATTGGAGGCCCAGAACGGAAATTAAGTAGCGCGGGCAGGTCGGGAAAATGAATTCGACCTGGCCGTATTCTCGACAAGGACACTGAGAGCAGGTTAAAATGAAGTGTTCCGTTCCGCAATGACCGAATCGCACTCCCGCTAACCTGGAGTTCAACCATCCCACTCTATTTAAGACGCTTTTATGGCATAAGTAGGGATTTCCTATTCTGCATTTAGCCACGGAACCAAATTCAGGATCACAGTGGCTCGTAGCATTTCAATGTTGTTCGGATATTTATAATAAAAATGTATCCATTAATGTACAAATTCGTTAGTTTTTTACAAATTACTAATGGCAAAAGTGCATTGTTCGATTTTATTCCCAATTCGCCCTGCCTGGTGTAAGTTTGTTAATAAGCGACATTGCATTTAAATTAAAATAAACTTTGTTAACATCTATAGCTTGATTTAATAAAAGAAGGTTACAGCCAGTTTCAACCATTTAAGTACCATCGGCTACAATCGCCTCAAACGTAGTATTTGTACCTGATAGTGTCTTATTTTCATTTTGTTCTATTATCATCATTATTTTTCGAGATACATAGACTATAGAGTTTGAGGGTTCCATTCCTATTTATTAATAGTCAAAGAGTTTTCCTTGAAAGCTTACATGTAAGCAATTTTTATATTAATTTTTGGTATAAAATCACTGTGTGTGCTAAATTGATATGAGGAAAACTATATAAAAGAATATAATCTGTACAATTGAATATTATATTAAATATAACGGTTAAATAATATTTTTGCTTACTTTAAAATGTTTATTATCACTTTGAGCAGTTCACATAAGAAATCTCCTACCGCTACTGTGGCTGATTGAAACTTGAAGGTTCAAGAAGGGAGGTATTTGACGTTTACAATCTCTACCGTTGGTTTTAATATAAAATATCCTGTAACATGTAAAATGCTTCAATCCAAAATATTCTTGTCAACTGAGGAGCTTAGCATTAGATAGTTAATGCGAGTGAAAAACGTAAAAATAAAGAGTTTATTAACTTTATGTAAAATCTCTGTGCCTCGAACAATCTAATATATTTGGTGTTTTCCGTACTTTGTTCAATTTCATTTAATTTAAAATTTAATCTGTATTAAAAAGTACAACCACAATCTGATGAAACAAATGAGGATCTCTCAAATGAAAGCTAAAGACCAACCCCGCAGCGGACGACCCCTTGGACAGTTGGACAGACACGAGAGCACCATCCTCGATATTCCACTTTCAATTAAAAATTTCTAGAGCAGCTAATTTAAGTGGGAGTATCTTTTTTAATTAATTATGACTAAGTAATCACCGAGATAAAGTGTATAAAATGTATTCTACACATTACTGATTAGTACTGATCCTAATCTACATAATTTTGTAAATTACAGCTAATAATGTTAATTCGCTTTGTTTTGGGAAACCGTAGATTGAAGTAACTCGCAATATGGAGATGATAAGTGGCTCGCAGTTGGATCAAGTTCCTTCATTTTAAAGGTTACAGCGCAAGACAAATCAACGACGAATTGTTGGCTGCTTATTGAAATGATAGCTCGTCATATGGCACACACATATAGACAGTTGTGTGGAGAATAAGGAATTCGCAAACTGGATGCATGTCCTTTACGGACGATCCAAGAAGTAAAAGACAATCACTCACGGACGATACTGCCACAGTGAAGAAGTGGAGGAATTAATCCTGTTAGAGCGAAGAGCAACCATCCAAATGATCATGAATGAGAGTGATATTCATTTCGGCAGGGTGTGGAAAACTATTCACGAAGAACTGAAAATGTCAAAAGTGTCAGCTCACTGGGTTCCACGACTACTGGCTCATTTTCAGAAGCAAACAGGACGCGACCGGCAATCAAACCGTTGCGGCTTCGAAATGTACCAACATTCGCCCTATTCTCCCGATCTCATCCCAAGCACCTTTTTTCTTATTCCCAGAATTCAAAAAATCATTGCGGCGTGGGAGATTTGAGAATATAATGAACGTCACTCAAGAGGTTGAACTATGGTGATGAACAATCTGCTGGATTCTGCAAGGAGTGTCTTCGAAAGGGCAAGAAACTCTAAACGGTGACAAAGTACAGTATCTTGAAAATAACAGATAAAAATTCATTTTCTATTACGATTGTTTTTGCAATAATCCTCATTTGACGATAACCTTTCGTTTCTCTCAAACTTGTCTCAAACGGCAAAAATTTATAATAGCCTTGTAGACAAATCATACTTAATAAAAATGCTTTAAGCAGGTAAGACTGCCATGAAAGTGTTGCGTGAACTCGTAAATTAATACATACATATGGTTTATCATGTTTCGTATTTTTTATAGATAAAACAGGAGATTGTTTACCTTTAGAGCTTTAAAAAACGGCCAGAAAAGTAAAAATAACTTTCATTCCTAGTTTTATTAGAGGAGAATTCAAAAGAATATGTGGAGGCATAATAAACCCATTCCGCCGGGCTATAATGCTTCTCTGGCCTTGTCACGGTAATTCTTAATAACCCATAAAAATTCGCAATTGGAATACCCCCACAATTTCTACCATGTAATATTCTTTAATATTGCCAGAATTTTATATTTCTATATACTTGAGAACTAACACTCCCAGGGAAATGTGCACGAAATTTAATAGCCCCATTTTTCCTTTCCTCCACGTGACATTCAATCATCCCTTGGATCTATTTCTCAAGCCTGTAAGTCAATTTACAATTCCATGTGGTTATCTCTTACATGGCCTTCAAATAATAATGAACGTCTTAGAAAAAACCCCTAGTTTTTTGCACAGCACATTTCACAAGATGTAGTTAAGATTGCTTTACACGCCCTTCAGGTCTATTCCACAAAAACGTGAAATATCCTTTCCAACCTTAATCAAAATACGCATAGACGACTACGGATCTATTATCTATGTGGCAAACAAACATTCATAAATATGCTTTTAATTTTAATAGCTACAAATATGAGGGGGGACTCGGTTTTCTCTTAAACACTAAATACCCTGTAAGACATAAATATTATAAGCAAGGCCGAGCAGGATATATTCTCGTCCACATCAATTTCGTTTTATAAAATTTGAGCGAGCTGGCATAAACTCTCTAAATTACATTTCTGCATAAGACTATGCATGAAAAACTAAATTCCTTAAGCTTCTCGGATTTGATGCAAGTGAATTATTAATGTTTGCGCGTGATTTTAAGCGAGCTACCGCGATCCGCATCAGATCTCGATATAAATTATTCATTCATGAAATCCGAGCTTGGGATGTTCTCGCGAATGGGAATCAACCTAAGAGCCCAATCAGCAGTCGAAACGACCAACTGCAGGGAAAGATTGTAAGAAATCTCAAAGAGCAACAGTCGGTTCTTCCCAAGAAGATCCGTTTTCACTCCTGTTGATATCTACCCTCGGGCCGAAAGGGAGGGAACCAATCCCGACAGGAAAGGTCATCCTCTCAAATGGCACAGGTGAGGGTGAAACTCACAAGCGGATTAAAAGGCGTTGGATTCCCTTGGTGACTCTATTTAGTCAATTGGATAGACCCAAGTAGAAGGAAAGGTGAGAAGAAGTGCAATACTTGAGGAAAGGACCCCATTACATCGGAGTGAGATACTTAGCTAAATCGAGTAAATCGTAAGAGCTGTATGAACTGGGAAGAGTTGTATTTTTTCTTCACTCGTTCGACAGATCATTTGGTAACGAGTCTGTCAGTTCGCACAGAATTGTAACTCAATTTTTTCAAAGGTAACAAATTCTTTTCCTATATTATTTATGACCTAGCACTGAGTAAGAGAGCTTGAAACCGTAATACTCGTCAATTCAAGAATGAAGGTGGAAATAATAATACTGGGACTCGAATCTCTTGGATTCAACTGCGTTTACCACTCACTCCGCGATCCACCACGAGTGTGTGTGGCGGGGAATGTTAGGTCACCATCTATTTGGAGTAATTGGTGATCGGTAACTAAATTTACGTGGGATTTTTCGTTTGGCTTTGTTTACTACTTTTGTGGTCTCAAAGCGTTCATGGTAAATTTTAAAAAACCTAAGAAAGAGCAGAAAGTAACTTCGGCGAAGTCATTCTCTTCGAGAATTTCACAGTGCTAAAATCATTCACCTTTACTACCATAATTTTCGTCGGATAACTCGGCTTCCCATCAAGTGCATTAGAAATAAAAGCTATGCAGACGTCTTCTTAAAATTTCAGTAGCTATTATATCACACCCACAGAGCATGGGCATTTTAATGGTAAAATTATGGCAAATATTAATGTTATCAAACGTCATTTTGATGTAATAAATACGATCAAAATACAGAACCCTATTTTGGACTACTGTCTTAAATTGGGTTGCGGTAGTCCAGTGGTAGAGCGTTGGACTACTAGCGCGGGTTCGATTCCTGGGAAAGCCTCTTTGGGCACCCTCTACTCCGCCAAAGCTGTGTGATATTTCGGTAGACAGATTTTCCTGGGAAACCTTAACCGTCACAGGGAAAGGAACTGCCCCTCCCTACCCTGATGTGTGAATGTCACATTCCGTCGATCGTTGTACTGGGTGAACTCTACCATCACCTACCATACTGACCTTCGGGTTGATTACTGTGTTTATGGTTTTTGCTATAAAAATGCTGCTTTACTAACCAGTAAATCAATATGGTGAATAATACCCTCTACGCTTAACGTCTACTTAATCTAAGAACTAAATATATTGCATAATTGAAGGTAGTTACATAAATATATGAGAATAGAATTGTTATATCATTTTTATTGGTATAAAAAACGCAAATAGTAAATCTAAAACTATTTACTGCCCCAATTTTGATGCAAAAATAACCAAATTATTTAATCAATTGAAATGGTTCTTATAATATTAAGGCCGCTATAACTTTGTTTCCCTGCGATAGGAATTAACCCTGACTGTTGTACCTAGAAGGGCATATGAAAACATTAAAGGAAATTACAGAGAGAATATGACTTCGATAAACAAAACAAGATCCACAAGAAATTGACTGACGACGTAATTAAATCTTGGATTCAAGCAAATCCTTGAAAAAGGCAAATTGAAATTACCTTTAATTGTTCAATCACGTATTTCCCCACCTGTCGTATTTTAAAATAAAACAAAATGAGATGCTCCAGATGATTGAATTTTTCAAGGTTAATTCATGATCGCTTACACATTAGTTCAAGGACAATGCGAATTAAACTCCGCACCTACTAGCTCCTAGAGGCTACCCAAATAAAGCGTTTTGTCTTTATTGGAAATACGAATCCAAGGCCATCTGTACTTCGCTCTGAGTTATCTGGAATTTTCCAAATAGTCGTCATTCGACAGTGAAACGCACGTGTCGTTAATAAAACAAAATATCACTTGCGATGCATAAGAACCACAGATATTTAATCAAATATGCTGAGATAAACGCACGTAAGTGTGTGCACTGTAATAAGCGAATGTGGCGACCCGTGAATTAAGCGAATGTGGTCGCATAATTGGCGCAATTTTAGTGGTTAGTTCCGATCGAAGACTCACTTTGAGTGCTTAATAGCAGTTAAAGTCATCATCTTTCCCGATAGGCTGGAAAGAAACAGCCTTGTAGATCCGACGCCTCGGTTAAAGTTGCACAACAGCCAGAATGATGAGAAAAGAGAATAGGGTTTTTAAAAACCGAAGCTATTAAGTTTTCTTTGTTTTACATGGGTGATGTGCAATTCTTGATTATTCATACTCCAGTGCCACAAACCTAGGAAAAAAGTGCATAGTTATGTAATGATTCTTCCCCGCAATTGGGCGAATAATACTGCGTTTCGTTGCATATAATTCAATACATCCCACTATCCCATCCCACCCGTTGAAAACATTTTCTCACCCTCGCCTTGGATCTGATAAATGTATTCCGAATGTACATAAGGACGCCTCTCGGTATAAAACCCGGGGTGATAGATATAACATTGCATTTGTTATGCATTCCAACAGTGACCATTAATGAAATCCAGAAAATCCATCCCAGAGATTACGAGTATAAAATTTCATTGCTCTTTGTGTGGATACATAATTTGATAATGTAACTTTTAAAATAATCTACTAGAATTTAATTCCAAGGAGTCTTTAACAAATGTGCGCTATTAAAATTAATAATGAATTAACTGCGTTTAAAGATTTTTTGGTCAAATTTCACAATCATCATCAAATTAATATTAATAAATGTTTATACGGGAAATTACGACGTAAATAATATATATATATATATATATATATATATATATATATATATATAGTTTCTGTGTGTGTAATATCTATTATCTTAGTGTTTGTGTGTTTGTGCGTCGCCGGAGAGCGTCATTTTCAAGATTTTATATATATATATATATATATATATATATATATATATATATACATTTGGATGGTCGGAGAACTTTTAACAAACCGAACGGTAATAGGGTTAACCTTGTGAAATTTATCCATGATGGAAAGGAGACAAACTATGCAAATTTCACTTGAATAGAGATTTATTCACGACCCAGGTTTCAAACACTTAATGTCATCTTCAGGTGACTATACAGAGTTACGTATCCTATATATATAGGATCCTATATATATAGGATATATATATCCTATATATATTTATCCTATATATATATATATATATATTTACCTTATTCTCTTATTTATCTCTATTTATCTTATTCTCTTCTTATTTATCTTTATTTTATAGATATATATATGTATCCTATATATATATATATATATATATCCTATATATATAGGATACGTAACTCTGTATAGTCACCTGAAGATGACATTAAGTGTTTGAAACCCGGGTCGTGAATAAATCTCTATTCAAGTGAAATTTGCATAGTTTGTCTCCTTTCCATCGGTCGGAGAACTGATTATTTTGTGTTCATCAGAAGATAAACAATAATTCACATTACCCAGAAGAAACTGAAAAAAGGAAAGTCGTTTAATTGCAAGCTTTTAACGTCTGGCGGTCTAACGTCGAGGCTGACCTGTCACACCTAACGCTATTATGACGTCCAACATCGTTAAACTGTGTAATAACGAAATGAAAACTTATCTATTTTCGATAATCGCTTGTATGCATCGGGGATGGGTAAAACGGTACTCAAATATTGAAGGGCAAAGGATATCTACTAGTAGGTCAAGCATTTTGGGCGTTTTTTGCTTGTTCAATTTTTCGTTTGTTTCGCTATTTTGGCGTTTTCCGAATCGTCAAGTTTTTATTTTTCATAAAATATTATCAAACTCACACAAAATCAATGCCACGTCAGCGCGTATACTTATTTACGCTAACTAATTCGTTTCAGTATTGACTTCTGGGTCAATCTACATTTCATAATTTATATTCCCACTCATTTCATTAATGGCAGACCACAGGGGCGGACCAGTGAATAGATGTAATTTACCTCGCGGGCGTGGAAAATTAAATGATGGGAAGTAAATGGAGTAGGTATTAATTAGGAGAAAGATACTAGGAAGGGAATGAGCAGGTGAATGGGTGGTAAGAAAAAGAAGGTGCCACTTACTTCCTGTATGTGACATAAGAAGGAGACAGTAGAGAATCGATGCATTTCGTGGATGGAATTATATTTTATGGCGTTGAATTAAGTTTGGGCGTTAGGAATACTATAGTGTTATCTACTGCTTGAAAAACTTACGTCTGGCTTCCATTAATATCTTCAAGAAGTGGTTGGGTCCTCCATTCTGTACCTTCCGCTTTTTTCCCTCCTTCATACTAAATTTCCTATTTTCTCTCCTCCCTTATTCCTGTCTCATGGGTTAACAATTATTCCTTAACACATCTTTTTACATTGAAACTAACATAAGTATTAACACAATTTTTGAGGTAGATTTTTATTAAGATGATGCTGACTAGTAATGATTGTTTTCGTTAGTAACCGTATTGTCTTCAGGAATGGGGTTCCTGATGATGACAGGCAATTGAAGGAGAAAATACGCGGGAACAATTGTACTATTGATCACTAAGTAGCTTCAAAAAGCCACCGATACCAAATAATACTTGTGTCAGCTCATTTGATTGCTTAATTATTTTGAATTATTGCCATCTTCCTACTTATTGTGCTTAGGGTGCAATGTTAGGGCGTTATTCTTACGGTGTCCCACTTGCCGTAATGTCCGCAAACTCTCCTACGCCCTTCCCCTATTGGTGCACACGGTAGGACCCTCCCCGATCTCCACATGGGCGTGACGTAATATAATCCCGGCCCGTGATCATTCGCATTCTACGGTCTCTGTAGGAATCCCGCCCGAGGCGCTCCTGTTGCTCTAGCGGAAGGAGCGCGCCAATGCGGTATTCCAGCCGACTGCGGGCGGAGATACCGACGCGTCCCATTCTCCCATCTGCCGATTTAATCTCACCTCAAGGACGACGCGGCCGGCCGAGGGGCGAATAAAGATCTGGGCGACAGTGATCCCGTTCCCTAGGGTATCGATTGTCTCGGTTCGATTACCGATTTTTTGCATCGTGATTTTGACCCGACTGTGATTTTGCTTTCATCCATTCAGTTCACCTTGCTTTCTTCTTACTATTATCTTATAATTTACTATGTATTTTTTGATTTGGGACTGTGTATGCACACAAAATCTTGGTATTCTTATCTTTCCTTTCAAAAAATTAAACAAAAAACAAATTTTAACGACGAGATTAATTCGCTAAAAAAATACACACCCACGCCGTTTTTTCGCGTAGTGATGACTCAACTTATGGAAGTGAAACAAGGTGCACCTTGGATGCATGCAATTTTCCTAGAATATTACCGGTGGATAAGTTGTACTTATGCAGCGTTCTCATTAACACTTTTTCTAGGAAATGACATCTATATGGATATGATATTGATATATAATGACACTAATTATATGAAAAAAGACAAAATAGTAATTGAAAATAAGGGGGTGAAAATTGAGGGGGTGGCCATATGTACAGCAACATTTGTATATGTTATATCAAGAAATATATCATCGATATGGAATGCATTGAGTAATATCGATAATATAGTCCATATAATGTAAATAATAACAATATTTTTCATGATTTATTATTTGTACTGTCGGTATTTTGGAATTATATCGCACATCATTATCTGATCCAAAAGCATCGTATCTCATTTTTCTTTAAAAAATTGTTACGTCCCTTCTGGTCTAAAATGTGCCAGGTCACATTCAGATTTAGATACAGATTTAAAGGGAACACTTTTATCCAGAGGAGATAATTTTCAATAAATTAAGTTGACAATAGTTGTCGAGGGCTTTAATAGCGAGTTGCACATTCAATTATTTTTTAAGTACAGGACATTATGTAAATAACGCTTTCTGAGGTTTCGTTTTTTTATTATAATTACGTGCATAATTTTTTTAATAAGAACAAATGCATATTTTAGGCATATATTGTAAACAATGAATGTAAGAACTGTAAATTTAACCGGAATTCTAAAACACTTGGGTTACGATAGACGGCTGCATGGCACATAGGTACTGAATGCAGAGGCGTGAAGGGAGCATGAGTTCCAAAATACTCATAAATACGATGAGAAGGTACTGGGTAATCAGCCGAGGCGAGCTTCAAAAAAACTGGGTTTCAACAACATTTATAAAGAAACGATTGACAGAAATGAATCATCTTATTTACCATAAGGAAGAGATACAATTCATACATGGATAACCTTTGAGATTCAGTAGATTTTTTCAAAAATGTACTCGAAAAACAACCTCTCCTTTTGGAAGACCAGGTGAAAAAATCATGACAAATTAACAGATGCTTAAGATGGAAGAGCGTCGAGGGCGTTGAGAGAAGTAGGATTGGAGACAAAGAGTCAATTAATCGAACATTGTAACAAAAACGGTGACTGACATTTGGATATTTACGTGACAACACTAGTCGATATGGTTTACCTACTATCGAGTCTACATTATAATTTTCATTTTTTTCTCCTCATTGTCGGGCGACAGATTTTTATCCAATCGAGCATCAAATCGATTCTACTTGACAGATGAACCATGGGTGCACGTTCAAAACTATGCCGGCAAGTCGGGCAATGGGGACAAAATTTGCGAGACTTACTGTCTAAATAGCCATATATGTATTATGATGAGGACTGAGAGTATATTACATAGGAGTCGTCAAGATAAACCGCTGTGACGTGGTCGATATGACCAGGTTGAGCGCTTAAAACAAAATAGCACGTCATACATAAAATACATTTTCATTTGGCTACCTCAATTAAAAAATACATTTTATTTTTTGTATTGCCGTTATATGATACTTTTCCTTCAGTTGTGATCTTTGGCAGCCAGAGATTCTTTGACATAAGAATTATTAATTTGATGGCCATAGTAAAAAAATCAAATCACGGGAAATGAGACTTAAACAATCTAACGTGTACGTCGATAATTTAGTGATTCCGAAAATTATATAATATAATTGAATATAATGCAGAATCCGTCTTACCTACACTGAACCCACAAAAGACCACGGGCTTATACGAAAAAAATTAAACGAAAATTCTGAAAGTTTACATAAAGAGACGAAAGACAATTAATAGAGAATATTTAATGTCGGCGCATTTGTTTCAGAGATGAAGTTCATTTATTACGTAATGTCTATTCCCTGATTCTAAGCACTCATTATCAAAATAAAAATACAGACACTTCAGGAATCGATGAAAATTTGTACCTTCTCTACATAGTTTATCCCTCAAACATTACTGTTTATCTTAACCTCCCTATTTCTTGAGAATATCCTTACCTTCGTTTTCGTGTGAGTGATTCAAAATCAGTGCCCGTTGCATTGATTTTGGAATGTTCTCTCTTGCTCTAGCATTTGGTTTGCTTTACCTCTCTTTCTCACTTTTTATCTTCAACCGACTTCCGCAATCGAGGCGGAATGTGTCCTCCACCACCTCCACGTAGGTGCGACCGAGAATGCGGAGTGGAATGACTTCAAAAACAAATGTTGCAGCCTCATGGGTCGACGGAGAATGCGAGGCACGCCGCCGCGACACCTTCGAGGGAAAGGGTTTGCTCCCCCAGGAGTGCCGGCGCCGGCCGATGATCTGACATCTCCTCCTGGGGGACAACTTCTCTCCACCTCCTCCCCAGCCATGGCTCTAATCCAGCGAAGCCGCAAGCGCGTCGCCGCATTACGAAGCCCTTAGGAAGCCATTTCATACCTAATGCATGCTGCCTGAGCTGTGGTCCCGACCTTCAAACCATTCGGCATTGATCAACTCATCGGATGCACCTCCCTCGGAGGACTTTCCTCCATTGAAAATGTGGGGCAGTTGTTTAATGAAATTACATGGAAAGGCAAAGGACAAAATCAAGGTGTTTGCAGTTGTATCTCGCGCCTATTATCTCCCGTACTGAGCTGTGTTCGCGATCATTCTATTCCCGTAAACAAATCAATCGACTCAGCCAATGCAATTGCCTCGAGAGACCTTCCCCAATGAAAATATAATAGATATTTACTTAACCTAAATGAATCGATGCAATAAAGGGGGGTGCAGAAATTATTTACGTGTAACGAAAAAAAAATTAATTTATTATTGCCTGTCAATTGATAAGCCTAGTGGGTATTCCTTTATCCTCTTGATCAATGGTTTTAATAATCGGTTCCCTCAGCTTTAACCAATATGCGTCGTTATGGCAACTAGGGCGTCCTGGGAAAGTGTTGGCGACAAAGGGTAAATACCTGACAGCACTTTCCTGAGTTTTTGAATTTCACTTGCCGCACTACAACGTAAACTCTACCTTCACATATCATACCAATTTCGGGCTGAGTACTCTTACTTTAAGTTAAGGCTAATTTTTCACGTAATCCAGGTTTTTTATTTATCCTTCAATTAAAAGTATAAACCGTGATTTACTAAATAGGACCTATTGCTGGCCATGAGCTTATTTTTGAGAAGGACTGAATACTGCCAAATAGTTGTCGAACTGAAATGTTTCCTTGTATTCTGTAAATTACTTCTTTTTCTTCGTTCAAAAATTACTGTGTTTAACAGTATTCTACAGAGTTACGATAGGTTTTCGATGAACCCAAGCACTGTAAACAATTCTCTACTTCAAGGTCCTGACTAACACGACATGTACAAAAGCATATTGTTCCAATTGATATTATAGAATCCCTTATTGTGTTAAATGGTCATTTGTTTTCCACAATTCCACTGAAACTTGAAGTATTACACTACCACTTTAGATTTGTATTTGGGGCATAGGTCTTATTGTTTATATTGTCCTGAGATTTCAAGTCAGAGAAAAGGTAAAGCATCTTGAATAAATGGATTTTTCATGTCATTGCTCACACCAACAGTGAGAAAACCGACCGCTGTTGCCCCAAGAGTGGTTTTCTCATCGACCTTGGTAGTAAAGAGCACGCTACCACGCCCCTTAAATGGGTCACGTCCTACTGAATCCTCAATCGTGCGCTCCCTAGATTTTCTTTCCCACTCTCGTCTATGGCTTCCTCCCCAAGTAGTTCTCACGAACCGCTTCCGAAGGCTCTCCTTGTCAAGACATTGACTTGCACGAAAACACAGGAACGTCACAGCCCCTGAAGAATACTTTCAAAACCTATGATAAAGACGAAATAATAGCCAACAGTCAAAATAAGCCGCGGAAGAACGCATAGATGGATAAAATGGATGACGGATATGCTTCAGCACTGAGGGAACGCTCTCAAATTAAATCACGCAGGAGGAAAAGAGATCGTAGATACAAACAGAAAGATGCTTTTTTAAATTTTGAAATGAAAGTACGGCATTATTATCATGATAGGTAATCTACTTATTAGAGATAGGAATTCAAAGGATCCTTAAACATTAACCCGACTCCACGCCCTCCTAGACCATTGGTAGTTGGATCACCACACAACTTGCGAATTGTACAAGTACCTTTATCAACTTCACTATCATTTTACACAAACACAAAGTATTTTCCAAAAGTAGCATAACTTATTTTTTCCCGGATTGACGAACGGTCGGGCGGCGGTTCCTTTGGCTATGTTGGAGGGAGGGGAGTCTCAGGAAAGTCTGGAAAGTGATGATTGATGGCTCCCAGCTTTTGTGGAGTACATATCATTCGTTTGCGAAACTTCTATAACGTAGCCTCGTAACGCTCCGTCATGAACCGTGTATTGGAACAGCGCTACGCCATGAAATTTTGCGTAAAACTTTTCAAAACAGGAAAAAGACTCGTGACATGGTAGAACGGGTGTTTTTGAGTAGCACAAGTTGTTCCGTGAGGGCCGTAAGTTCACAAAGCTCTTCGATCTAAAAAAGAGATGAAAATCTTTCCAGAGTGAAGGCTTTGTTGGACAGGGATCAAAGATTAAGTATTCGTATGGTTTATGATGATCTTGGCATCCCTAAAATTGTGTGTCGACTTGTGACCAAAAACGTGAGCATTAGAAAGGTGTGTAGGAAGTTGGTGCCGCGAGTTCTCTCGGGCGAACAAAAGAAAACTCGCGCGCGGATCTGCCAAGAACTTCTCGATCATGTGAGTGATGATCCAATTTTTTTAGACAATGCCTCGTCAGACTTCATCCTCCTCCCCCGCCTCGAATCCTGGACGGACATCACCTCCACTCAGTAGAAGCGTTGCAACAGGCCGTGACGAGGGTGTTAAGCAGCATTAACGTGTTTCGCCGTGTCTTGTTCGCTATCGCTATTTCACTTCTCCATTTAAATTATTATTCACATCGTTAGACTTTCATTCAAGCTACACGCACGCACACACACACCCACATATATACAAACTTAGACAGCAACACACAACATGAGAGTATATAAAAGGAACACGTATATATATTGAAAAATATAAATAAAAGTATCCATAAATACCGCGTTATAAGCGACAACGAACGCGACAATAAGTCCGCGTTCATATTTTATCAAGATCTTCAACATTCAATTTCCTCCTTTGAGTAATTGATTTGAGTATCTCATCCATCAATTCTTCCTGCCTTTTTCGGATTTCTCCCAACAGTTACCTTTCTTCTCTTTATTTTCTTCCGGTTACTATCACTTCCTCCAGGGATAAATTCTTAGCTCTTCTTGTTAACTACATCCTAAATTAAACCATTACTCCCGAAAATCCTAATTAATGCTCAAAACTTACCACAATGGCAAAATTTCGAGAACTTCGCTCAACACAAATGCATTCGCCAGCCTTTTCTTAACACCCATAATAAGTGCCCTTATCATTAATTCTCTCCTCTGCATAAAGACCTCTTTAACTAAGGAAATTTCTCTTCTCATTTCTGTTCTATCGTGTTCTATTTTATTTAAATCACTGCCTTCTTTCAAAGTTTACCACTAAACATTTATTATCTTCCATCTTGGTACTTACTTGGCCTTCGTACTTCTTAAAAAAATAATCTTAATTTTTGTAATGGTTACTCTTTTTCTAATCTATCGTATTTATTTTCTCAGGAGCTTATCAATGAATGCAATCCCTTTACTAATTAACCTACTAAATCTGACTATCCGTAAGTCTGATTTAATCAATTCTCATACCTATTCAACCGTTCTCAATGCCATTTCCTCGTAGTGTATATTATAATGCACCGCCGATAACGGATGACCCTGACTTTCTCTCCTGCCTCTCTGTCTGCCCATCATTATTCTCCATCCGCTACCCTGATTTATGCAGTCTGGTCATGATTATCACTCCGGACTGTTTTAATATTCGCAACATTGTATAATGCTGTTCAAAGTTGTACAAATTCTTGAGCGAAAGTTTTTTATTTCTCAATTCTATTTAAAAAATTAGCAATAAATGTTTTAATACGAATGAAACGTATCATTAAACGAATTTTTACGTTTAATTTTCATAAAAAAACATTTGCAACTTTCACCGGTTTGGAGAAATATGTTTAAGTTGAATCTTTTTCTGTTTTTCAAAGTAATCAGTTAATAAAGGGTTCAGTGAATATTAATTGCCAAATCAAATTGGAACCCAATTAATTGTTTTGCGTCTTTATGCTTAAAATTACAAGGTTAAAAAGTTTTAATTTCTCTAGGTTAGTTTCATTCATAAAAATGGCCAACTTAAAACAGTTACTGTTATCATGATAATAATCAGTAAGATTTTAGATATATCGAATGTAATTCACCATTTTTTGGCAACTAACGTTAGTTCCAAGCCTGTTCCTGTCTGAACAGTGGATTTTGTATAAACTTCAGTGTACGAATCGTAAATCAGCGCCCATGTTTAGCACTTTTAATTCAAATGAAGCAAATTAATTCAAATGAACCGATGTATCAACATCTTGGACTTTGTATTTAAACAACAATGCTTATGCAGTTTTCATATGTCCTAAATCAATACATATCTTATCATTTATATAGATGTTATGATATCTTTTGCATACGTCTAATATCTTGCAAGTAATTTTTAAAATTAACACATATTAAACATTTAATTTAATATTTTTTTAATTTTATATATTCAATTTAATGTCATTTATATGACGATATTATTTATTTCCACTTATTTCGCCTGATGAATCGAATATCTTAGGTAATACGGTAATACAACCCGTACCGTAAGTTATTTAATTCCGAGAACAAATTAAAAATTTTAATTTTAGATTACATGGTTCCCTGCATTTGAAATAATAGTGACTTAATGAAAGTTCTTTGGGAAGCTGTAAGGTGTTATTATTTGGGAAATGAAGTTCCCCTCAGAACTAATCCTCTGGATTAGGCTTGATGCAATAAAATGGTTCCTGTAAGGAAAGTTGTTTTGTAGTACATCCTGCTAGAAGTAAGACAACTTGAAAGTATATGTGTGCTTGAAGAAGGGGTTTATTTTCGGGTAAGGAGCCTCTCTGGTTGTGACTTCTTGGAGGAGGCGTAGAAGTGCAGCGATGTTCAGTCTGTGGTCATCTAATACCTACCTTAGCCTGTTGACTACCAGCAATAAAAGTCCAAAATTGTATGAGCACATAATCCAGATCATCAAGGAACCCCCGAACCTTCCTCCTGTCAGAACTAGTTCGTGCGAAAAAGGGTTTCGACAACACATGTTTATTACGTTTCTAAGACAAAAGCTGTTAATTCGTGGCCCATCGCATGTCGTAGTTGACCAACCCAACTCTAAAAACATGTTTTCAGTGTTGAATTTGAATAAATTGAAGAAATCTAATGAATGCTAAATAGATAAACTGGCAAATATTTCATTCCCTACAACCGCGGCGCCAATGGGTCCAACTATCTCACCCTTGCGTGTCCATTTACAGTTTCGTAACATGTTTTTTTCCTTAGTTTCAAATGCATAACTATCTAGTCACGTACCCTTGAATGTATCATTACAATAGTACCTATGAACGCGACCCGCTTAAGTAAATTGTCCATGAAACCACAAGTAACTTCTTTTAAATGTCAGTGATGCCTCAATTTAAAAGCAAAATCTTGTTTGAAAAAGCAGGTCTCACATATATCTCATAATTATTGACCGCGAAAGTAGGTAATAAGCAGAAATCCCAGGTTTCTATTGACTGGTTCAGCTAATAAGTGAATAAATGTGGTCACCAGGATTCTCATAAAAACCATAAATTAACCCAATGACATGATCTATTGCTCATTTTAATGGAAGAATAATGGACTTTAATTTCAAAATGGAATTCCAAATATGCTAGTTTCGCATAACATTGAAATCATAAATACTGAATAATGGTATATTTTCTGTCTAAATTTAAATTTATTTGTATAGAATCAGAGCTTTAAGTAAATACGTGATTTTTCATTTTTATTGAATAAAAATGAAGGGTGTAAAATATTAACTCATGTCTTATTTTAAACAAATAAAATGGTTGCATATGTATGTTTAAACAGTAAGGATCCAAAGCAATAAATATTCGAAAGAAAACTATTTAAAGCGAAAATTAAAAAATTATTAATGTAAAAATAAATGTTACTTTATTGATTTTGAACGCTGCATGAATACCTTTTATGAGAAATAAATTGTATTTTTTTCTAATTTTATACAAACATATGTTAATATTCAAAACTTAAAAAGAAATTCAATACCCGGGATTCAATTGAAGAAAAATTATATTGCAGGCTTGAATTTGATTCATGTGAAACCGAATCTAAGTATTGCTAAGATTTACCTGCTGAAATTAATTAATACGGGACGGTTGATTTAGTCCCTAAAATTAATTAATGTACTGCGATAAACACGCTGTCTAACACTTCCATTCTCAGCTCCACATTTTACTTTATCTCTCCTCCCTAATCCGTTAATATGATGCCCTTTCCTCACACTTGCCAAGGTGTTCCGTCTTTCACAGATTTTAAATATGCCCAAAATATCTCCTTAATATGCTGTTTCAAACGTCTACGTTTCCCATCAACTTTGTTTCTTTCCCAAAAGTAAAGAATATTTCGTTTTCTTACGTATTTTTCTCTCCAATCAGCCTATTTTTCCATTCTTCTGCGTGTCCACGTGTGTAGGGAAAGAAATAAATGCATGGAAGGATAAACTCATTGCTAATCGTTTCATATCAAATACTTGAAATATATATCCTCAAGGACAGGGTTAGGATTATTTGCAAACCCTTCCTGATAATAAGGCGTGAGTCGTAACGTTAACGTTGGCGTGTGAGTCGTAACCTTGGGTTCCACACCGATTCGGAGACTCGACATATTTGAAAGGGATACGGACAGATATTGAACATGCCGAGCACACCGCTGATCCGTGATTGCAAACCGAGCATTGAATTATTTCCGGGCGATTGATATCGTGTGGGGGGAGTGGAAGGGAGGCATCCTATGTGAGGAATTGAATTTATTCCACGCCTCCGAGGAGCGGATGAGATCGAGATGGGGTCCCGGATGCAATGATGTGTGTCACCTGACATTTCTGCAGATCCACCTTTTTCGTCCACCCAGCACACATCCACGTCTCCCACTCTCCCCATCCCTCTCTTCCCCTCACTCTCCTCCCAAGATCCCGCTCAACAATGCCTGCGGAATTTGACGATATAGCACCACTGTCGATCACATTCCTGGAGCATCTATGGCTTGCAAGTAAATTCTAACATTGAAATGCAATTGAATTTACTGACATGGAGAGATTGAATATTTACAACCGACTGAGTTTATTTTATTTCATCCCTCTCCGTTTACAGTTATAAAATATTTTTCGCATTTCGCTAGTCTCTTTTTACCATCTATTCAATCCAATTTTTTTGCTTGACGTTCGTGTTATTTCCTCAAAAATTATGTATGATAAATTCAAATAAATTTTTAAAAATTCGCCTCTTTTGGTCCATCCTCTAGAATACCTCATTCTCAGACAATTCCGCAGTACATGCCCACAACGAAGGAAAAAAGAAAATACGTCTTCGCGAAAAGTGAATGGCAAAAAACGTTATGAGCTTTTATTTGAGTGGGGAATCACCGTTAATTTTAATATATCATCAATTCAAGCCTAATGCCATCATATAGTATAGAACTTAAACCGGAGGGGCCATTTTAGGCTATGTTTAAATGGCTAATGCTGATGACACGTGTCTATTTCAAGTTTGAAGAATCTATGGTTCAAAAAATTAAGTCTAACAGTTCGATAAAATTTTATTTACTGATAAATGTGACGAGCTTGAAAAAAATACAAACGATTGCGTGTTTTTATAATATCTCAATTCTGTCCATTATAACGCCATTATCCCCTAGACAAAGGAACTCGTTCATGTTACGAATAACAGTTATCACGATCTCAAGTCCGAGTATTAGTTTGTAGCAGTTCTCCAATCTATTCTGTTTCCAGCCAGTCAATCCTTGCATTCCTTCAGAGCTTCTTGTACTGACACTCACCATCTGCTTCTCTAAATTCGTACTATAATTAAAAGCCGCTTAAAAAACATTGATATGACTGATATAAAGAGCGTACATCTACAAAATACCAAACAAACCGCCACAAGGGTGTGTTAGGTCATCACTCATTAAAGAGAACAAAACCACTTGCAAAATCAACATATTTATGCACATGTACACCCATAGTGGCGTATACATTCATGTAAACACTTTTTAAACTTAGACGCAAGCAAATACATATACTGTCGACTAAAAAGCACATATACCAAACGCAGTAAAAATGTATCCAAAAGCGTGTAAACTGGAATTTGAAAAGTAAAGAAGTTTCCTTAGAAATAATGTTGAAAATGTTTTATTAGCCTCATTTTACCTACCCTCTCGCCTGAAGGAGAGATCATATAAATAAATTTAGAGAGGTTAAATGTAGAAAAGATAGAGTTAAGATGTAATTTTTCCTACGAAAAATAAGGGATAGAAAAGCATTGTCCGACCGCGCGAGGAGGGAAAAGTATTTTGGATTAAAAGCACCCTGATGTGTAATTCATCCACTGTCACACACCCTAGAAGTCGCTTACGGGTTACTATGTAAATATTATTTGGAAATGTTTGCAATAAATTTTGATCGGTTAACTATTGTATTAACTATTTTAACTATCGCTTTACAGAGGTTACCAACTCGAATACGTAAAGGTTAATTTTACTTTGGCTAATTTCTATCTACCCAAGAATTATGTTCTCTTGTTTGGACAAATTCTCATACACCCGTAAAAAGTTACAGATCGACAGCTGAATTTCTTTCCAGGCATCATTCCTGTCCTTTCTCTCACGAATCCATTTCCTAAAGTGATACTGTTACCCCTAGGAAAGCTATGTAATATCACTGTTTGCCTAGCAATTGTTAACTCTAACTTTCTACATTTAGTTTTTACTGAATAATTACTCTCCGGCGACCTTTTGACCTTCTACTAACCCCCTGTTCCTTCTCATACCTCTCGTAATAGCAGCCTTCTTCAGATATAAACGTCACCACTCTCCATTTTCCAGAGTTCTTTATTCTCCCGAATTCTCACTCTTTTCAATACTTATCCTCATTCAGATCTCTTTTCTCTTTTCCTCACCTTTGGCCCCTCTTATCTCTTTCTATGAATCTCCATCGCGTCAAAGGTTGTATTTTTTATTCTTTAAGTTTATTTTATTACGTAATTAATTATTTAAATCATTACGCATGCTATTTCAATTTAGGCCATACCCTTTTTGTTGTGCAATAAATAAATTAACTCTTTCCTCACGGAAGATGGACATAAATGATTATTGCCAAAGAGACAGCGATGTGTGTGTTGGAGAATAAATGCATAAATTGCTCCATCAAGGTAAATATTTGAATATCTGCTCATTTGTTTTTGCAAATTTAGGTCTGAGGTGATGTTGAAACGCATTTTATCTACCTGATCAGCAAAGGTGACTTGAGAACCAAGAAAAACGTCTTCGAAGATATTTTTAAGGAGCATAAATATTACATTTTATCAGCATTTAATTCCCTGAACCGATTCAGAAACTGAGGAAGTGGTAGAGTTTTTTCAGGCAAGAACTATAATTAAAGGCGTAGTACGTATAACATAGAGGTTATTGAAGTAATTTCAAAATAGAACAAATAGAGACCTTATTTGAAACAGCTCATTTTACCATATTTGATGTCTAACAACGGATTAAATTCTGATTTCATCTAATATTTTTTCTTGAATAACCACAGACTAATATCAGGATTAGAAAATTGCCAAATCTTATCATCTGTCGCCTCATCTCCACCCGTAAAGCTACTGCCATCACACTGCCTACGAAAAATTGCAAATTTTGTACTGCCACTAAGCGAGAAACTTTGTCATTCACTATTTCCTTTACGTTACTTTGCGCTTACGTATGAGGAAGGAGTCCCTTCATAAACTCCATAAAATTGCACTTGCATTTCATTGAACTCAGGATATTAAGCCAAGCCAAACTGACAAGAGTTAAGGGGAACTTAAAAACAAGAATAAACAACGACTATCTCAAAATTAAAGTGCATATTTCATAACTTTCCTCCAAATGATTTTTTGCTTAAATGATATAAGTGAAGGAATCCGCATAGCTGAGTAAATCTTTGCCTTGTCAGTAAACCCTAACCGTTCATCCTAAACAATCACAAGTTTCCTCTTGCGATCCCTTGAGAATGAATGAATTTATTCCTTACACACGTATCTTACGTTTCTCATAAGTAAAAATCTGCGAAACGTGCACATAGTCATAAAGAATTATAGATATTTAGTAATGATAACTTAGTTGATTTAGGGGATTACTTTGATTTAAATGTTTGTTAAACCTAAAGTTATACTTTACCAACCTAAGTTGCAACCTACCAAACCTAAGTTGATACATTAGGTTGAACGAGTTGGGACACCTATTTGAAGTTGCGAGTTGGGACACCTTGAATTTGAACGAGTTGAAACACCTATTGTCACTGAACACTCGGTTCGTTACTAAAGGCGTGTCGGTTTATCTTTACGTTGTTTGATTTTCGCATAATATTATTTTGTACCTCCCACGCAGTCGGTGGTAAACTCGATAAAGCACTCCCGCTTGGAGGTTATTTTCTCCTTGACTCCCGTCTAACTTTCTCGAGTCATCAGCATGAAACACCTGCCTACCCCTTTGGGGATCCATCATTACAAAACGGGAATGCGGAGGCTGAGGCAGGGAAGGTGGCCGAGGATATTAAATTTGACAAACCCGAGGGAGATAGATGAGGCTCAAAGTGCTCCTCCTTCATGAGCCAAGTGAGACTCTCTTTAATTATCCAGCTCGAGATCTTCTCCACGGCTCTGGAGGCAAGCGACCAAGCCGTGATAGAGAACAGAAGAGCCCAGTCAAAATTGCACCGCACTGGGAGACAAATTACGATGGTGCATTAGAGATTCGAGTGTTCCAAATCTCGTCTTTCTCGCCTATCAACTTGTTTTATGTCACATTAGACCTTACTTAATCACGTATTAACGTAGATACACCCGCAATTGAAGTGTAATGCGCCAACCGCCGCACACGCATAAGTCAGAGATTGTTCATCTACAAGTACCCCGACACATACCCCAGCATGTAATACCAGTCTAATCATGCAGAATCGAATTTATATTTTACTCAGTTGTATGTAAAATGTAAATAGTTTCGTTTTCTAAACGAATATGGTGTGGACTACTGGCTATGAATATGTAAGGCGTGAATCTTATAGCCAATATTAATATTTAAGAAAACTTCTATGCCGATATTTCGGTCAACTAGGTGGCCATCAACTGGAGTGGAAAGTTTGACAGCGGGGTAGACAACAGTGACAAAGTACCGCCCGCGGTCAAGAGAATATATTCAAGTGGGAGGAGGTGGGGGAGGGAAGCGGGGTGCCGGTTTCCCTAATACGAGTATAGTAGACTGGCTCAGGAGCAAACAGCAGATTCTTATTGTAATCAAAGAATAAATCGCCCTCACTACAACTTTCATGGACACAACATACTTCCAGTTTACAAAAATATTATAAACGAATATGGAGATGGGTAATCCCTTGCCATGTCTCGACGCCAATATTTTCCTCCACTATGTTGAAAGTGAATGCTGGAACATTATCAATTATTTCCCCAAAATATGTGTCAGGTATGTGGACGACATTTTGCTATTTTCGACACAAGTTAGTGTAACATCCATATATAGAAATATATATTTTTCGAGAATCTCAATAACAAGCACAAATCAATTAAATTCACCCTCTTAAGTTGAACACGATCATAGACTTGTATTTCTAGACATACTTGTCATAAGAAACGGCGAGACAGTCAAAGTCGACATTTTTTGGAAACAAACGCACACCGAAAACCACATAAATACTGGCTCACTCCACCCTTATCAACAAAGGATGGCAGCCTTCAATTGTTTGATAAACCGCATGCTCAATGTTTCTCTCACAAAACTACGATCAGACAAAGAATCAAAACGCATAAAACACACAGCCGTAGTCAATGGATACGATCTTAATATGATAGATAAACTCCAAGAAAATTTAGGGCTAATATTCGAGTAACAATAAGTATAGGATGTTAATTTAGCTATTGTACGTCCTTGCGATACTTACTCGGCGTGAATAATTCTAGGGTTCCAGTTAAATGTTAGCGAAACCGCAACAAAGAGTATGGTGACTTCCCACTGTGCGTTTGAAGGAATCAAAAACCTTATATCCTTAACGGCCATGTTTCACATCTTTATAGGAAGGATACACATGTTTACATACATTTGCTAGGCGCCTATAAACGAGGCTCCTTACTTGTATATCCAAAAAAAACCTTTCATTCATAATATCAATCGTGATCCCGAGACGATGAAAAGCCACGGCTAAGAGACGCAAATTGCTGGTTTTATTCATATATATTTTTATTAACTATTCCGTTGAAAATTCCCTTCAAGAGATCATCGGCCTGATGAATAGTTCAAAAAATATTTTTAATGTTAATGATGATTTCGAAAAAATGAGTTAAAGCGTTTTTTTGTGAGACGAAGCTTTGCTTTTCAATTTTAAAAGTCGGACGGACCCCAAATTAGGCTCTCTTCGAGCCTACCCTTCATAAGGGCAGGGGTTATGCAACAGAGGGGTGCCTTGATCAATTAAGTGGTCGCCTCTTTCCAAGGAAGACTTTAAAGGAAACATCATTGCAGGAAGTTGCGAAACAACTTGAATCAGCAGTAGCCATTCTTTTACCAAAAAACAAACCTGGAAGGATGAAAAAATTTCGTTTGGATTTCATGAAATAAAAATCAACTATGTGAGAGTGTCGAGTGCGAAAATTATTTATAAGGAGAAATAAACAGTGACATAATCTCTTGGCAACATTTCGTGTGTGTGTGTGTGTGTATGTATATATATATATATATATACATATATACACACACAGGAAATGTTGCCATATATATATATATATATATATATATATATATATATATATATACAACACACAACATGAGAACACATAAAAGGAACACTCACATGTTATTTCTTAATAATTTCGACGGAATTGAGCTCCGTCTTCCTCAGAAGATTAGTTAGGACTGACTGGTGAAAGGTATGTGGAAGAGAGAGAGAAGGGGACGGGGGAAGGGGAGAACGGGTGGTGGTGGAGGGGTGAAAGAAAGGGTTGTGGAAGGGGAAAGGGAGAAGGGAGGCCAGAGGGGAACGGAGATGGGATAGGACTCCGCTTACCCTCCCTCACGACCTTTCCTGGGTGAAGTAAATATGGGGAATATGTGGACAACCTAACAAGAAATTCTTTTTCTCGGATTTAAGATTCTCTTTCAAATTTTCCGCTTATATTTTCCTTTTGAATTCGCTTAAGGCTTTCCTATATTCCTTCTTAGTATTCATCCTGGATATGTTGCAGTCATAAATTATGTCTTTCGTTATCATTCCTAGATATCATCCCTAATATTTTCCATACTGACGTGACATAACCTTTGACATCGCAATGCTTTTCTTACTTCCAAATTATACCATGTCATCCTTGTTATCTTGTATATATTTACTGGGAATAATGAACTTGTTGACTGCTGAGCGCATGAACTCAAGGAAGTGATTCCACTTATCCTCAGCATTTCGGTGATTTCTATCTTCCTTAAAATTTGCAAATTGACTCTGCAGCACACATTTTAGGTCATAATAGTCCCCTTCTTTTTATTTCTGACCGTATGTAGCAAAAAATTAACATTTACTGACCTGTGGTCAACAATTCCTGTTATAGTTCCTATAGTAAAGACTTTTTCGGAGATTCTCGTTGCTAGCAAATCAAAAACATCATCGTCCCTAGTTGGTTAAGTGATAAATTGATGCAAGGAGTTCGACGTAAAAGAATCCAATAGCGACTTCCAGGTATCTATGTTTTTAACCCCCGTTTTAAAATTATATGTGCTCCAATCAATTGATGGGACTTTGAAATCTCTACCGATTATAACGTCGAAATTATTCTATTTGGATAAGAAACCTTATATTTTCTGATATAGTTCCAGCATTAGATTATCTTTGTCATCCGGCGGCCTGTAAATACTCATACATAAATCCTTTTGGATTGAGGACCTTTAATTGAGTAACAAACGCTTGTGATACCATTACCTTAAAATGGAATAACCTCAATACAGCTGACGTAAGTATTTTTAACAGTGATAAAGACATTGAAATCTTGCTGACTCTTTTGTCTCCTTGCTAGATTCGTAGGGAAAAGATTTTAATAGACATTTTGCTGCCGTACTTAGTATCATAATTTCAATTATTACTTGTATATTGACTTCAATGGTTCTTGAATTCAGCCGAGGGCATTACCCTCTAAGAACCGTTTGTAGTCAAGTTCCCAAAGTAACAACTGGGTCATTTGAAGATTTTTTTGAGGATTCATATCATGTTTTTTATACTCATTTTAAAGTATGGTCATGGAAATCGCCATTATGATTTTTAAAATGTTAGCAGATAACTAAAATTTTAAATCAAAACCATATAAATGCCGATAGGCATCATCCACGGCACACTAGGTTTGAGAATTTATGCGACGTTCGGAACAATAAAGTGGATTTTAAATGTATTTCTTTCCATTACCCTGTCCAGATAGTATATCTACAGACTGGTAGTTGATTAATTATCTCGGCAGTCGAGCCGTCGCAGCAGGTTAAACCGAAGACCTAGCCCCCAAGTTTAATTTTTTTTAATAAGCACTAATATTTTGCCAATTGATGATTTTGTTGACGAGTTTCCCAGACAACGTCTTGTATACTATTTCGCAGCATAATTCGAAAGAGAGGGAAATATTAAGTGTTGAGTCAGGTCAGGTTTGGCGTAGGAACAAGTTCTCATACTAGCTTTCGTTTTTGAGGGCACTTGGGAAAAAGAAAATTATAACCGACATATCCTTTTCAAATGTTGAATTAATGCGTCATAGTTCGCAACCACTTTATGGGTCAAACGCCGCTTGATAGGATAATCTACAAATACGAAATATCAGACCCAAATACAGATTTAGATGGAAGAGAAATAACTCCTATTACTCATGGTACCTTATTCGACATGGAAGAGAAGTTAGATGGCTCGACAAGCAAATGAAACACCATAACGAGGACAAACACAATTTACCTGCTAATTTTCTCATTATGTTACAGAAAACACGATGAATATATTAACTTCATTAGAATACTAATGTAGAAATTCACTAAAATAAATAATTAATATAACGTAACGAGAACTTGAAAATTCTATATCGCAGAGTGCCAGGTGATATTTTCGGGATTTTCCGACTTTCTATCATGAAAAAGGCTAAAACTCGGGATGGACATGGGCAGTTTTTTAGGAAATTAAAAGAAAATAATATCAAATTGGTTGCAATAAAAATTATCTATTTAAAACTTTCCATATTAGTCTGCTTGAAAGCGTTTACATGTTAAGTATTCCTCCCGCCTTCCTAAGAAGACATTCAACTTATTCACACAAGGTCCACCACACGGAATTCTTTCCATCCACGCCTAAAAAATTTCGTCTTGCAGAAAATATTGTGGTTTTCATGAATGACAATCCCGATATTTCCTGTACGGGCTAATTTACGCCTTACTGATTTTCACCTGATTCAGTACATGTTCGTCCTTAATTTTCAAATAAAAATATTAATTCCAAAAAGAAAACGTATCTCCATGTCCAATTTGGTTGGGTGCTACAATTTCTGCTGTCAAAGTGATAAAATGAGCAATTTTTGCAAACACAAATCCCGCCATACGGCGAACAAATACTATTTCACACATATAAATAGGCATAAGGAAAGGGGATAGGAAAACACATAAAAGACGAACACAGGAAAGGTGGGGAAGGCGGATTTGAGCAGATGACAAATGTAAAATTATTTCCTTATCCGAGATTTGAACTCCGGACCTTCCACTTGCCGGGCGGATGCTCTACCACTTAAGCTAATAAGGAAACCCAATTTACACTTAGATCTGGGATGTTATAAAGTGCCCAAATGCTCCGATTGCTTTGTGCCCAGAGATGGCGTTAGAGAGCTGTTTCACCCACCAAAGGAGAATTAGACAACACACAAGAACGGGAAAGGATAGTAGAAAAGCATTCATTCGATATTATAAAGGATAGGAATGGTGCGTTTCATGGCACGCATAGCCAGAAGAAGAGACGAGCCATATTGGCCAAATACACATTCAAACACGAAATCCCGCCATGCGGCGAACAAATATTATTTCACACATATAAATAAATATATTTCTGTATATATATAAAGTCACTTTCTTGAAAAACCCACGATAGTGCACAATAATGTGAATTCACTAACTAGTCGACACAAACACAGAAACTAAAACATATAAAAGAGGGACTCACTGGTTCTCGAAATTTCGGTGGTGCAACCACCTTTCTCAAGAGGAATTAGGAACAGAACTGAGGCAGAGGAGGGCCCGAAAGGGCTCTTTTCCACCATTTTCCCCCTTCTCCTTCCTACCACTGCTTTCTATATAAAAATTTTCTATAAAAAAAATATATATATATATTTTTTGGACGGCACAATAGAACACAGAATAAAACAGATAACACGTAAAAGGACACTCACACTGTAGATGATTTAAGCTTTCGGCCTACTCCGAGGCCTTCTTCAGGTCAGACTCTGACTCAGTTTCTGTGTTTGTGTCGACTAGTTAATCCATTTAAATTATATAGATAGATAGATAGATCAGAGATATTTTTTTGGAAACCAACGTTTTTCTTAGTCACGAAAAGACGCCATAGAGGACAAAGTATAACAAACAGGACAAATCTGGCCTTTCGACAAATTTTAGAAGCATTTTAATGACAGAGATGACGGTATTACTTGAATAGAAAATGCGTTTTCGTAACGTTGACAACGTTCGGAGAATTTCAGGTTTATTCATCAGAAAGAATCTTGATTTCCCCTATTTGCCGTGATATTTTCGCTATTTCACACCTTGCAAAACGAGAAAATATCATTCATGTGAGTTGCAACGGTTACGAGAGAATGGCGACAATGTTGAGCATGCGGCAATCACTGTAACAAAACCCTTATGGAAGTCATTGGCATTGGCAATTGGCATACTATAATATTACTTTTCATGGCGTCAGCACAGTAGTTGTAGCAAACGAGATTCATAGTAAGACAAAAAAAACATATGGCAACACGGCACACATATCTAACTCAACTATTTTTCAATGAAGGATTTTACGATAAAATTCATTTCTTTGCTACATAGAAGAAAACGAAGTGCAAATAAATGAATGAATAAGTTTACGCTGCGGATAGCGTGTAAAAGAGAGACCTATAAACCAATTTCCATTCAACTAGCTTACGATAATGACCGACATCCCGCGGAACACGACCTTGATATGGAGGAAGGACTTGCGTGCTCCCTTGAGATTCTAGAACCGTGTTTCTCAACCTGCACTCCAAGAAGAGCCAGTATGCAAAAACGGGAAAAAACAATAATGACCTCCGGGCTTTTTGTGTTTGTCCATCGAGCTATGTCGATTAAACCTTAGCCCTTAGCTTGTGGTACATCGCGCGAGATAACATAGGTGTACAGCGAAACAATAATGAAAAAAAACATAGATCTTAATGCTTGTGTTTGCACTTATATTCTTGCAAAACGTGTGTTATAATGAACGAAAATTGAAATAAGATATGCAGCCACGCAGCGCGTACAATAATTCCTCCTGGATAAGTTTCGCATGAAGTAACAGATAGGACGAAAGGTGAGAACCTGTTGGGAGCAAATAGTGTCCACAACACTGTTCAACGGCTGAGAAAGTCCGTGACCCCACTCCTGTGGGTATTGAAAGGGATTCCTATGCGTCAATAAAAAAAAAGCTTTTTAGGAAGAAAAAATGCAAATTGCGTCATAGATTACTCTTTGCAAATAAAAATGGCATCAAAAGAAAAATCAATAATGATGGTGTTTATTAAATATGAGTATATTAAATAAATGAGTTCCATGTTCATATGTATGGTTTAATAATTTTCTGACTTAAAAGATTGTTAAGTTACATACTTGTACATGTAGGTGTATATTTGACAGGATTAGCGTGGTGCCGTCTCTACTCTAGTGGAATCATACCGTGAGGGACACGGTAGGACTATCGGGAGTGTCGAAATTTTCATATAGTATCCCGATCATACGTAAATATTCTTCGCCATTTCCTGCAAGGCATCCAATAAGCCAGGGGCAGGGGGTTCTTTGTCAGCAGCAGTCGGTAACTAGATGAGATACATTATTTGACAGTGTAATTGAAAGTTATGTGTTTCTTAAGAAGGATGATGCATTGAAGGCAAACAAAACATTATACTGATAAGGTCGACAGAAATCCAGGGTTTTTTACACGTTTTCCAAACTCCTTTTTTGAGCAACGCCTATGGCATTTGATCATCCATACTGAAAAATCGTGAAGAAATATGCATCTATATGGTACCCTGCAAACCACTGCAAGGGTTTATGGCAGGGGATGATTCCAAACCAGGAATGTAACGTCAAATTTCTGTTTTATTCGTTTTTATTGACCAAGAAATACCAATCGTACCATACCCGCCACGACTGATGTGATCTCGAGGCAATTTTGGATACATATTTATTCAATTTTCTATGAAACTTTTCCAATGTTTTGATTAACACTTTCACCCATAATTCTCAAATACTTGCAGGTTAGGTGTCATGCAGAGCGCACTAAAGTACACGGTCCGTCGGACGAGACAGACGGGTATTTTTTCCTCTTCATAGTTGTTGGTGGTTTTCTAAGAAATTACCATTCCGTTTTAATGATTTTGCCGCTTTGTGATTTTTGACGAAGAAATTTTGAGGGAAAGCCAGGCTTAGATAGAGACCAAATCTTTATTTGCAGGAAAATTTAAGAACGATACCCATGTTTTTATTACGTAAGCTAGACGATGAAAATCACGTCTCAGAGCGTCCGGCCGAGCAGGGGTGATGAGTTATCTTAAAATTCGTGGCCCCTTGGCGCCTATCGTTAATAAAGTAGGTTCATTCTGACGTTCTCTCTCCGCTCACATCTTATTACTTTATAGTCCTTCCTCTACCTATCCCCAATGGCGAAAATGATTTCAGCTGTCGGTTGCCTCCATTTAAATGTACTACTACACTTTTACTTTTCAGGATGGACATTGTGGATGGGAGAGTTACATTTTAGATTTCAACGGGAAACTGACTCCGTTTTACTAATATCTTCCGGACTAACCCATCTTGTCTTCCTTTCCCTTAAAAAAATTGTGTACCGTTTCATACGTAGCTTACTCCTCCTGACATTCCTAATATTCTCTACCTTGAGTCTTTTCGATCAAATTCAACTGTCTTTCTCGGTCAACCCCTCCTTTTAAATCACTTATTTCTCTTTCATATATCGTATGTTTAATGAATCGTTTGTCATTCGTTATCTTGGCTTGAGAAATAAGAGTAATTGTTGCACTCACGTCTGCTAATCGTACATCTAAACCACACTCACCTCGTAGACGTATTTCTAATTTTTATCAATAACTTATCATAAATAAATAATCCATATATTAAAGGAAGAGAAAAAATAGTTTTTAGAGTAATTTTAGATGATCTTCAAGGCATGCCTACATTAAGGCCATCATCCAATAATTCTCAGCTATGCATTAAACGTAAAAGGATTAGCAAATAATCCAAATGTATAAATTAAATGATTTTTTATAAAAAAACTTCAACATGAAGATTTTCCACCAAGTAACGCCAAAAACTGTTTTATTTATTAAAATGATTGAATATAATTTTAATATGTGAAAAAGACTTATTTTCTGTTGCTACCTCCAGACTCACTCTAGTGAAAAACCAATATTCTAGATAATAAAGAAAAGATAGTACCAATATTCCACTAGATAAGTTTAATAGTACGACTGGGTTTAGATGTATCTCTGGAAGATTAAGTAATGCATCGAAACCCGGTCGTACTATTAAACTTATCTAGTGGAAAATTGTTACTATCTCTTCTTTATTATGTTCGAATTTCACCACAATACGCCTGAAACTACTCAATTTGGCAAGATTGTACATTATTTTATCAGCATTCTCACGGATTCAGTAGTGACGCAAGAGTCTAGTAATTACATCGGATATCAATAAAAAATCTTTCAAATAACGTAATGTTGGGTTTGGACAAATCTGGTGCTGTATCACCCTTCTACTTTCAAGTAGAAGTGTGATACAGCACCTCAACTACCTCATCCATAAAACATTTACACGTATTATTTAAGGCATCTTCCATAAATTGTTGTAAGAGTCACTCTTCCGATCAGAACGCTGAAAAATATCTCGGAAGAGTTGAAAAGGTATAGTCCCTTCACCAAAACTGTTCTCTGCATGTGAAATTAATATTTTTCATAGTTTTTTTCAATCCTATGACTTAAAAAACTATTTTATCAATGACCAACATGGGGATATAATGCCTACGAAATCATCTACTTAACTTTCCTTGAATACGATTGGCGGAGAAATGGATTCCCTTATCTGTGACCTTGACTCGGGGTCACGATCCGCCGTGGCACATAATGCGATTGGCTGACGACGCGACGGAGAGGTATTACAACGTAATACCCTCTAGCATGCGGTGGAAATTAATGCCTTCGTTTATATCTGGTACACTTATTCCTACGTATATGATCTCTGTACTAAACATATAAACGAGAGAAGCCATCCGAATTGGCAGTCGCAGCCATTGGAAGACAAAACTGAAAATGACGGACCATAGATGGTAACACGCATTAAAAATAGTTTCAAAAATAGGATAACATAAACGAATAGCAGCCCCACAGTGGTGAATAGCCAGATCATTAATCTTAAGGGCTTAGTGAATTTCCCTTAACAAAAGTGCTCGAGATCGTTTGATTGATGATTCCATTAATTATTTATTCATCTTACAAATTTAGATTTTCCCATTAAAAATAGTGAATAAAAGTGGAAAAATAATCGCTACGGAGCCGCGTGCATTTTAAAGAGTAATTTCGGCAGTGTCTAGATTTTCCGCATTAATGAACCCTTGGAAGGTACTCACTCATGTTTTCAAGCCTGATCAAAAATCAACTCTAGGAAAACAGGAGGAAAGAAATGGAAAATTGAAAGATAAACAAATGTTTAAACTGCACCACCGACAAAGGATGTTTCGTAAACTTTCGGTGAGTGAATCAAGGGAAGCATATTCTTCAGTGGGGAGCTTTATGAGAGAAAAGAAGATCAAAAGACATTGAAGCTGGTGCTACAAAATAAATGATAGACTGATCAAAAAATACGTACTCCATAGAGTGAGTGCGGATAAAAAGCCACAATGGAAGGTATATAAGAGAAGAATTACCCTAATTGTACACCTTCTTAGTCACGAGAGTTTAACAAACTTTATACACATAATGATTGAATTGCATACAACTCAATATCGTTTTCTATAATTAAAGGAACCACAGAGGGGAGGAAATGGGGAAGTCTGAGGAAGAATTACGAGGAACAGCTAATGGAATACGCCGGAGTAGGAATACTAAAGAAGAAAGAGATTTGTAGGTAACAGGATACCTTGGAGATCTGCTATAAAATAGACCTTGAATTGGAGAGCTATGGTGATGACTGTGAAATCACGGATCGCAAATAAGGGAATCGGTTTGGCATGGTGGAGAAAATGCTATCTTTCCGTCGCGAAAGCATGGGTTTGAATACAGTAGATAGCGGATATATGGCCGTCACCCCCCCCTACTTGAGAGCAATATGAAGAATTTTTTTGAGTGCAGCATTCCGTCCATCGGATGAGACATCAAACCACACGACTCCAGGCGCTTTCCGTTAGCCTTATTCGAATACCGACGCCGGGTTTCCCTTTGTAAATTCTCTAAAAAAAAAGGAACTATCTACACAAATATCCATAGAACGAAACTGCGTCGTAGCTTGAACGTTAATGCGGTCGCTGGAGCACTGACTTGCCCCCCTGATAGCCGAGTTCGATTCGTGGAGATTTTTCATGATTTTTCAGTGATATCCCGATCCCTATTTTGGGGCACCGTGTAGAGAGAAACCCAAAATTGCAAGAGCGAAATAAAATTGTTGTGACCCATTGGCGATTTTGTGAGGAGTAGGCTAATGCCGACGCCGAGTTTTCCTTAAATTAGCCTTTCCCTAAAAAAAGGAACCACCTACCCGACTGCCTCTCGAACTGGCTTGAACTTCAGCAGTCTTCGGAAGGGAGGCTATTATCCCGTTCTTTGAAAATCCTACCTCTAGCAAAATACTCCCACACCGCCAATCGCAAGGGTCGTGGTAATTAAGTGAGTAGAACGCTGGGAACTGACAAGAAGGTTCGAGTTCGATTCCGGGTAACGCCTTTGGGCGCCCAGAGCTTCACCCAACCTGTGTGATATTTCGGGTACCACAACTTCCTGGGAAACCACAGGTGGTACACGGAAAGTAACTGTCCCTTCTATCCTGAGGTGTGGATTACACAGGCCGTTTAGGGCTTAGTATTTAGTGAGCTCTACTCTCACCTATTAAACCAGCCTTTAATTTGATAACTGTGGTTCTCTTTAATCAATGATTGCTATGTACATTCGGCTGGTCCGCGATTGGTGTGGTAATATTGAGTGCGAGCTTACATTTCTCCAACCCCTCAATGCGCAAACGTCTCCCCGCCACGCCCCTACCGCTACTCCCCCCCCCACGACGCCCCTCCCCCGCCCGCAACTGTGACCTTTCCCCCTCCTCTCCACTCCCGCGCCCTCCCTCCGCCGCCCCTCCTTTCCCGACCTACCTCCCACTTGCGTTCCCCCGCCGTGGTCAGTCTCCCCCTCTGCCGTCCCCGAGGAAAGACACACGACGCGCGCGCCATCCCGACCAGCAAGCAACCCGCGCACGACACGGCCCCTATCCCCATCGCTTTCCCTCCGCAACTCCCGAAGAGACGCGGCGCGGAAGGGAACGAGACAGACAGACGGAAAGGGTTCGTTCCAAAGACTGTCCACCCCGTGTTGATTCGCGGGAGAGGCGGCCCGAATCTCCATAAACATATCATTTAAAGAAAATAAATTTTAAAAAGGCCCGCGCGGGCAGAACGTAGAGAGAGAAGACGAAGAAAGACCATTTTTCCGTCAAAATTCGACCCCGTGTTGTCCGGTACTATTTTGTGTGAAACCTTGTGTCTGGCGTGTTCGTCGGTGTAAAGCGTGTGAGGACCCCCAGATCATCCGATTCACGTTTCCCTTCGCGAATACGCGTCAGATTCGCGAATCACCGGAGAGTTTATATCCCGCGCTGACGTCTCCTCGTCGTGCCTTCACAATCGGACGGGAGTTGAACCCAGGTGCTGAGTGCAATCGCAACCTTCGCAACATTTAGAGGAACTCATTCTCTACCGAGCGGAGCTGCGCTTGACGGCGAAGCGTCACCGGTGCTTTTTGCCGGTCGCGGGACACTTCCCGCAGGATACCAGGACGGTTCCCGGGAGTAAGCTACTTCGCCGGTCGGAGAAGGTGAGATCTGTGAGAAGGGCGGCGACCGGACGCCTTCGACCGACGGAGCCTTCGTGCTGAGAGCCGAATTTTATAAAGAATCCACCACGATAAAACTTCCACGGCTTCGATTAACTCCCCCAATGAAAAAAGAAATAGAGAAGGGACAGGGGAAATAATATCGCCAAATCCGTCCCAATACATCGAAATCGAGAGGAGGGGGCTGATCGATCGAGACGAACTGGCTTTCGTTTCCTCGAAATCACGCTTTGAGTGGAGACGACAAATAGATAGAGTGGGAGAAAAAAGTCAGCGAAGCTAATTGGAAATTAATAGCGGTTGTGGCGGCGAGAGTACAAGGAAGGAGGAGTTTCCAGCATCAACATATCCGGTGAGAATCTCTCCCAAAACTTCAAACTCATCTCCGCCGGAGGCTCTATACCCTTCGTGCCGAGTCGGAAATCAACGGGGAAAGAGCCCTGGGGAGAGGAGTGAACCCTGTGGAGACAAGTCATAAATTTCAATTCGGAGTGAGGTTGTTTGAAGTTAGTACGGAGGTGAGAGGGAAGCAAGAAGGCTGATGAAGAGCTCCGCGGAAATTTGAGTGGTGTACAGCTTTCTGTCTAGGGAAGGGAGGGTGAGGTAGAGGAAGAGAGAACGTGAGAGAGAGAGAGAGTGAGTGAGCGTGCCTGTGTGTGTGCTTGGAGGAGGTTAGGGAGAGCGGTCGGATTCTGCGCCCTGGGCCCACCCTGCCCCCTACCGTTAAAGAGGAGGAGGAAGGAGTGACTCGTCCGGGGATCGATCGGGACGGCTGGAGAGGGGAGCGGAGGGGAGGAGGACGTCACGTGATCAGCCCACCCCGATCCTCATCGGCGATCGAAGCTCGGGGAGCCCGAAGACGGAAAGAGGAGGTGCGTGAGTCTTGATATTTTTTTTGTTGTTTTTCCTTACTTTTATAAATCCACCCACCATAAGCTCTTGAGTGCGTTCGGTTCGCTTCTTTTTCGCAGTCTTCCCGCATAGACTCATTGGTGGACGCGGCAGATGAGAACGCTGAGCGCGTTTGCAGACTGAGGCGAAAAAGATGTGATGGGACGAGAACGTGGAACATTTGTCCTCAGAAACCATATCAGTTACAGTTTCCAATGAGAGTTCGGTCACTAGCCCGGAGACCGGTTTTAACACGGAGAGGACAAATCTATTTCATACGCACTAGCGTACTGGTTTGGAAAGCCATTTCGTGTATCGATCGTTAAACGTAAACTTAAGTCTTTCACCGATAGGTATACATGTCGACACATCCCAGATACGGTGTGTGGACTCGGTGATACGGGATTACGAAGAGCTATGTCATTGTTCGAATGCACAAGACTGCAGTTGAAACCTAGTTTGCTGTTTCAATCAATTTTAGCCTACTCGTACGTAGCCTCGGCTGGCTCTTTAGCCTATTATGCCTTCGCCTGTCTTTCCGGCGGTACCGATTTCGAATCCAGCCGCCTAAGTTGTGATTTTTACCAAAGACTTTAATTTATACTTTCTTCCTTGTTGACGTTTCTAGAAAAAAGAAATTGATTTATGATATTTCAGCAAACTTTCTGCACATTATGAGGAGGATGGTAGTTCAGTGCGGTAGACCAATGCTCTACTAGGATGGTAGGGTTCGATTTCGATACCGGATGACGTCTCTGTGCACCCTCAGTTTCATCCAAGTGGTATGCTGTTGTTTTCAGTGAAAGATAGATAGATAAACGCCTTTATTCGGGCGAAATTCAGACAATAAGGTTCCTTCTTCCATTTAACCCTTCGTCAAGTAAATAACAAAATAATGAGGGAAAAATGACAGATAATGGGAAACCGCAGAAAGAACAAGGAAAGAAATTGCCCCCAGCACTAGCCTATCTGTGAACATCAATCGTCGTTGAGTTTAAAATTAGGACGTTGTGAGGTCTACCATCTCCTGTCCAAATAAACTCATCGATGATTATTCTGGTGGTGGTTTTTCACGCAAATAACACAAATAAATACCACCATCCATATTACTTTCGGAAACTTTTCAGATAAGACTGACGCTTCTCGGCGTAATAACTGGTATCCCTGGGAGGGAGTAAGGAGTCAATTACTGTTTGATGGAATAAAATGATACTTTTTTTTCGAAAGGTTCCGTCGTAAAATTTTTACGTCGGGAAAGAGATCGAGAAGGGACGTAAAATACAGGGAGAGAGGAGAGAGAAAGTGAAGAAAATTTCCCACGACCGAGACTCGGCTATTTTATGTGTGCCAATCATTTGCGAATCCATCTTCCTCGTGCCCACCGGGCTGCTCCATCCGAATCGGTGGTAATTGCAGAGCTGGGGGATCCCACGTGCTGACGAGAGGCGCTTCCGACCCGTCGCGGATCCCCGTGCCGGCGAGAAGCGAGTGTGAAAACACGTCCCCGGCGGGACTTTCTTCTTCTCCTTCCCCGTTTCCTTCCTCGCACGCCCCGCCCCTCCTCGACGCCCTCCTTCCCGAAGACGGTATGAATGAATTCGGTCCTCCCCGCGTCATTGGTAAGAAGACGGTGCCAATTAACGCCGGCGACGAGATGGATGAGCTTTGGACACGTACAGGTTTCTTGGAATCTATGAATATTTTGGGAAATAAAGCGATAAATGACTAAAATATCATCAGTATGTATTCATCATTCATTATCCTCGCAGGGAGAATTTTTTTTAGATTCACTAGGACCATTGTGTTACACGCATCCGAGTGATATAAACCATAAACACAGTAAACAACTCGAAGGTCGGTTTGGTAGGTGATGGTAGAGTTCACCCAGTACTAAGCTCTATACGGCATGTGAAATTCACACATCAAGGTGGGGGGGCCAGTTCCTTTTCCTGTGCCGGTTATGGTTTCCCAGGAAGATCTGGTACCCGATAAATCACATAGCTTAAGTGGAGCTGCAGATGCCAGAGTGGCTTAGCCGGGAATCGAACCCGAACCCTCCGGTCAGTAGTCCAACGTTCTATCGAGTGATATATTCAGGGCCAATATTGGATATGTTCCTTAAATATCACTTTCAAATTGTGTGCCTCTTTTCCCTGGGTTAAATTTTATTGTCCACATCAACGGCCAATTGGAAGAAGGTAGGACAAGTGGACGGAGGAGATATTCGGAATCAATCGGATGCTTAGGATGATAATAGAGGGTGTAATACTGTGAAGACGAAGTTGAGAGAGGAAAACAATAGGCATTCTTGATGGAATTAAATATGTAATAAATCATTTAATGATATTTTGTAACACTTATTTTTTATGGTTTTAGATTACAGTAGTGTGTAGGGTCAAGGTCAATGAAAAACCTACCCTAACACAATAAAATACTGCTAGAAAATCTATCAAGCAGTGATGAGTGAAACGTCATCACCCTTCAGTCGTGGTGTGGGAACAGGTCGGTAATCCATTAAAATTAGTCTCTAAGCTCCAGTTCTCGTTAATGAAATAAAACAATGAAGGTAAAAAATATGATAATTTCGTATTTGAGTCGGTCGTTTTCCACGAAAACATTGGAACAGTTAGTTAATCTAGCAAATGTTACGGAATCACCGGTAACGCAATTATATTTGCGTATTTTTTTATTTTACAAGAAACTATCCTAAACATGTAATAAAAGTAATTTTATCATCAATATACCATTGTATCTACCAATTAGAAATTAGAATAATGGTTTCGTTTCGATGTAGAACTAATTTCTTCGTCGCGTCGCAATTTGCGTCAATTCTCGCCAATCTAATTTTCAATTTAAAGAGTGCCTTCTCATGTATATTTGTAATTCAACGTGCTACTGACCTGCACAGATACCATCCCACAGATATTTAGACTTATGCAGGCCCATATTCTTTTCTGTTGACGTAAGGATACATTTAATATGAATTCTAAATTTGAATATTGCCTATTTAATAACTTTAAACGTTTAAATGTTTGACTTTAAATTAATTTAAATTAACTATGAATAACTTGAAATTTTTAACTTTAAAAAGTAAACAATTTTTTGTCAACATTCGGTGGCAGGACGAAAACAATAAAATGAAGAAATAAACCTACTAAGTTATCAATGAAGACGGTTACCATGGAGGCAGGAGGGCAAGCTTAAGTTTGAGCTTTTGAGATGTGGGTTTGGATAGGAATGAAGTAAGAAAATATACGAAACGAAAACAATCGAAGTTTTCTGCACGTTAGGGGAATAGATGGCTTTAGGGAGAAATTCGAAGAAGCCATTACTAGTGAATGAAGGGGATAATGAATATGTGATGGGATGCTAGAGACTTTACTAAAGCGGTGAATGACGACAAAGCATGGAAAAGTGAGGAAATAACTAGAGTTTTGGAAATCTCTCGTCTTGAAGGATTGAATTTCTAGCTTCCTTAATGAAATAAAATAAGCTAGAAAGTAAGATGAACTGAGGATTGAGTCATTGTAATATGTTAGGGGTTTACAGATGCTCTTGTATTCCTTATTTACGTTAAAGACATTAAATCCATAGTAAGATACGTTTATTTACCGGCCATGGAGTAGTTGACGGAGATATCCATAATCCTGAGAATAAAGTAAGTAGCATATGACCTCAATGCTATACAACGTTGGTACCAAACTTGACAGAAGTTATCATAAACAAGTGCGTAGTGATGAATTTTTGGAAAAATAGCAACTCTCTCCCGAACGCCTACTAAATCGGGAACAACGAAATGGAATGTGTAGACTTGATGAAATACTTAGGTGTTACCCTCACTCATGACCACGCCTGGGTGAATCATATATAGGCAATACGTGGATGAGCTAATAAAAATTTAGAAGTTATTAGAATAGTAATGGGGATATGTTGAAAGTTTAAAGGACAATGTCATCTTTAGCTAGTTAAACCTCGTTAGCCCCTACTATTTGGGATCCTCATGAAATTGGATTGATTGGCGAATTAAATCGCTTGCAGCGTTAAGGAGATAGATTTGTAAAACGTTGCTATGATAAACTGAGTAGCGTTTCAAAATGATTACAGGAGTTAGGCTGGGAATTACTCTCGGAGCGAAGGTTAAACTACAGATTAAATCTCTAACATAAATTGGAATAATTGGTCCAACCAATTGGTGATGAGGTCGCAAATGTACTATTAACCTCATCGTACTACTGTAGGAGAGATTATGTTAATAAAATTAGAGAGATTGAGTGTAGAAAAGATAGATTTAAGATGTGATTTTTCCCAGGAACGATAAGGGAGCAGAGTAACGTTATTCGACCGCGCTAGGGGAGGGAAATAATTTGTGTCAAAAAGTGGTGTATAATCACCCCTCCAATACATCCTAGCGGTGGCTTGCTGGAAATAGAGAGGCTTTGAATGGGAACCAAATCATCAGATTTCTTCTTTAAACTCGTTGAAACATTAGGGGGATTTAAAAAGAGATTCTTTCACCTACAAATTTAATTCAGAAACAGGGTTAAAACTTAATTAAGTGGAACAATGACCGTTGGAATCTACCTACCTATTAGAATTATATTAGTATTCACAATGAAATGAAAGCATTATTCATTTGAATCCAATGTATGCTCTCAACTCTAACAGTAATGTATTTACAAATTATATTATGGTCGAAGTTAATGCAAACAAGATTACTTACTTTTTCTGGTAATCGAGCGTAGTGGATGGACGCAAATATACGTATGTATCATGTAAAAAATCTTTTCAGGTCCGCGGATGCCATCTGCTATTGCTGAGCCATTTAAACCACCTGATTGATGGTTATTATGACGCAGTCACTAACTTACTAACCTATGATATCAGTCAATTAGTTTTACTGCCTCTTTCACATTCTTCTATGTCCGTCTAGACTCCTTCGATTGCGGTAAAACTATTTTTATTTTCATGAATGCGTGGGTATCTCTCTTGGCTAGTCACAATTGACCACAGTGCGATAGAAGTGCGAAGAGGATTAGAAAGTACAAAAGCAAATTCCTAATGAGTGGAATCGTATAGAATGTTTTTCAAAAAATCTACATAGATGGTTTACACTACAAATTCTGAGATGGTTTGTGAGGGAAATTCTACATTGTTCACGTTGCTTATTAAAATCGTTTAATAACGAAGTGATATGTGTGGAAATCAATTTATTCAGTGTAGAACAAATATACAGAGGTAGAAATATGCTCATTATTTTTAAAATATTTCACCCTTCCTTTTAATACACACAATTTTCTGTATACTTGGTGATCCTCGTAATGTCGTCCTATTAGCGAAGAAAGGAAACGTCCTGACTTAGACTCAATTATATTTCGTATAGCATTGTCAGCAATCAATCAACATCTCCATCAGAATTATTCGTCCATAGATTTCGTGAATAATTCAAGGGTGTTTAAACGAGATAAACGATTTGAAAAGTTATTTTTTTTCAATTACTGTTGTCTTTTTACTCCTTAATTACTCTAAAAACTAAATTAAGAAGTCGTATTAAATAATTTTGGCAAAAAGACAAAAAAATTCCGATTGCATTAATTTAAACTCATTTTCCCATTAATACCTCACTGTCGAAAGTAAGAATTTATGAAATATAAATTGGAAATCTGATATCTAACATTACGAGTATTATTAATACACTCGTAGTCATCAATGAGCCATAAAATTCTTCATTAAGAGGGGCAGAAGATTGGATAGCTTTCATGGATTATAGAATCGGGCAGGGCAAAAAATTAAGATCCCATCACTTGACTACACCTCATGTATACTTGTCTTCTTTTCATATACGCCACAGAAAAAATTAATGATTGCTCTACGGTTGATATGAAGGAGTTTCGTTGAGAACCATCTCTAGATACCTAATATTTCCTAGAAGAAAACATAACAGTCGTGTAAAGCGATGACATTCATTAATTTGATATTTGAAGCCGAAAAGATGAAACAAAGAGTGAATAAAATGCCTAATGTCTAAACTCGGAGGGAATAGTCTCAGTTTTCTGACAAATATCTGCATCGAAATGATACCCCGCAAGCAGCCGCAAGGGCGAGTGGCGGGGAGGGGGATGTTAGGGCACCAATCAGACATGCAGAAATATGAGACTAAACGTTCACTTTAATATATGATGTAACCCATGGATAAACACCCGTGCTCCAAAAATTCCTATATAAAGTACTGAATAATAACTGAAAACGGTGGAAGAACGGAAAAATTTATTGTATTTTACTATTTAAGTAATTTAATTTCTTCGGATTCTAAGTTTCGATTTTGCCACAAGGGTGCACTTTGTGAGAGATTAACGAGTACTTGAATATGTCGATAACGGTGTCTAAACTCTTTCATTTTATCCCGATCTAATTCATCCAGTACACTCTTGACTCTCACTCGCTTCACGTCGCAGTTTAAAAAAAACCAACAAACTCTATCTGAACATTATCTAAATTTTTAATTAACGTTTCCTCCCACGGATCCCACATATTTGCCACGTAATCCAAATGTGGCCTAACTAAAGCGAAGTAACAACTTTCCTTTGCTTTTTCATTACATTTTCCTACAACCCGTCTGATGACACCTAGCTTTTATGAGGTTGACTCTCATATCCTCCGAATAGGTGCACACTATGAAAGGTTTGATGTCAGTTTAACACCTAACTTTAGACAAGGTTTGCAATGCTTTATTCGATCCCACCTATTCTATAATTTACTTCTTGTTTATATTTTTTGTGTGAATTCAGTGCTGTGCATTCGTTGATATACGAGTACAATCGTAGGGTAGATCGTACAACGCTTGCACATTAATCGTCATGGTGCCACATAAGCAGTTAAACCTAAAAACCAAAATAATTCATATAAATAGTAGCCAAAGCTTTAATTTCAAATTCAGTGTCATATAAATTACAAATACCATTGAAGGACTATTTGAAGGATGTAATATTTAATGAGAGGCCAGAAAGGTGTTGTGCATTATTAATGTCATTGGATTGTTCCCAAATATGCCACTCTTTCTGCTGAGATTGCTACGAAAACGGACGAGACAGTTGGAATACACCAAAAAATATAATATTTTGTTCAACTGATTTCAAAACATTTATAATGTAACCTCTCATCATGAAACACTGACGTCGCAGTAGAAATATTAAGAAATCAACCAACCGAAACCAACTATAATGTTTGCCTCACAATCAATTTCTCAATTTCCTTTCATTATAACACTACTTAATGCATTTATAAATTTAGTCAATTCCTTGGGAAGTACTGCACAAACGCTTGTGTCAGCTTTTCTAAGCTTTTACCGGGTGTCATTGCGACTTCAGTCATCGGGGATCATTTCATAACAGACAGAGGTACAAGCCCATGCTTTTAACAGAGCACATGTAGTTTTTCTCGATGACGCGCGCGGTTCTGAAAGCGCTATATCACGAACATGAGACCTTTTCCCCGATCAGAACTCTGAAACCATTATTCTTCGCCTTTGCTTTATTGGAGAAAATACATCCCACCTCTGCAAATGCGAACACGGAGCATTCACCGAGAGCGGAAATTACTGCTCACGTTGACGTTATCTTAACCGACAGATACTGCCACGCAAGAAAAACAATAAAGTACTCCACATTTTGCGAGCGTACTAACAGGCTTTAGAACTTATCGAACCGAGTGTACCTTAGCTCTCTGCTACCTGGCATTGCTCCTTGAATTCTCTTATTAAAATCTTGGTCTATCATCTTCATCTACACGATACGAGCGGAATACGTCACTTGGGAGTGTGGTGGTGATAGAAGAAAGTCAACCTTTCATGTATTAATACCCACTTAAGAATAAATATAAACTTATATTACCACATACACATAAGCATACGTACCCCTACGCACGTGCAAATCTATTTACATTATGCAATAATCGGTGTGTTAGCACCAAGTTCTGAATTTTGCTTTTTAGAATTTAGGAAATAGTAGTGGTTACGTCTGATTTTGTTATGATTATGCATCATTCCAGGGAAGAACTAGTAGTTGAATCTATCAGGGCAGGGAAACAGAGCATCTTTTGCCAGCGGAAAACTTGTTCTTAGGATATTGATTCATCTCCCAAACCCAATTTTCAGAGCTTAACACAAATTTTATCGCGTGTCGGTCCTTCATGGAACGTAGCCTCGGGGATTTGTGATACGACCCTCTTGCAGGGGTCCAGTTTAGCAGCGGTCCAGACACTGTAATGGCACGCAGGCAACTGATTCGGGTCGTATTGCTTTCCCAAAGTCACCTTTTCCTCCAAAAATCTCCCCAATCAAGTCGTCCGGGCTTGCGGGAGAGATTCATTCTACTTATTTTTGGAACAGGTACTGTGTATGATGTGCTTATTTAGCCGGACTTTTGGACGTAAGAAATTAATGGAGCTCTGGAAGCTTTAACGTAAAAAATGGGCAATTATTTGAATCCATGATGCTGTGGAACAGTAGGAGGATGATATTGACGGCGTGTGATTCGAGTGTGCTTATGAAAAATGATATGACCGAAGTAGCATTAATGTCTACTACTATAAGAGTAGTGTCCAGATCTCCGGGTTTATCTTTCTTTACAATTGACTGTCCTCACGTTTTCATTATTTTAAACCATCTCCTAGCTGTGCCATAGAAAACAGCAGACTCTCCAGGCTATTCTTAACGAAAGGCGCCAAGGAATCAGCAGTTTAACGGATGGCGCGCCGACGCAAAATGCTCTCCAAATAGGAACTCGATTAGGATTCGGGATACCACTGAAAAATATCTGCCACCTCCGGGATTCGAACCTGGGCCTCTCGGTGGGAAGCCGGTACGTTAGCCACAGTACCATCACCGTCATCATTAATATCACACGTATCAAGATTGGTAGAAAAATGGCAAAATGTTATTAAAGCTGCTCAAAGACATCAAAGCTGAGTCGAAGTTGGATCAAACTTTTATTTTTGACATATTATTTAAGTGTTTTCAATGCAAACATAAGATTTTAACGTTTACGTGTAATTCGGGAATCATATTTAACCTTATAGTGCCACAGATTCATCAACAGCTTTTAAAAACAGTACTAGCGTCCGCTTGGTAATGACGTGGAAAACTCGCGACTTTCACCAAAGGGGTCAGAATTCAGCCGTAATACGAAGTGTCCCCGTCCCCGAGTTAACAAATATCGCGTTGACATTGAGATTTGGATAAGGAAGGCATACATTTCCGGAATCATAACTAGCCAATTTCACTCAGGGCTTTCGAAAAGCATTTTTTATTATTTTGTCAACCCCGTATTCCTCTGGCGATCGTGTTCCAGTTAAGATCGTGTAAAGACTACTTTTGCGTAAGATCATGTACTCCAAGGGTCTATGCGGCATAACTAAATACACGATATCCACGCCGGGGTGGAATTCCGGCAGTCGTCATTCATGATAGCAAGCGGGCACATTAGCCATCAGATTATTAAATGTCGTCACTACGGCCTCCACTTACGAAATATTTCCACCAAATATTAAGGACGTAATTACGGGCTATGAACCAGTTGCCAAAGGCGATATCCGAATTTCGGGAAAGGGTTTCTAAATGTCGCCCTTGGGTATTTAAAATATACATTTTTGTTTATCCCACATAATTGGAATAAATATACCGCCAGTCTTTCATTTTTACCTTTTAGACCTGGCGTCCTTTGAGAATTTATTTTGTTAGTCTCAAAAGTTAACTAGAAAGTGTTTCCATGAGTTTAAATAGAAGGCACATAAAACCACCAACTAATTATCGCAAAAAATCATACCTTGAATGAGGTAGATATACCTACAGTATGAGAAGAAAACCGCGAGATTTTCAAATATCAATTTTATTTATTATTTTCCATCTCTTCATGTCATTTCAAGAACGTAATATTTTGAGAATTTAAAAAAATTCTAAAACCACTACATGCAATTGATAAAAGGAAAACTTTGTGAACTATGTGTACGGTGAACTTATATTTGCAGTTATTTAACTTTTGCAGTTATTTAAATATTGCAGTAAAGTCTTATAATTATGCAGGAGTGAAACAAATTAACCAAAACTCTGTCTTATACCTAACTATATCTACCTGTCTCTTGGACAGCACGTCGTGAAGGTGAATATTTTCCAATCACATATTCTTATTGCTACGGATATGTGAAGTAGAACAAGACGAGATGCAAAATGAACTAACGCAATCTAGGGAAATTATTCTTTAGAAGATCATTGGAAGTAGCGAATAGATGTATAGGATAAAATTTGTATACTTTATGAGCAATACATTTCATGGCTCCAAGATTAGCGTGTAAAACGTCGACCAAGAGACAAAATAAAAAGTGATCACTGTAAAGGAATTTATCAACTTCAAAGAAAAATAAGACAAATTACCCTTTGATTATTCCTGAGGTAATTAATTGTTTTGGAGGAATAACGCACCAAATTTTACGGAAAAAAGTATTTCTTTCAAAATCAAAGAAGATACACTGCAATAATATCTTGAGCAATACATCAAGATTGTGTTTGGACAAATGCATTAAAATTGTAAATTAAATTAATATAAATATTTGAGTAGGTGACAATCGGGAGATTACCTGCGAAAGAAATTATAAATGATTAATTCGCAATTCATCCAGTTAAAATTGACGGCCTGCATACGTTCTACCTACGATAGTTGTTGAAATTCGCTTGGCATAAAAACCTGGTAAATATGCGAATAGCAAAATGTTATATGTACCTTCAAGAGTTCACTTAACGCAAATGAAACGTTTCTCCAAGTCGGTTCTTGCAGGATTTCAACACGCTAGAGCTTTCAAGTTTCAAAGTTCATTGAAGCATTCCTTTGAGGTTATTTTCAAACGGACATTTTCGATTTCGATGACTTCCAGGCGATGCTGCTGTGAGGTGCGAAAAGTGTCTATCCTCTGACGGTGTAGGAGAGAAAACGGAAAGTATAGGTGCTTCCCGACTGATTGAATGTTTACTGCTAAAGGGTGAGTGCGAAAAATATATTGCGCGAAGCCTGCACACGTTAAGTGCCACCAACTTTAACGCAACGACCAAAATGGCATACAAGTACACACAGAGGAAAACGGACTCTGTACGTGAACGCGAGCGACTATCGAAGCATTGGAAAAACCGCCTCAGCACCAACAACACGCACTTCAGTTACTCAATGTCTCTTAAAAGTGCCAGCATAGCGAATAGCACGTGAATCACGGAAGTGTGACGGAATAAGCGACAGGAGTGAGGAATGAGAAAAATCACCGCGCGCCTCCACCACCAGGACGGGTGAATCGCGCGGTGAAGCCATACGCAATCGCCGGTATTCTTTTAGTCTATGGCTCAAAGACTTATTACACGTCTTGCCCGGCCATGTATTTTCACCATCTAAAATACGAAACACGCTTTTAAACATGATCACACAGACAGAGAAGTACACGCCTTATTCCAATTTGGGTCTGCAGAGAAAATCGGCGAGAACCGAAAAGATATAATTTCTTGTTAAAATAAAGATTGTAATAGAGATTTTAAATGCAAATTGAAGACAATAATTACTCATGAATTATTAACATTGCAAACTTTTACCAGATCAAAATAATTTTCACATATGTCAATTTCACATTTCACATATTTATTAAATAAAATTTGAAACGATTGAATTATTTATACTTTACCAAGTTTCTGTGAAAGTTTTATCGAAAGTTTGCGGTAACACTCGAGACTACTTTCCAGTTCTCAGATACAAATATATATCAACATTCTATAAAAGTTAATGAATATAATACTAAAGCAAATCTTCACCATCCTGAATTATCAAGAAATTCGGTTAATATCTCAACATGCCAAAAATAATTATGTCGGTTGATTGCTGAGAAAAAATAGGTCACAGTAAACATTGGCTTTTTAATGGGATATCGTACCTTATCTCTATTCCAATAACTTCAGGAATTTTTGAATGTAACCTGATACTAATTTCAATCCACCAGCCTAAGCGTTGCCCAGGAAAGTTGATAGAAGTTAATGGTTAATAGTTCAACGTGATTAGATTTCTTGCCCTCATTAATTAACTGGTCCTGGTGGCGGCGGGGTAACGACCTCGTATGCCAACCTAGAGATCGCGGGTTCGATTCCCACCAAGGGGGGTTTCCATACCTAGGCCTTGATTGTTTGTGATCGTATCTATTGCTATTAGGAAACTGATATCGATGTAAAGGCCAAAACGTATTTTTTTCGGATCCATACTACGTAAATAAATTAATTAACAATTAGAATTGCCAGGTATCACTTAGAGGGCTGGTTCTGCAAACTCTTCTTCAGTTATACGTCATTAACTTAATTCCCTCATACCGACCAACTGACATTTCCCATCATTCCTACTTTTCGTTGTACAACCTTGGCCATCCTCGGAAAATTCTTCCCGTATCTATGCTTCATTCAACTAGTCTTCGATAAGCTATCGTGCCTCAGGATGTCTCTAATCAAATACCCTCCTCTTCTTTTTGTATGGGTTCTCAATGAGCTTATTTCTTCACTCACTCTTCGCAGTAATGTTTCATTTGAGTCCCGGTCTATTTTATCTTCACCAGTCTTCTTTAGTGCTACATTTCCATTGTCTCCAATCTTCTTTTCTCTGCAGCCTCAATCGTCTATGTCTAATGCCTAAAGACAAGAAAAACTGTATATTATTTTAAAGAATTCCTTCCTTATACCTATGCTAGTGCTGTTTGCCGTTAGTAGTTATTTCTTTGATCTAAAGTCTTCATCATCATTCCTATTCTGCTTACTATGCTCTTGCTTATGCTTTAGCTTGTATCTTTCTGCTTAAATAGCAAAACTCTTTCACTGGTAATTGCGTCTTTAGCGTCTCACTTGAAAATGTTATTTTTTACTTTGACTGTAGCCTATTACCTTAATGTCAATCTTATTTACGCCATTGACGTTTAAGTACGAATATTCTTCGGTTATCATTCAACAAGCCTACTGGACTGGAGCAGGATGTAAGAACGAGTTTGCGAGAACACCAGAAAGAGTGACAACATGTTTACTCTTCATAGCTTTAAGACGACCAATAATTTGGGGCGCCTTTGAGCTGCAGAAATGACTTAATGATATATAACTAACATGAAACTTGCGTAATATTTGCTTGGACGAATTACACAAGGTCTCGAAGACCCTTTTTCTGAAGATGGATCAAGTAAAAACCTACTTTATCACACGTGAGAATCGTTCAAGGTCGTGTGGAATAAAGAGAAAGTTTCCAAGGTTTTGAGAACATTTCGTTTTTAAACAGACCACCATTTAGCGTAACGTCCCACCACCAGAGACGTTCTGTTATTCAACTGACATAATCCCAGGTTTTGGAAATTTTCATCAGAGCAACTCTTTTAAGGTTTGTTTATTCCCTTGAAAGTTTTCATAACTCTAATTTCCATGTTACAGTTTTCCCGTAAATGAACGCAAAAGTGATTATGTTTAGTATTGATTCTTATGAATGATGCTGTTTCTTCAGCAAAAAATAATATTTCATATTTGAATGGATGTCCTAGGTTTTTCATGAATGCGTTAATTGATTTATGCAATACCATGCAATTTATAGCCTCGCAGTATTTTATTTACTAATTCATCTTTAGGTATTAATATCTGAATGTTTATTTCGTGATAGAAGGTAAAAATAATGCCTAAAACTGTTATGGCCCTCATTTCATTAAGTTCATATGGTAACGCATCCTCCATATACATTTTATTTAATAATGATCAATTATACGGTGCCCATACGTTGTCATTACAAAAACATTTTTTAATGAAATTCTTAAAAAAAATTCAAACGTTCTTCTGGATCTAGCCAGCAAATTATAGGTCCAACGATTATGACATATACTGCGCATAATGACCCAAATTTAAGATAATATTTTAAATTTCCGTTAAATAATGAAGAGAAAGGATTTTCTGTCCATAGGCTGTCATCATACAGAATCAATGTCATTTTTGGTGTCACAATCACAAAACTCTCACAAATGTTCTATTTTTTTTTTAATTCAGTGTATTTTTATATCAGAGAAAAATGATATGTACTGTACATACAATTCTATATTTAAAATTATTTCTCTGGTTAATTGTTTAATATATAAAAAGTAATTATATAGTGTTTATGCTTTATCAGCGCTTATTATACAATGTTATTTTTGCTTATTGCAATTAAAAACTTTTTATACGTTCTTCAGTACAATTAATTGCATACGTTTGATTTTAAAAAAGACCGGATTTCATAAAATGGACAAAGGATTTCCTAAAAGCCTATGAATAAAATTTTCGGATAATGCCTGACTTTGTTGGGAGCAATGAGTTCATCAAGACCCTCTCCAAATGCATTTACGTTCCAAGTTTAAGAATGTAAATCAAAGGAGTAGGAACAAAAGAAACTACATATTCGACAAACCAGCACCACCTTTGTGTTTGTATGTGAACAATGACCCTCTTGACTCAATCGCACGTTCACACTGTCTTCGGGGGAAGGAATTTCTAGCGACATTGACCGGTAAAACATGCTTGAAATAAAAATTACGCGCTCAAGAAACCCGATTCAGATACACTTCTTGTCAGGGTGTTCTGGTAAACAGAGAACGAGAGTTATTTTTTAACCCAAACCTGTACGTAAGTGTATAGTGCTCGTACCTTTCTTCTTCCTTAATGTTGGTGCGTTTGGAGGGTTATTCAGACGTAAATATCTACTCTCTCGTAATTTCCGATTGTATTCGCATCCGAAACCACTCCTTCTACTTCCTGTGGCCCTTAAAGAGTACGTATTATAGCGTATTGTTAGCATAATTGCTCCGTGGGCAGGAGTGGAAGATTTCGAGGAAATGATGGAGTGGCGCTCACCGAAACTTTCCTATGTCCGTTTTCCGTTTCAATCATCTCCCCTTTTCCTACTTGCACTTCCGTGTCAATGATTCTTCGCGATCGTACAATTTACGAAAGGTTTCTCCATCTGATTGCACCACCGTGGAATTGATTCTTGGCACCAAAACCTATTTTCCAAGGCTAGCATCAGTTATATTCCGCGGATTTCCCGTCAATTCGCCCTATTGCAATCTTTTTCTCCCGCAAAGGACACCCACAACTGAAGATTGATAATTTGAAAAACACTTACTAAATCAGAAACAAATGTTAAATGGACTATGGAGTTTTGCATTTTTGTAATTTTCTAAAAAAATATGTTAAGTTAAATATTAAAATACAAGTACATAAGTTAGAGCAGATGGAACAGTTTGACTATCTCGTAAGTGCTCTGCACCAAAATTGTCTAAGTAGTCGGGACATAAGAAGAAGAATAGACAAAGAAGCCTTTACAAGGAGGAGAGAATTGATGACAGGGACATTAACTAAGGCTGCTAAGAAAGGGCTCGTTGAAATTTTGAAATGGAGTGTAGTTATGTACGGCGCGGAGACATGGCCATTGAAGCAGGATGACAGGCATAGATTGTTGGCTTTTAAAATGTGGGTGTGAAGAAGAATTAACAAGGTAAAATGGAGGAAAGGAAAAGCAAACGAGAAAATGCTAGCCATGGTGGAGGAGAGAGGACTGTTGGTAGAAATCCAAATGAGTCACGAATGATCGATGCATAGTGTTTTGGCCGGCATTAGGGAGTTGAAGAATGTGATAGAGAGGAGGGAGAACGCTAGGCAAGCGAGTAAGTGGTAGTAAAATGTTGGACAGAATATAGGGGGAAGGAAGTAATTAGAAATGAAAGTGGGCTTATTGTAGTGCAAGATTTTAGGTGGTGTTTTCCCAGGAAAGGCAAGGTAATTGTCGTTGTATGGTTGTGTAGCTTGTGTCTATCCTAAACCCATGTTAATTGGTAGGTTTTAAATAATAATAGTTATTCTAGTAACTGGAATGCAAGTTCACTACCGTATTGATTGCGGGCGTACATACAAACAGAGACTGCGGAGAACTCTGTTTTGTTTAACTCCGTCTTCATCGTTCCGCTGCTGAATCACCGGCATGTGAGGTTGCGGAACCGGCGCCAACCTGTGAGCGCAGGAAGTTTGTATTCATGAGTCCGTAAAACTCTATGGAACCAAGATAATATTTTATAGCGTTATACCCTACGTTCGACAATAGATTCGCCGACACTCAGCAGCCTACTTTCCATGGGTATCTAGTATAGCAATGGAGGTGATACCTACATGAAGATGGGTTCGAAGACAGATTGATAATCATGGTAATTTGAGATTATGAGAGACCGGTTTCCTCTTCACCGCCAGGAAAGGCGAACCTGTTAACATCGAATGGGAATCCATGAAATGCACTCTAATCGACGTCAGCACTTTCGACTGGACTCGCTCGAATCGAAATCGGTCACTCTTCCCGTATGTGGTCATGTAACACCCAAAATTACCACCTATTCTAAACTTATTTACCTTCTTGCTTGGCGCCATTGGCAATACAAACGCAAATGGATCCTACGAGCTATGTTTGCTGTAAAAAACATTTGAACTTCTGATCACGCCTGGTTTTTATTGACCTAAAATACTGTCTTTCCAGACGAGACTTTGATTGATTTGAAGTTCATGTGATTCCGTATCCAAATTGCTACCACTTCAACTAAGGAATTGCCTCCGACTGCACAATACGTGAAAAATTGTTATCTTGAGGAGCAATGAGTATAATGCATTTTACGCTACGGTAGGACGATTCTACAAAAAGAAACTAGAGAAATTAGTAAGTACATTTCTTTTTGATTTGCGTATTGCTATTGGCACATAAACCAAGCGGTATACGAGTACAAACCAGCAGTAGAAAAACGAGAGCTTCTTGAGAGAACTGTGAAAATGTGATAATGCAAAAGAATGGCAAAGGTTTAATGGCTATTATATATGCACGAAATGCCGCCATATGGCGAATACATATTCATCCACATTGAAATAGAGATGAGGAAAAAATGGTAAAGGAACACATATAAAGGACGAACACAAGAGAGGTGGGGATGGCGAATGTGAGCAGATCACGAGTGTAAAAATATTTACCTCGACCGGGACTTGAACACCGGATCTCTCCACTTGCCGGGCGGATGCTCTAACCACCTGAGCTATCGAGGAAGGGTACTTTTACACTGAAATCTGCAATCTTATAAAGCGCCAAAGTGCTCCGAATCATTGCCCAGAAGATGGCGTTAGGGAGCTGTTACGCCCACCAAAGGAGAAATTGACGTACCGTTCCTATTCTCTATGACACTATATGCTTTCTAACCAACTGTCCCCTCTTCTTGTGTGTATTGTCTATTTCTCCTTTGGTGGGTGGAACAGCTCCCTAAAGCCTTCCTTTGGCAAATGATTCGGATCACTTGGGCGTTTTAAAACATCGCAGATATCAGGGTAAATGAAGTTTCCTTGGTGGTGTAACTGGTAGCACGTCCGCCCTGCAAGTGGAAGGTCCGGTGTTCAAAACCCGGTTAAGGAAATATTTTTACTTTCGTGATCTGCTCAAAAACCGCCTTCCCCACATGTCCTGTGTTCGCCTTTTATGTGTTTTCTTATCCCCTTTCCTTATACCTATTTCTATGTTTGAATGAATATTTGTGCGCCGTATGGCGGGACTTCGTATTTGAATATATATATATATATATATATATTCAAATAAATATACGAAGTCCCGCCGAAGTCCATATACATTAAATATAATATTATATATACATATATATATATATATATATATATATATATATATATATATATATATATATATATATATATATATATATAAGCCATAAACACAGTAATCAACCCGAAGGTCGGTTTAGTAGGTGATGGTAGAGCTCACCCATGTACCAAGCCCGACGGCGTGTGAATATTCACACATCAGGGTAGGGGGGCCAGTTCCTTTCCCTGTGCCGGTTATGGTTTCCCAGGAAGATCTGGTACCCGAAAAATCAACTAGCTTGGGTGGAGCTGCAGGTGCCCAAAGTGCCTTGCCCGGGAATCGAACCCGGGACCCTCTGATCAGCAGTCCAACGCTCTACCCGCTAGACCACCACGACCCACTATATATATATATAATTATTATATATATATAATAATTTATAATATATATATATATATTGTATAAAATTATGGTTTTTCGTATTGATAGTGTGATACTCTTCGTATCAGTAGTTATCATTCCGAAGAATATATTGCGCCATCTCTCCTCTCTATTGGCCTAATTCCTGGCGTCCTAAATATTCATCTCACTTGATCCGTTTGTCGTTGCCATAATCAAATTCTAATAAATGTCATTGGTGTAATAATCGCCATAAAATAATAAAGTAATCCAGTGATACCAAATTTCATGCAAACTCTCCGGATCGGATGATTTCGCAAATCAAAGAAACCTAGGGCTATGAAATAATTATATTTTACAGCACTAACTCTCTGTATTATTTCGCAATGAAAATACTCTACATTGCTATGCCAGAAACAACAATGTAGAAATGCCCCAAGGTACACTAATGGGTGGTGTCCTGACACCCCCTGCCACACTCCTTCCCGGTGGCTTGGCAGGTTAAGACGCAGGTGTGCATGACACTTATTCCGCTGATTGCTCCCTTTTGCACCCCATCCAATACATTCTTCCCTTCACGAATCAGATTCGGGAATCACAAGCATCTTATGCTATGATAATTTTACATCAAGTAAGAGTCCCTCACCTTTGCAATACTTCCTCCACTTTTAAATTTCCATAACTCTAGAATAAAATAATAATACATCCTGACCATTTAACCTTTGTCATTCATTTGCAATATCACATTTCCACAGCTCTCAGGAGGCTGTTGTTTTTCTACTGCAGGTTTTTATACCGATTGGTTTGTGCACCGATTGTAATACGCAAATTAACAAGAACTTTACTTACTTGTTACTCTAGTTTCTTTTTGTGGCATCACCCTTCCGTAGCGTAAAACGCATTTCCTTCTCCCGTAAGATAGCAACATCTCACTTGGTATGCAGGCGGAGGAAATTCCTTACTTTGAGTGGTAGCAATTTGGATACTGCCCCACATGAATTTCCGGCCTGATTAATCATAACCTTATCGAGAAAGAGAGTATTTTAGGTCAATAAAAATCAAATGTGACTAAAATGTGAAATGCTTTTTGCAACAAAGAAAGCTCGTATAGTCCGTTTGCGTTTATATTGCCTTAAACTCTAAGAAAGGTACTTCTGGTATCTAACCGAAGGAGGGAAATAGTTATTACTAATTCAGCGCCTTTCTAATCTTAACGTGCATTCATCAACTGATGAAATTAACGCTTGTAAAGTATATAGGACTATGCCGTTGCCACAGAGATGATCACAATGAAAGGGAGTCTCATGGTGGTTTATAAACTGGCCGAACTACGTATGTTGAACCCTGAGTCAAAAATCTTCTTCCACAAGTAATATCTTTCTCTCTTCCATAAAATTCCTTTCGTACAACTTTTCAGGAGACGGTTCATTCGGAGGATGCTCCGCACCTCCTTTTCTGCGGTGTCCTTTTTGCAAAGTTTGTCTAAAGTTGTCGCTCACAATAAATGAATTTAGATTTTGCCCTTCGGATGAATCATCAAAGCAAAATCCGTTTTCTGAGCGAATAAGCTGCGAAAGGATTGAATCTTTCGGTTACTCGTTGACCTGCACTTCAACATTAAGGGAACGGGCAGTGTTTGGCGGTGGTCGCAGGATATTTCGCCGTGCTCAGTCCCTTAGAAGCGACCCGCTCGAAGAGCACCACTAATCAACAACTACCGCTTCATTGCAGACGCGTCAAACCTGTGAACTCACCAACTCTCGTCACATGGCAATAATCGTCACTTTTGCTTCGTTCTCGTTCGTTTCTCCCATTCAATTCGCAAGTGTGATCCCAAATTCAATTTATCTCCCTAGGTGAACGTAACTACACCATAGAAGAAAGAATAGATAGACTAGCAAATAAGCTATTGGGTGAGGTATGAAATGAACCAGAAAACCGGGGTGAAACTGAAAACTTAAAGTTAAAAACTTCGACCAAATGTTTGTGTTTTTCAACAGCTTTACAATGAAAGGGTAAAAATGTAACCTTGTTTTAAATTGGATTTGGTCCCTTTAACTAAACTGACACAACAGTTAAATTTCTTGCTAAAAAGGTGAATATGGTGAAAAACTAATTGACTTCTAGTTGCTGTATTAAGAGTTTTAAAGATTTGTGTATTCGATTAAAAACTAAAAGGCATAGCTTAGGTTAGTTACTACAGAGAAATGATACTGCTTAATACTATTATTTTGCATGTAAGTGAGATTTCATAATGGTTATTAGTCACTTCCCTAGTTGTACTTCCTTTACCAGGTCTGTCACTAAAGAAATTATCAATTTCATAAGAATCTAATGAAGTTGTTAACCATATAAGTTATTTCTTTCTAATGCAATTAAAAGAGTTATCTTTTTTAAGTTTGATCATTTCAGAGCAACCCCTGCTGTCTATCTATTCTTAATCAACTTTGGGAAGCCTGATAATCATGGTGGGATTAATTTAACAGAATCAATTTTTATTATTCTACCTATTTAAGTTGTTTTTGGACGGTCGTTAATGAGAATGAACTTCTAAGTATCGCGAGAACTTGGTTCTTGTTGTGCAGTGATTTCATGTGATGATTCCCATGAAAACCTTGCCTCCATTGCACGACACAATGCCTTGTTGGCCGAGTCCTGCAGTTGCTAGGGTTTATTTTATCTTTGTACCAGTTCATATTAATAGTAATTCAGTATATTTCTCGTTGCCTTCTTCAATAGTTTTTAATATGAAACGATCGTAGTAATAGTAAGTGGGGAATCCCACTGGGGTCGGACGTCTTTGAAGCCGCCTTACTGAGGAACAAACGCTGCGCGGACTGCTTTCCGCCTGGCTTCTTCTCTTCAACCTATGATGATTTCGGATTACTATAGCAGGAGAAATTATAATTGCACACTAGTCAGTGAAGTTCTAGGTACCAAAGGAACTTACAACGCTTTTATCTACGTCAAAGTCGTAGTTAGTGGAACGGTAATCAGAATGTTGTGACTAAAAATACCAGTTTCAGTGATTACTCTATTCGTACTTACGCTGTCAAATGATAGCTAAGTTCATGTTCTAACTGATGAACTGGTTCACACGAGCTGTTTAATCTAAATTCTAATAGAGATATGGAACGTCAAAGTTCAATACTGGAGACAGGGCGTGACGGTGACTATCAATCATTGTTTCTCGTTGCTTGATAGATATTTGAAGTTTCCGCTGAAACACGATTTTTTCATGCTATTAAAGGCGTCTCTGTGCCCCCAAGGGATTCTTATTTCCAAAATGTCAACTTGGGCTTTATACTTTCTACTTGATGCAATGTATGCTGACATTTAGAAATTCTAATATCTGCATTGTGAAATAATTAAAATAAGATTGCTAATCAGGTCGACCAAAAGGGTGACGGCAGGCAACGGAGTATATTATGCGAATATACCTGTCCTTAAATGAAACCTCTTTTCAAGAAAATTACAGTTAAAAGTGTATGAAACCGTCATAAACAACAGCACACCTTGAGTAAAGACCACCACTATATATATGCCACAAGATGTCACCCCCTCGGATGTCAACCCTTACCATTTTAAAATGAACACGTGACATTTCAAACCGAGCACTTAATTTCACCGGCTATCAAATTAAATAGGTTTCTGCTATGATTACCGAGTTGCCCTTTTAAAGATATCCGTGTATTAGATGGTGCATTGTCGAGTTTTTATAAATAGAAATATAAGAGGGACAGAAAACAAAAAAATGCGCTTACTTGAAATGGACTTCTTTCCCCTGCTCTATCTCAATTTGGAGCCACCTCAACCCCACCCTTAAACGGTCAGTTTTTGCTCACATTTTCTTATTTTCAAGTAGAAGTACTGAAAATTTGTCACATGACATGAGTCATCTGGAATGCTATTCATCGCGTAAACTTCGTGTGCTGAAACGTAACCAACAGCTTATACAACTCTAACTTTTACATTTAATATCAAATATATCGTTTCTCTCGGGTAACTACTATGGTTGCCACTCAAAATCGTTCCGCGCAATATTTTGCGAATGTTTCCCAAGGTTATCCCGCATTTGATGAAGAATGTAGATCGTATATCACCTCATCTCAGGTCAAAGTTAAGCCCAAGAAAGCCTACTGTTGGTTTAGATAAATTTCACGCTGAAATTATATTGGAATTTTGAAAAAATAAAATATATATTTAATAAGAAAATAAAATATCCGAATGTGAACGTTTCAAACGCCAATACAATTGCGAATGAAGATTACTCTCACAGCCTATAGCTTTACTATCATACTAAGAGTACCCAATCCAGGATAACACATTCGTAGTCGCCCATTTTATAACCTAAAAATGATTCCCACAACTACGCATAATCGTGTAAAGTAGCCGCAACTCTTACTGTGGGACGTCATAATTGAAATTTCTGGTATGTTAACTAATCGAAATAAAAATGAGAAGCCGATATATACCAGCCATAGAGAGATACGTACATATCTCGTGTCATGCTTAAATTAGCTCTGACTCCATTTGGAGTCAAATTATTGGGGCTCAGTTCCTTTCTTTGTGCAGCCTCAGATTTCTGGAGAGGATCTTTAATATTATGAAATGCTATTATGAGTAATCATATGCGTAATTTTGTACTTAATATTACAACAAATTCAAAGGAAACATCGTGATATTCTCTCGAAAATATTTTGGAGTTGGAACATCTCAAGGTCCCACGAGAATGCAGCCTTAGTAACACGGTCGAAAATACTAAGATAATGGAATTCAAAGACAATGGACAAGTCATATGAAAAATAATTTGAACAACCAAGCCTGAGTTTCTGAAGCCAACCAAACCTGATCACATCCTTTATCTTTCTTGGAGCAAAGTATTCGTAATGTCATGAACAGGATATACACATTAAAATGGGCCGGTTTAACTACATAACGGTACGATACAGCCAGCGTTAACAAATTATGCAAAAAAGACGCCTTAATATTTTTTGAAGGCGGCAATTCCTTGTGAATAGACGGATGAGGGAGCTGGACAATTACGAAAGCAAGTGAAGAAAAAGTTAAAATTTTTTGAAAAGAAATGCTAAGAAGTTCTGACAGAAAAATAAATACATGTATAACACAAGCCCTCAACATATAATGCATCAACAAGGCAATACAAGTGTTGAAAGCCCATTTTTATACGCAATGCCTTCCCTTCTCCATACACAGAATGAGATGGGGAGAACACGTAAAACAAACGAATGAAGAAAGAATATCCAAAAAATATGGAGATTTATGGTAGAACGCGAGGCAGAAGATCTCTGGAGAACCCACGCAGGAGATGGAAAAGCCAAGTCCAAAGAAGTTCGTAAGAGGCTTAATGCCTAATACTCAGAGCAAGAAGAAGATTTATTTTCACATCTTGTTAAATAACTCATTAAAAGTAATCGTGTAAAAAGGACCTAATTAATTAAAAATAAAATTAAGCTGACAAAGTTTCCAATAAAATCTCGAGAAAAACTGAAAAACTAAACCGATAGCAGGATTTTCTTCGTTGATACGTTATTGGAAAATGATGGAATCATAACCATGAATTGCTTTTGGTTTATATGTTTGCATTGTGAATAAATATTTTATGGAAGCTAAAAAAATTAATTCAAAGTGGCATTATTGTTGAGTAACAAGTCATCATCAGTATTTCAATCCTAGGATTGATTTACTTAAGCCCTCCATTCGTTCCTATTTAATATCAACTCCGTCAATCATTGATATATTCTCTGTTTTACGTCCTTAATTTGTCCTATGTACATGTCTCTTGGTCTTCCTCGTGGAATCTTCCCATCTATTTTTCCTTCTATTATATTCCTAATCAATCCATTATATCTCAATGTGTGCCAAATCCATTTATTTCTTCTTTGCCGTATAGTTCTCCATATGGTTCTATCCTCTTCTGCTCTTCTATATACTTCCTCATTCCTTACTTTGTCTGTCAATTTGATCTTCATCATTCTCCTCCAGCACCATGATTCTAAGGTTTCTATTCTTCCCTGGTTCACTTTTACAATGTTCCAAGTCTCCGAACTATAGAGCGCGATGTTTTTAAGGTTTGTTTCATAAAAACTAAATTGCGTCATGAAAGTCTTTTGGAGATATTTTAACCGAACTGTATAGAAATTTGTACACATATAAACATTCTAAAATCGATTCAGCCACCCTACTCCCTTGTTCCCGGTCGTTCGCCCACAATACGTTCCTCCCCCCCGACTGCCTTCATGCCCACCGCTTGCGGGTCGGGAGCTCGCGTGCTAGTCGGAGGTTTCATGTTGGTCAAAAGAATCCTCGTCATTATCAAATATCGCCTCAGGGTCCGTTTTTTATCCTTTATTACTTATGCAACAACGCCCCGGAGCACAATGGACAGAAAGGAGAACGGCAAAGGGGCGGACAGCTCGAGTATACACGAACGCCAAGGGGAACGGTGCTTCTCGTCAGTGCTCTGCAAGTTAAATACAGGTTTCTAGGAACATTATGACACTGTGGGTCGAGACGCACTTAATTAAACTGGGATCGCCTAGATGAACTTCGGATTGAACATATCACGAACCTACGGGCACAGAAGATTAAGGTCTATTGCAAATTGGCGTGGCTAGGGAAGAGACAGGCGGCACACAAGTCTGCTAGTACTATAATGGTCGTGGAACCTGGGTTGATCACTAAAGACGGGTTAAAATTAAAATTTCGTAATTTAACACGGCACAGTTTGTTATGAGGAATAAACTTAATTCACTATTTTTTAATCTATTTTTTTGGTACTAATCGCCTAAAATGCACATAAGGACACATATAATGAGCGGGGATCGGAATGGTGCGGTGGCTAACGTACTGGCTTCCCACATAGTGGGTAAGGGTTCGAATCCCAATCTTGGGGATCGATTGGTGGCTGATCTTTTTCAGTGGCATTCCGATCCCTATTAGAGATACTTTTTGGAGAGCACTTTGAGTGAGTACGCCGTCCGTCGGATGGGACATTACACTGAGGGCCCCTTAGCCTCTCGTTAACAGTAGGCTATAGCCGACGCTGGGTATCTCTCCGATCTTCATTCTTTCCCATACATCCCTAATGGCGTAAATGACCTGGCTGTCGGTCGCCTCCCATAAAAAAAACTGAATCATTTATACACTACGGCAATTTAGCTGTCTCAAGTGCGTTCTAATTGACTTTTTATTTATTTATTTATTTATTGTTTAATAAAGCAGCCCAAAGCGGCACGAAGGATTGAACATTGGCTGACAGGCAATACATATACAAACATAAAGAAAAATAAAGGGTAAAATCAATAAACAATAATGAAAAATCAGCAAAATAAATGTCAAGAACAGCTATAAGATAGCAGGAGAGCACATATGCAAGCAGAGAGTTACCATCTGGCGTTTCAGGAAGGAGGTGAAAGCGGTGAGGATTTTCCCACATATATTCACCGAACCATACCACCGAATGCCGAAATTTCAAAAAGGGTTATTTTTGTCTGTTCTATTCATTCGAAGCAATTATTTGATGTCTATTCAGAGAGATGGAAAACTCAGGCTCTGCTTCGAGCAGCACTAACTCTAACCAAGCCATAAGGTTGATAAGGTTAGATGAGGGTGTAGCTCATCTCGGACTTAACCATATGACGTGTGAAGTTTACGCATATCGTAGATATGTAATTGGGACTATTTCCTTTCCATTTCCACCGTTTGGTTTCCACGAAGTTGCAGTAACAACGGTGAATGAGGTTGTCCAAAGGCATCACCGGGTTTTGAATCCAGGACCTTCCAGTCAGTATCCAAAAGCTCTACCACCTATAGAATATCCAGTTGGCCGGAAAAACCTAACTAAAGAGAGAAATTAGAAACCTTTTGCGCATTTCACCAAACCTTATTGCGGTACAAAAGATTTCATCACACATACTGTATGGCGTCTTCAGGTACAATTGTATCTGAAATTATTAATAACATGATGAAACTGGTGGTCTGGCAATAAATGTTAGTAAAATCTATGAAGTTTTTCTGATTCCTCATTTCCTAATGCGATTTCCTAATGTTGAGTCTGGTGTCATTGAATTGATCTAAAAGTGTGTAATTGGAGTGAAGTTAGTTGTAATGATGTAATTGACATTTCTACATTTTTGCGAACCCCTTAATCTAGAGCTCCGAGGTCATTCTCCTAGACTGTGCTTCACATTCTTAGCGTATGATTTAACACTTTTAATGGCACTCATGTTGGTTAATTAGGTGAACGTTACAAAACGAGCTCATAATATGACCTATGGGAAAGATACTTGGTACAGAGTTCATCGGAAACTTCGTAATACTGCTATGATCATTCAACATCGTCGGTAGCAAGTGATTTCATGATTCATCTGTATTTTTTGTCATCAAATCATTCTCTGTTCAAGTCTGAGCGTTTTCAGTCGTTGGAACAATTCATCTTACATCGATTTAACAATCGCAAGAACTCAGTGATCTCGTTCGAGTCTTAGTTCCAAAGATTCGCTTAGAAGTCTTCCTAGTTACCTGCTTAGTCTTACTCGTTACCTAGGAGCTTTTAATGACCTGCGTGCAATTTAAATGAGTAATTTACCTTGACACATGTATTATACCCCTGCGCAAATTTTTTGACTGGCGCGAGCTTCAACCTCTTCGGACCCAATAAACTTGGTCGAATGTCTCATACTTGAATTTGGAGTTTCGATTCTCTGAAAATAGGCCTAAAACCAAGGACAAATCGTCTTTCAGTCTTCTCTCTCCTTCATTCACCTCCGTTGAACATCCGAACTCTTTCCCAACTCCTTCCTTATGTCGTCTGTGGAACTCTCTCCCAGATTCCATAAAAACATCTCCATCCACAATAACATTTAAGAGAGCACTTCATAAGTTCATTCTCCTCAGGTACAAAACTTAACCAGTATACCCTCCCTCATTTCACTCAAACTCTGCACAGATCACTGTTTCTACTCTTTTTTTTGTCATCTCAAACAGTAGAATCTTCAGCATCATTTTTATATAATACTCTGTTTCTCATTACTCGTAATGTTTGTCAATATTATTAGTTTCATTATTTCAACTTCAGTAATTTAATAACTTGTTTACTAATGCAATAATTTCATAGAGTAAAAATCATTCGCCTTGACCGGGATTCGAACACGGATCCCTCGATATCCGGCCGAGTGCTTTAACCAATTAAGCTACCGAGACGTCCTCTTACACTCTGAAATTTTGGGGGCTTTAAAGGAACAAGATGTTGTGACGAAATACCGTATATACAATATCACAGGCATTCGTAGTCGTGCGCGAGGCGCCACAGTCCACGAGGTTAAAGCCAATTTCAAACACTTAGGCTGTTCATACCTTAGACAAATTTCAAGAAACTGTAACAGTAACTTTAACGGAGCCACCCGCTATGTGTGCAATATAATGCAACAATTTCAGAGAGTAAAAAGCATTCGCCTTGACCGGGATTCGAACCCGGATCCCTCGATATCCAGCCGAGTGCTTTAACCAATTAAGCTACCGAGACGTCCTCTTACACTATGAAATTTTGGGGGCTTTAAAATGAATGAATGATTTTTACTCTCTGAAATTATTGCATTATAATGCACACATAGCGGGTGACTCCGTTAAAGTTACTGTTACAGTTTCTTGAAACTTGTTTACTGTATAAATGATTGTAACCATTTACAAGTATCTTTCCTCTAATAATAGGGTTTTCGCGGGTTTTTCACACCCCCCTTCTCTCCGTGGGTGTTTTCCCTCGTGGGTTTTTACTAGGTGAGCAATGCCACGTTCACCCTAGCTTTTCCCACGAACCTCATTCTTTGCTTACACTTTTCTTATCCTAGTGTTTCTCTCTAATCACTGTCTTTTACTTTGTGTATATACGTATGTGTTGGTGTATCCCTAATCTAATATGAATATGTATGTATATATGTATCTGTGTATATATATGTATATTTTCTTTTCCTTTACTTTTCGATGTTAAAATTTGTGTCTGCCTATATGTATTGGTGTATATATGCATGTATTTTATAAATTTTATGCTTTGTATCATATGTATATGACAATGGGTTGAATGGAAGACGGGACCATTAGGTCTCAATTTCGCCCAAATAAAGTCCTTTATCTGTCTAACCCTCCATTGATGTTCAGAGGTGCACGACCCTGGCGTGTTTTGTGTTTCATGGTTTCAGCTGCAATTTAATTGTGGTTCGCTTAATTTAATATTTAACGTCAGATCTAAAAATTGGGAGTAATAAGTACGGCAATCTTAGCTCGCAATTCCATCTGCCTTGGGATAACTCATTCAAATGTAACTTTAAATGACCCCCTCCCTATATGTACCCATGTAGTACACGTCGGCGTTTAAATCGAGGGTCTTTTGCCCACCTTAAGTAAAAAAAGAGTGGCTCCTGTTTTTTTGTTGTTCTTCGTGGTTCATGGAATTACATAATAGTGGGTGGAAAAGCGAGAAATGGCTGAAATAGGAATTCGAAAGAGATGCTATCTTTTTGCATTGATCCAAAATAACTTTGAGTAAACATTGCGAATGTAAAAGAATAAACGGAATAAAAAATAGCAGGAGTTCACCAGATACGAGAAGTTTGTTGTAACTGTAGAAAAAAGTATCCACGTAAATTCCCAAATGTTCTAGAATTACAAAATCTTTAAGCATTCAACTAATCATGCACCTGTTGCTTTCCGTTTGCTTTCAATTTTTTTATTGGTGACACTGCCGTGAGTTGAAATTGTAGATGAAAAAAGTACTGTTACATCATAACGCATTAATATAAAGCGTGCATTTAAATATCCTACGATGCTGACAAGACGACATTTTAGATTTTGAAACATTGTTCTTGTTATTGCAATAGATTTTTCAATACAATAGCGTAAGTATGGAATTCTCTGAAGTTATTGAGATCTATTTGACTATCTCCCCCAATAAATTGTTTGATTCAATGCGGCACTTCATCAGTAAGGTTCTCTCGAGTATGGATCATAGTCAGCCTTTAGAGAAATGATGTAGTCAACCTAACGGAACATAGCTTTTGCTAGCTCTATATGTTTTCCTCTAACTTATGTACACAGAGATGTTATGTGTTAACAAAAACGTAAGAGAGGTGCATTATTTTGCTTTAGTTAGACCCCATTTAAAATACGAAAATAGTATTATGGATCCATGGAAGAAACTTTTATTCAAGCATTGGAAGTGGTTCAGAGAAAATCCACTAATTTTGGAAAATTATTACGGGAAGAGAGTAGATATGATGGGTATGTCAGTAGAATTAGTTTGGGAGACCCTAAATTCACGACCCTCCCAATAAGAGGGCAGGCAAGACAAACTTAAAGAAATGTATAAAACACCCGAGTTTTCTTGCGACACCTAAATTATTATGTTACCAAATTAGATTGGTAGACTCGACCATCGGTGTAAAAAAAGAGAAATAGTTACCATCACAGAAAAATTCAATCACTCGTACTTCCCTATAGCGAGACGCAATCATAGAATCATAGAATCATAGAACTGGAACCCAAACATCCGAATATGTTAACTTAAAGGCAAAAATTAAATGATTCAGTGAAAAACACTAATTATCCATAATTCATATAGGCATTAGTGTGAACGAGTGTTTTCTTATATAAGCTAATAGGTTTTCAAATGCGTGTACAAGGGTGGTCTGAAAATTCCGACCTAACAAAGATACAAGACATTTTGTCTGAAATTTTCCGAATCGGAAACTTTTCAGACCACCCACGTATTTAATCTTACTAACCTAAGTGGTTTATCCTCGTACTTAGGGCTAGGGTGTGTGTAATTGTTAAATTGTTATATCAATGTTCAAAAGTCCTACGTAAAGGTCGAAGTGCTGTTTAATGACTAATAAAAAAAATAAAATAATTAAATAGCTGGTGCCCTAACTCCCCCCGCCACACGCCCATACGTTGGCTTGCGCAGTATTGTGTAGATGTGAATGAAGTGATTGAGGTCACTTTTTTATTCGCAAGATATTTTATAATTTTACCTATTCAACGATTTTCATCATGATTCACCGCAAGGCCGAGTACTGCCTCGAGCGAAAAGTTGAACGTGCCTACCTTGTAAGCGTATGTACGTAGAGTTTGTGAGCCAACCTCTTGAGCCATCTCGTTGACGATTCCCCTATTTGCGGTCTCCTTCTCGATCCTTCCCCCCGAGTGTATTTTTATTTTGCTTATATTAATCTCGTCCCTAACTTAATCTTCATCTTTCACCCCCAGCTTCAAAAGTCTGAACGGTACAATGAATGCCTGGGTCCTTCGCGTCCGCATTTACTCCTCCCGGGTGGATTTTTAAAAAAAATTTGTATTCAAAGCCATTTCCTTATCGGTGAAAACGCGTAATGGCAAAACTTCACCGTTTTCTCCCATTATCTCTCACTCACTCCATTTTGCTCTGCGCCTAAAATTCAGCACTCATCCTCCTACCCCTTCCAATCCCGTGGTGCTTTTGAATGCGAGATGTCGATCAAACCCCTGCCCTCCACACACACACTATTTCTGCCTTCTTTCGCCGGCTTAAGGTGGGATAAAAAAAATGAAAACCAAACCACACCTTGACTTTCCTGAATAGAAGTTCCGCTCATTATTCCTCTCATACCCTTCCTCCCTCCTCCTCTTTCCCTCCGGGGCCGTCTCATCTCGCAGTTTGAACTTTTCTCCCCCTTCTCCACCATCGCCGCCGGCATGTTTCGCGAGAGGGAGGGAAACAGCAATGGGAACGGATTCTCTCTCATGAATTTTTTATGTGTGATCCTTAGCGAGAAATATGCCGCATGCGAATTTCAAAGCCGCGACTTCCCCTGTTAGTTATTTTGTTTTCTCCAGCGCTCATTTTTGGCGTCCAGGAACCTCGTCTCGGCCGACGACGAAAAACCCTGGCTCGTGACTTTAACGATTTCTTTCAACTCTGTCATTAATGCGGAAACTGTTTGAGTTACTGAACACCAGGGGATTTATTGATGAGCAGACGAACCTTGGTGTCCATCTTGATGAAAGAGTTTCGTGTGATCAGTGTGTGCGCTGTTGTCAAATTTCACACCGCATGAGCTTCGGTTCGAGCAACGGATCATTGTTTACAGTGAAATTGTAATTACAAGTGATTCCACCTTACTCGAGACGTAAAAAAATTAATCTAAGTTTATACATGAATAATTGACATACCGACATCATTGACTGATTATGGGTATAATTTTGTCGATACAAAATCCTCAACTTACGAAAGCAGACAACACGAGACATGTTTGTAGCAAAGCATAAGGGTCGAAATTTTCCATAATAGCTACATAGATCTCACTAAAATAACTGCCTTTATAATTTTGCAATCAATAAAATTATTGTATATTGTTGGTGATACATTTATACCCTCTTCAACTGGGCCGAACTCCGTTTAAACATATAAACAATTATAAATAGTACTGCCTCAAGTTGTAGCTTTCTACTGTCACCATCCGACACTAATTCGTAAATATCTGGAACTGGGAATTACATAGAAGTACGGTAATTCATATTTTTGATATTTTTAGATATTTCAGTACCCTGTAAACCACCGCTAGGGTGTGTGGCAGGGGAATACACATCAGACGAACTTTGACCCGGCTATGACTTTAATGTGGTCTGACAATGTTATTCTGATCCCTTATTGTCCGTGGAAAAAATTAAATCTCACATCCGTCTGTTCTACACTTAATCTCTCTAATTTTATGTACACGATCTCTCTTACCGCAACACGATGGCGGCAATAATACATTTTCAGCGATATTGCTAAAGAGATGTTCTTTCAATTTATGCAAGAGATTTAATCTATAATTTAGCCTTCGCTCCGTGAGTCTCAGCTCCGTGAGTCCCAGCCTAGCTGATCTAATATTTTGGATAAGCAATTAAGTTTATCATAACAATGTTTTACAAATCTAGCTCCTCTACGATGCACGCGATCCAATTCCAACCAGTGTATACCATCCAAAAGATGGAAAATACTGGTCACCCATTTACGAAAATAGTCATTTAGTTAATTGTTTCTCAAGAACGATATCTTAAACACATTGGCGTTTTATGCATTGATAATTGTTCGCAGTATAACCTCAGGGGCCTAGCCTGGATAATTTTCCTGCGATTCATTTAAATCTTGAATTAAAGAACATTCATCATTCTAGATCGCTTTTGATGAAACTTTCTTACGACCACCTCTGGAGAATGAAGTCATTGATTGCAGGTCAATTGGAAGGGTGGTTGCTACTAGGAGGAGCGATGGTCTGACAAAAGAAATGTAGGAATGGAGGTTAGATCTTAAATGTAATTTTCCAAAAAAGGTTAATATTTGATAAAAAAAACAAGCATTTATCTAAATGGAAATTAGGTGTATTTAATTTTACCCTACCCTATTCTACAATTATTTTTGGCTTGATAAATTTGAACAACTTATTGGAGTTGAATAAAAGAAATATCATGTCACGGAGGGAATTATAGACGGTCAATGGACCCCTTGGCTCCACTTATCACTTAGATTTCTTGTCTCCTTACGGAAATACGAAATAAATTCAAATGGAACTCAAATTCAATGCCCCAAAATAAGCATCTGATTACGCAAAGAGAAGAAATTAAATCAATATTCTCTTACATTATCGCGAATAGTAAAACTTTCCTATGGCTATCCAGCTGCTAAATTTCTAATTGAAGCACATTCGATTGATCACTCTTTCACCGTATTCCCCTATTGCCCTTTTAAAATCATTAATTCCAAACTAAGACTACCCCTAGACATTTGAACATTAAAAAAAACTTCCGAGTTATATACTTATGCGGACTGTAGTTGGTTTGCACCTATATTAGTTTTAATACCGAAGATCCATGCTGGTTAATGATTACTCCTCACCATGATCATTTTAACTCCTCTTAGTCTTTTCCTGATCATTTAGAATGAGACCGTTAAATACAGAAATTTTTTCATCCTTCACCGTTCGATTGATCATTTTAAAATAATTTTTTTTACAAAATAATAAAATTATAAAATCTTTTTTGATTGCAGGGGATAGTTTTGAATTAGAAATCGCCTGGAAAGCGATAGGAATTGGTGGATCGATGGTTTGTTAGACTCGATTCTAAATTAATCAATCACGCCCTTCACACTTTTGGGCCTCGAGGGTCTAGTCATGAATAAACAAGCGATGTTTAACTATGTTACAGCCAACATTTATACGGGGCCGTGGTTCACTTCTTTCAATTTTTTTCCTCGTCAGTCGCCCTTTTCGCTTTCAGGCCGCTAATTTCTCGTTGAGGCCGAGCTCCGCAGGACGTCGACGTTAATGCGGCAATCCGCCCCTCACCATGCACGTCTCCCCTTCCACCCTCCCTCTCTATTGATCTTCGCTCCTCCAACAGAGGGACATCCACTAGCTCCTCTCATCCCTCCATCCCCCTCAGAGAGAAAGAGAGAGGAAAAGTACCCCACCGACTAACCACCCCACTGACCGGCCGTGAGGGACCACTGGAAGTGGGGAGGGAAGAGGGACAGATCACGTGGCCCAGGGTGTGGAATTTTCCCAAGTGAATTTTTTTTAATAGGTGACTAACTGAATTCTCCAAGTTTCAGCACCGCAAGCTACGAACTCCATAGAACAAGGATACACAACCTTATCCTAACAAAAGTTACCACATTTAACTTGCGGATGGCATTAAGAAAAATTCAGAAAATTTTCAAATTTCTTCATAAAATGGATTCCATTTTTTTGGGCAAAAAAATTTATTAAAATTCAAAAATAAACGGAAAAATTAAATTAAGTTCAAAAAATTATTATTTTAGCAAAAGATTATAATACGAAATGTAAAATATCGTTTGAGATGGGCGTTTCTCCCGGGAATATCCCTATTTTTTTCGGGCCTGAAATGTATACACGGTTTATCCCAAAAATATATTATCATGATGATAGATTACCTTATGATAAGGTAATCTACCGGTTAAGGTAGGTTTTTGGATGGACACAACTATTATATAAATATTTTGTGACTTCTATCAAAACACAATCCAGCAGCCTACTCTACATCAGGTCCCTATTCATCTCTGTGTACTTCCTTCCTCCCTTCATCCCGTCCAACACCCCTATCCTGTTCCTACCCTTCACTCCTTTGTCTAACATTCTTCCCTCTATTACCGTTTTCAACATTCCACTACCGCTCAATACGCCTTTCATCCATTTTTCCTGCCTCCTTAAGATTTCTCCCAACAAACCTCTCTTCTTGCCCACCATCCCTAGTACTTCCTCATTTGTTTTCCTTTCGGTCCATTTCACCTTCTCCATTCTTCTCCACACCCACATTTCCAAATCCTCCAATCTACTTCTATCACCCTGCCTCAGTGACCACGTTTCTGCACCGTACATAGCTACGCTTCATATCAAAGCTTTTACGATTATTTTCTTAACATACTTACTCAACGTCCCTGTATAAATGATTTTTTTCCGACAATACGGACTACTGGAGTGGGACGACTTGTGGCGGGAAAAATGGTGAGAGATCTTGGGAAAGCTACGCGATCCGCGTCAGTTGTCTGCGGGTCATTACAGTGTGCGTATCACTGCTAGACTGGACCCCTGTTTGAAGTTACCGTCACAATTTCAACTTTCAACAATTATGCTAAGCTCGAGTTCGTGTGATGACTATAGGTAAGGATGCTTACGTAGATGAAGTAATATCCCAAAAAATGATTTTCCGCTGGCAAAATATATTCCGGAAGGATAGTGGGGAAGTGGAGGACGATGGATGCCCTGTAGAACCGTCAAAGACACAGCGCGGCGAAAATGTGGAAAAAGTGAGTAACACGTTCCATTTCGATCGACGCCTGAGTGTCGGCATGTTTGCAGAAGGGTGTAACATTCCGAAAACTACAGTGCTTCGAATATTTACATTATATTACAAATAATAACCTTGACGTGGTGGAAGAGGTTGTGCGTTCCGATAAACCCTAGAACCGTCCTTGCGGGAGGAATGATAATTGCTCCTGGTGGGGTCATCCACGCCAGATAGGTCGAAGGTTAAGAGCCAGACGGAAGGTAGCCCCCGCAGCGTCCGCTCCTCAGTGAGGTGGTTTCAAAGGCGTCAAACCCCAGATGGGCGGCCAATGAGTGATGGTGTCACGTTAAAAACAACATTGAAGAAGGCAACGAGAAAACACCTCAATTATTATTTCCAATATTTCTATGATGGAAAGTATAGAGTAAAAAAGATATATATATATATATATATAGATATATATACACACACACATATATATATGTATCTTGGAATATTCGACTACGCTTACACATAATCCTACCATACCTCATTTACACAATTGTCAGCCCTTTGTACTCACCGAGATTAGGATTGAGTATGGTCCAGATGGATTCACGGGTAAACACAGCGTGGTCTGTTTAAGGATGCACCTAGAGCCTGTGGTGTCGTTGTCTTGCCTTAAGTTCTCAGGCCTAACGTTCACCCGCTCGTTCAGATCAATATATCCCGACCCCTGAAAGCGGCGAATGAACTTCACAGGTTAAGCTACCGTGACATTTAAATACAACGGAACTCCTTTGCCCACTCAGCCTCAGTTATTGGTTGAAATTGAAATATCAAATGCAACGATTGGCTCGACTACCGCAAATACCTTCACCACCCGAGTCATTCAAGAATGTAATCTCGCATTTTTTATTACATCACAGATTTTCTAGCATTACCGTCTTTTAAGTTTCTTCTGTAAGTAGTTTTTACAGACGGAAAATGTAAAGGGTGATTTTAGAAGTAATATCGAATTTTTTAAATCCATTAAGTGCAAGTTCACTGATGGTAAATATCTATACAATGCATATTCGGGCGAAGTAATTAGTAGTATGAATATTTGCGCACTGCGGTTCATTTTGGCTACGCTTCTCACATTTCATTTCAATCATAAACTTCTCTTGTTTCCTTTTTCCGACTATCTTTGGATTATAGGAAAGTTGAATGTCTTTATCAATTGGTCGTTTCTGAACAATCTCCATTAAGGTGTTAACTTGAAATCAAACGGTCCAGTATCTAGATACGCGTAAAAACACTAGTCATAACCACTGAAGCGAAGACTTTTTTATTTTCGACCACCCTCTTTCCATAAAATATTATATTTTTAGTTCACAAAATACTCATAAGAACTGGCAATCCAATTAAGATTGTCGTAGACAAGCAATTTTTTATTTTTGATATGTTTATTGATGATCGATGAGAGGCGAGAGCTTTTAGCTCGGAAATCTCAAACTTTCTCAACCAAAATCACGCAACATAAGGAATTTAATTAAAAATACTTTTAGGGAAATGCGGTCTAAGCGGAAGAACATTCCTATCCATCCCAGCATCCTCTATATATGTTCAATAAATTCTCATCCTCATTCATTTGCACAAGAAGTTACAGGTTACATTACAGAGGATACATTACTTTACTGGACATTTACATTTACATTATTCTTACCCCTTTGATAAAGTTTTGTAAACTATGGATGAACAAATCATACCAAACATATTAGCACGCCGAGATGAATGTTGTAAACTTGAATCCGGTGGTATTTTATATCAAGAGAGGAACTGAGAACACCCTCGCTACTTTTGTATGACAGCATCCATTTTTTATGTAATTGCTCTCGGATGCGAGTGTTCTCTACTCAGTTTACTTAGGATTGGTGAGTGAATATTCATCAAAATGAGTAATTCACCAAATTGAACATTTTTTATTGAATATTTTCCTAAATGAACATTCACCCAAATAAATATTCACCACATTTGGCACTATACATGCGCGCAGACACTGAGCGGAATTGTAAAGGCGCCTGTCGCATCCCATAAATGTCCCGTTTTTCATAAACCAGAGGCCGGGGAAGAAGGGTCCTAACTTACTTCCTTGCTAACTTTCCCTAGTGGAAAATTTAGAAGGCTACGAAAATTTGGGGAAAATATATTTAAAGTGCCACCCTTACGAACATTCAATTGTGTATGCATGGTATATTTTTGATTAGGTCGAAGTTTCATTTATAGGTAGTCTTTACGAACAAAAAAGCTAGATAAATATTTTAAATTATACAAAAGACAGTGGATCGCGGTATTCCAGAGGTACAGCGTTGGACTAAAGAACAGAGGGCCCGGGTTTGATTTCCGAACAAGTCACACTGGGAACCTGCAGCTCCACCCAATCTATGAGATTTTTCGGGTACCAGATCTTCCTGGGAAACCATAGCCGGCGCAGGGAAATGAACTGGCCCCCCTACCCTGATGTGTGAATTTCACAAACCGTATAGGGCGTAGTATTGGGTGAACTCTACCATCACCTACCGACCTTGGGGTTGATTATTGTGTTTATGGTCTTTTACAAAAGAAGTACATTTTAGTGTACAATGTATGTAGAAGTACATGTCACGTCATGTTAAAAAAATACCTAGGGATGATACGTGTACGATACAATGCAAATGAAGTTCGGAGTAAATCCTGAAAAGGTCTTCTTATTCTAGTAATTCTTTTAGATACACTTATGATTTAAGTTTTAATTCGACCGTTTAAACGTACCAAGACTATGCTGGAAGAAAGTGGCGTTATCGCCAATAGATGAGGAGAAAGGGAAGGGTATAGCATGCAGAAGAAGGTGTTAAATTTCAATCTTCCTCGGGAATAAATGCAAAAATGAGAAACTTAAAAAGGTGGAGAAATGCTATTCCCAGTATAATTATAAAATATTTTTTATGTCATGCTCTTAAAATCATTGACAAACAATATTTCTAAATGCTGATTTCCTTTGAAAATTTTCAAATCATTAAAAAGGGCACCTGTAAATCGGAAAGAGAAACCAATCTCCCCTCTCCATTCCTCTCTCTATTCGGTTGCAACTACTGAATAAATCCGAAACCTTGATTCCAGACGAAATATCCATAAATCCATTAAAATACTAGGTACAAACACTGATTGAAGGACCTATTTCTTTTCGACGGCACTCTTTCCATTTAATATTGCATTTTCAATTTTTAAAATATTGAACATAGCTGGTGGTCAGATTAACTATCATAAACACGAAAGGAAACTTTTACTTTTGATTTGTATAACGATGATCGACAAACCAGAGCGTCTCGCTCGTAATCTAGAACTTTCTCATAGTCTATTCCTAGAGTCAATGCTTAGATTTCTCCTTATTGGATCACTGCCAATTACGATTCTACAGCGGTACTTTAATAGCCGTCCGCATTGTTGCAAGTTCCCCGTACTCTCTGTAAATCTCTGCGGTTCGCGTTGAATAATAAATGATTCCATTGCGTAAACCCTGAGGAGTCATAACACATTCCGCGAAAGAACTCGATTTCGTTCAACAAGTATATGACACATATCCACGGCGTACCTTTCAGTCCGCCAAGTCAACTTATTTTAGAATGGAAAGCGAGATGCTCCCTACTGTCAACTCTGTGTTGGGAACTACGTGAGAAGGGTATTTGATCAGTGAGCATAATAATTTTTTATGAACACTTCCATTTTTTACGTAAATAATGTGATTCAGTGCTTAAGGCGAAAGTTAGAAAATTAATGAAAACATATTTTGCTAACAAGGAAAATTTTCTCAAAGGATTTTAAATCTCACCTCCGAGTAAGAATCAATATCGGAACGTACAACGAAAATGCATAAGCCTGAATTTATGATTCAATCTCACTCGATCAATAAGTTTCTTTTCCAAAATTATTATTCAGAGTTATTGATTTTTTTCCGGGCAATTAATTGTCTGAAAGAATCCTTTAGGATTTAAAAAAAAATGACTTTGAAATTGTTTACTACTTAAGTACATGAATTTTGATTTCAACGCAAAATTCTGTTAATCAAAAGGAATTCGTGTTTAAGAGCAAGAATCTCTTGTTTGATAAGCAATAAATATTCCTATTAGTAAATTCGTCCTTAAAGTGTCTCATCCCATTTTCATATTTTAGTAAACAAGTTCTCAAACCTTCCTCTAAATTTCTTCTACATAAATCTCAGTAACACATCCTTCCAGTAGGTATTCCACATCACCGTCAAAACGATTTCATAATTTTCCTAGCCATCTGACTTATAAGACTCATTTTATTCAGCTGGAATAAAATTTGGTATCATAATATTCAGAACAATATGTCCTCAAAATTATCCTTTTCGAACGCCAGAGTTTTCTTCGATGACCACTTCTTTCCCTCAACTTCAACCTGACGGGGAGGAGGGTGTTCGGTCGATTGCAACGACTGGATCAATAGTCCCTTCTTTTCCGATCAGCATTCGGAAGGTGTAAAATATTCCTAAAAATAAAGAAGACGCCCTTGAATTTAAAAGCTCAACCTCAATAATTTTGGTTGCAGAGACTCGTTGGAAGGAAGCCTTGAAAATCGAAAGGCGTTCCTATTAATTCTGGTAGGGTATTCCCAAAACCCTTCACAATGCAAGTAAAAATTATGATCCCTAATGAATAGCCTTTCTTCCTCTTCTATACGACGGAGGTCATTAATTCAGTCGAGGATGCAGAGCAGTACTTGGGAGAGGTGTGAATAAGATATATACTCGTACGTCTTAATACGGTATATTGAATTCATGTGAAAGAATATAAATCGGCGAAAAATAATAAGTATGATGGGGCAATGTTTCCAGGTCGCCAGTAATTGAAGCAGAAAGAGTTATATAGTATGACATAAATCATGGATATCACCAATATTCGGTGACTTGACTATTGAATAATGATATCGATAATATATAATCAAAAATGAACTGTCATTTTTATGACGAGGGATGATTTTTTAAAGCTTATTTACTTACATAAGATTCCCATAAAATTATAATTTTAAAAAATCCAAGTCTTATTCACATAAAAATCCAATACATCAATATGGTAACTAGAAATAAATTTATGATTACTGCTATTAACCTGCTTTGATCAAACTAATAACTTCACACCGCAAAAATGAATTAAATATCTATTTCTTCAGAGTATTTTTTAAGACTTTGTAAAGCGCAATTATCTTTCTAACCATATAAATTATCGTGAGCTAATTAATGTTTTCCTTGTAATGGACTATTATTCTATTTTGCTCATGAATAAACGGTGAATCGACAATGTGAGGGATTTTCTGAAAAAAAGGCTTACATTCTGAGCTCCAAGACTACAGAAAATTTAAGAAACATTGATCACAAATATCTAAAAAATTCAAGTAAAAAAGGATAACCTACAGGATTTTATGTGTCGCGTTTCCCACGATTAGATTTAGATAATCCTTCACTAGATGTATGTATGATTTAAAGAGCAGTGCAGAAGGCTGGGCTTTTTTTAATATTTCCTGAAATGCTATGCTTATCGGATTATCACTTTCGTAAGAAAAAATCACAAAACCATATCCTAAAACTTATTTAACTTCATACCACTCGTATTAGGGTTAAAATGAAGGTGCGAATTTTAAACTTATAAAGCCACATACATTTTCGGTTTCGTCTAGAAATGACTCATATTTTTTCCCCATGATTCTTAACTTACCCCACAACTTCCGGGAAACCGTTTGACTTCAGCGCAATTAATGGGTTGACCATCGTGATCGGTGAAACTACTGCCATTAACACCAATATTCCGTTACGATCATGAATAATTAAAGTGATCCCATTGCAGCATTATGGCTGATTTGCTAGGACGTAAGGAGTCGATTAAGAAGTAACATCGATCGGTTTTTGACCATGTTAACCTCCCTCCTGTCTCCGTTTCTCTTGCGCAACTTTATTTGATGGAAAATAGGGTTTTTTTTTGTCCATTGCCCTCCTACGAAGTCAAGTTACTATCAATTATTTTGTAAATTTGATCCAATGAAGGGGTTTTACAAGAGTAAAAATAGGAAATATTTAGAAAAAGTCATCATAAAAATAATAGTTTCATGTTCATACAAAGCCGACGAATTTTGCTTTCATGTCTTTATCTAAATGTTTATCTTCCCTCAAAGATACCAAGAGGGTGTATGACAGGGTTTGATTATTCACCAGTCATTAAGGTCATGGGTGATTAACAAGGTTTAGTATCATTGTTTTGGGGAATTTAGTATTGCCATGCGTGATCCCTCCTCCTCTTCTTATCACGACCTGTGGGAGATTAAGATATTCCTTAAATGTATCTGTTCGGCTGTTATTTCCCCTTAAATAATTGACGATTGTATAGCCTGCCAATATAATGTGGAGCTAACATCTTTCCCCTTGCGTCGATATGAAACTCCAATACTTCGTACGAGTTCAACGCAGATATTGATTGTGCTCGACACTGATATTAATGGCATACTATATGTTACTTTTCGGTTCATTGTGGGTATTCAATCTTCACCGGGTGAGATGAAAGTTAAACGTGGCGTGACCAGAAACCGCCCTCTTCCCTTGAGGCCAACACGGCAGGAAAACGTACGGGGCTCTCTCTGAAATTATCTCGTGCAAGAAATTTCTAATTACTAACACGCAAATTATGATGCACGTACAAATCCGAAGGCCACTACTTGAAAAAAAAAGGCAAGAAACTTCATTCGAAGTTTATGCGATTATGGGGCCAAATTATATTATTTCTTGGTACAACTTTTGGTTTAGAGGTGACGAGTTTTTTCAGCATCACTGACTTCACCAACACGACAGTAATGGGGTAAAACCAAAATATAAATGTTTTTGTTTCATTTAGGTGGGAATGCTTCCGTTACACAATAATCGCATTGAAAACGTCCTTTTTTCTTCAAAAACATTCGCACTTGACCAAATAAGAGTCCAAATACAACGTAAAGCTGCTCTTAAGCTTTCAGTTCTTCAAAAACGAGCATCATCATCAATATTCTGCTAAGAAGGTACTACCTGATCCCTCACAGTTTCGTATCCCTTCTCTTCATATGAACATGGCAATTCCCCTTCACAACGTCCGAATCTTAATCTTTTTTTTCTCTCCGCACAGATCCACAAATGGTTAACCTAAAAATGAACATTAAATAAATATCAACAAAACTTTAGTAACTAAATAAATATCAAGCCAACAGAATCAACCCCAAACCTCCTTATCAAACCTTAGATCGCGCTGTAACCGAGAAGTACCTATACAATATTCCATCCGATCCGAAATACTATATTAGCCGAATATGGAAGGGTAATCATTTTACAGACGGTTGCCTAAAAAGTAATTGTTTCAAAGAATCAGGCATCTTCCACAGAATAAAATGCAATTCGCAATAAAAATCTTGAGGTAAACGAGCGTTTAAGTTTTTGTGGATGTATAACGGCAATGGAAAATGTAAAAAATAATGTGATTATGGGGGGTCTGTAAAAAATGTTTTTCTTATATTTTGCCTTATTATTTTCCTAAAAACAAAATAAAAAATTACACCAATCGTGTAATTAAGTTAAAATAATATTTTAACTATCCTTGTTGAAAGAAAATTTCTGGATAGAGGAATATAAGGATATGGTCCAGTCAGACTCCGCTCCCCGCAAATTTTACGCCCCTGGCTGTCGGAGATGTCACTAAGATTTCCCCCGGGATATTACGCCCTCATTACTTAACTCATCGATCATTAATCTGCTACACCTCATCAATGTCATTACATTTTTATGAAACTCGTATTGTTTTAATTGGAATTACATAAAATCGTGCCATTTTCTGTTTAGGTACAGACTGAAGAGAAACTTCACCGATCGAGACCATTTCCTTGCGTAATGATAGCTTGACGAGATCATTGGGACAGAAAGGAAAAATGCCCATCCAATGCCCAGAGGGAAAGCAAGAAAAACTGGAACCAGCACAATCGCGAGACATCGGTATGTTTCGCGTGGCGATACCGAAATTACTTACTTAAAGAAGTGAGTTCATTCTTATGAAAACCTTACCACTATCAGTTCACTATATATTCGTGAAAAGAATGTTATTTATCAAGTATACAGGTTTCCAAAGACACAGTAGCCAACATCAACTAATCAAATAAGAACAACCCATCACTTTGAACTAAATTTTCATTCCGCTCAGCGTTAATCACATCTTTTGATGTATACATTAAAAAGTAAAATTAAAGGAGGTAGAAATGTATTTACCCGAGCGTAAAATGATAGGATGTTTCAATGAATGTGGATTTGGGTTGGCATAAGTTGGTTTTGAATGCGGTCTTTCTTTTTTCGCTTTTTTTGAGTGGTGACCTAACACCCCCCTCAACACGCCCTTGCGGAGGCTTGCGGAGTATTATGTAGATGTAGATACATCGATCACTTTTGGCGCATCGAGTATGTGAAAAGTTATCCATTGGTATAAACTTAAATTCGTCCAATTCTTTCACAAACCACTGCTGAAATCAAGGTTTCATGCCATCATTAAAGTAAGCTTAATTTGGAAATTAAATTAAATATTTCCAGGAGTTGCCAACGTATGAATAATAAATATGGCTACAAATCGCGTGACACTGATATCCTCGAAGAAAGATTTTGATGGATCTTAGGGGGACGTGTTGCACATTCTGCCTTTTCTAAACTCTAATGACTAAGTGAATTTTGAATCCTCGATCGGATTGGTCACTTCCGAGGGGGAAGGGTGATTTTCCCGTATAGGATTGTGTTTTGCGGTTATTGATCCCGTGCGTTCGGCGGAACTTCCCCGGTGCGTCACGCCCACCTCTCAAGGGCGGGCAGGCAACTCGGCGGAAAATTCACAACCCCTCAATATGTTCTCTCGAAACCCGATAATCTAATATGTTAGAACAAATCTTATGTATGCATATACGTTGAATCAAGAAAACCCACTTAATGGCGGAAATATTCCTACGGATTAGGCATAAAGAAAAGGGACACAAAGGACAAAGACAAGGTTGATGAGGAAGGCGGAATGGATCGGATTCCAAGCAGAACATTTGTCCTTATAACATATGTGTATATATGTGTGTGTGTTTTTTATATGTACACACACACGACATACATACATACATACATATATACAAATATACATATATACATATATTCATATAAAATATATGAAATTAGCACTAGTGGACAAAGAAAAAAACACAGAAACACACGAAAAAAGGAAGGAAACTCACAAAGTTACGAATTTTAGGTGGTCCATGCCACCTTTCTCAAGGAAGAGAAGGACAGAACTTTGAAAAAATTCATATTTGATAAATTTTAAATATAAAATATACAACATTCAGCAACTGTGTGCATAAAAAGTTTCATTTAATAATTATGCCTTTCGACGATGGGCATATTCCTCAAGTACCCCGATACGGAACGTAATTCAATTACCTAGTTAAGTGTCTCAAAATGAAAATTGATTAATTATTAAAACCATTGGAAAATAAATTTTTTATTTGTTTAATTTTTTGCTTTGAAAATATCGCCAACGCTTTTCTTGAAACAAATCATATTATATCCCTTACCCTCTAATTTTATGGACTAATAAATCCAAAAAAAACTGCCAATTTTGCCTTGAATTAGTTTTATAGGTTATTCTCACTCAACTTCAATTTATCCTAAATAGTTATAACAAATCTTTAGAAGAAGATTGGTGGAGAGCAACGGTTTTCTCTATATTTTGCTCCATTCTCTATTCTAATCTACTACAGACTACAATTCCCTCCTTCCCAAGATAGTTTCAATTCAAAAGATAAATTTCAACTAATATACACATTTTGTCGAAATATTTAATTTTATTTAAAGTATTTCTCACACAATCCCACACATACGCATGCACACGCACAATAATAACTTATATTTATTTATTTAAAATCTTAACGCCAAATTATTTCAAATTTAATAACAGTATATATGTTGATAATACATGTATATAATATTCAAGGGGACAACATTTGGCGGAATAGTGGTGTCGATTTCTCTTTAAACCACCCATTATTCCTCCGCGAAAGGAGAATTTCTCTACTTGAGAACCCCTAATGGAGAGGGAATGAGTTAAAGGATGCACACCAATACATATAGCTGAAATTAACGCTTACAGCTGTTATCTTGCACTAATATTTATTTTTAAGACTCGAAACACCCAAGCCAAAACCTTCAAGAGAGAATTGAAAACTTTGAAATCACAATATGCACGTTAAATGCATAGAAAAGGAAGTTGAGTGGGATTTACTTTGCTGAAACGAGTTGTTTTCACGGCAAAAAACATTAATAAATAAATATTTTTATAATATAAGTGTACGTGCACACGTATATCTGGTAATTTAAACAAAGGTGTAATATTTTATTCAATTATAATGATAAGTTTAGGTAAAACTCCCAAAAAACTGGATTCACCTACAGGTAATACACTTTCAAACGTGGGTAGCATATATTTTTACGTAAAAGTTATCGAAAAGCATAATTTGCAATGAGAATAAACCCCATGGTAACGATTTTGAACTTACGTTTCCTTTGCAGGTTCATGCATTTCTTGGCGGATTCATAAAATATATATCTACCGGACATCCAGAAAGCAGCGGACAAAGGCTCGAGGGACTATTCTTAAGGAGTCGTAAGTAAACGAAAAATTTACCTCTTATCACGTAGCAGCAAATAATTTTTGATTGTAGTTAAATAATCTTCATGGTCTTGTGGAACTGGCAGACTGAAACGATTTATATATCTTCTATAATTTCATCAATCGTGCAAATGTTTCACCCCTTCGTCACTTCTAGTGAATTATTATGTGGACCTCCTAGGCATCTCTGATACCCTATCACGTTCTACCTTAAGTCACCATTTTTATGTCGTTCCCTTAAATTTGAGACTGCGTTAAAAATTTGACTTTCCCATGGGGGTATATCTACTCACGTGTTATAATTGGACCGAATTGTTTGAGACCAGCTGAACATTATGAAAGATCTAGGATATGGCCTAGGTAATATTCAGCCTATATATCAAACGCGTTTTCAAATAAACTGGCCATTATATAGCCGAAAAATGTCTGTTCTAAATAAAATACCAAAATTAATATATTTTCATTTTGTAACTTTACCAACAAGATGATGAATCTCCCACATACGTGTATTTTCCAATAGCAAGAGGTACGATTGTAGTTTTTCCACTGCAGACCATAGTTACTTGTATGCATTCATTGCATAATTTTCAAGTGAAAATGGTCAAAAAATGTGAATACCACAATGTGAAAATCCCTTTGGAAAAAAATGCAATTAAATGGAAAACCACAAATGAGTTTTGTGTTTCGACCTAGCCGTTTCACACTGAGAGGCATGGTACAGTAAAAATTGAATAATTATTTCTTTTGAATCTGTAAATTTTAATAAGCACTCTACGAGATTTAAAATGTTTGCAATAGGGAAAATGTCGATGCACCATAAAAACTACTTCATAATCCGAACTAAAATAAAAAACAATGAACAAATCTCAGTGTCGTCGCTTTGATTGTGTTGTCGCGGTACGTGGTCTCCACACGCACATTTCACTACCAGTTAACCACCATTTTGATGACAACCCGCATTCACCGCTCTTTTGGAAAAGAAAACGCCCGATCCTTGACAGTGAATCGGCAGAAAACTGCGGGTTGACTGATTCCACTTAGCAGGTAACAGAGACGACGCCCGTATCTCACCGCACTCCCTCAAATGTGAGCACGCTTCTGTTCAGGGTTAACCTGAAAGATCGCGCCCCTGCTCGGCGCTCTCCAGTGGCTCAGGGGAAAGACGACTAGAGATCATTCCCTTTAAGGGCACCCCCCCTTTACCACACTTTAATAACGCGCGGCTGCAAAGGGGTTCCGAACGCAGACGTCGACGAACCCCAGAGAAAGGTGGATGATGGTTCACCCCGTTAACACCCCTCCTCCCCCCGGCCAAACGCTCCCTCCTCCTGGAGGTCTATTCTCGTCAAAAGGGACGTGTTGACGACAGCCTGAAATTCTTGCATAGCAAGCCCCAATGCATGCAAACACGTCCATGACATTCGGGATCTCTCGCCGGAGTTTCACAAAACATTTAAAGAGTCTCCTGATTTAAACTCATTCCCTTGCTTCTCGAGTTGCTGATATTTCGATTCCAATATCCAACGAGTAGCATCACACGAAAAGTTTTGTTCAATCCAAGGTAATATCCTTTTTAAAGGTAGGTACTCTCTATAACCAATACTCGTGTTATGTACGAGGGCAATCCAGAAAGTGATAAAAAATAAAATAAGAACCTAGTGATTTGCGCATTCTTAAACTAGTTTTCTACATAGTTTCCATTCAAATTGAGGCATTTATCATAACAATACACACGTTTTTCTACTCCTTTTCTGAAGAAAAATGCCGCCTGCCATTATTTGATCTGTCACAAGACTACGCCTACACAATAAAGCCTTGATTTACGACGCAACTCAAAATTTCAAACACGGCAATTACTAGTATGCATCAAAATTCGTTTCCGATTTGAAGGAGAGGACTTCGTCGTGAAAAGGGGGTCGATATTTAGAACAAGACGTGCAGAACGACGTGTGACGCTGAAGATTCCTTGATTCAATTTGAATGACACATCCTGACAGTGAAACTGCAAAATTCGCACATTCTGCCGCATAATTTGCAAAAACTCCCTCCAATCGGCTGTCCCACATTTAGTTGTTGCGTTTTTTTTTGCCCGCAGTTGTCAGGACTCGTTCACTACTTTTTTGGTGTATAAAAATGATTGCAACCGAAGGAATAATTACATTTTAACGACTAACTTAACATCAATACCTACTCTCATTTGAAATTAATATTGGCATTCTCGTTAGATACAGCGAAATGCACCATCACATCCCAACAAACCATTTTCTAACCAATTTAGAAAATTTATGAAACCACTCTATTGAGCTATAAACATGAGACGTAGACATTTCAATAACGTATCACATATGCCGACATCGTATGTGTTATTCATCGGTTTGTAAAATAAGTTCCGGTTCTTAAGTAATAATGATGAAATCTAGATAGAAGCAGGAATTTTAATCTCAAGAAATACCATTTAAATATTACCTAGTGGAAATGAACTTAATGAATAAATTTTGAAATGATGACTGAATAAATTTTTGATTGATGAACGAAGTTTGACACAATATACATGTGGTATTCGTTGATGTCCCCTTTTCACTAGGATTTTAGCAATAAAAAGTAGACGGAAATAAAAAGTTTCTACAGAGTCAATTACGGGCGAAGACATGTCAGTTTTTGATTTATAGCCATTATATTCTTTGGGAAGGGTACTGCATGCATAATCATTACGGAAATGAACGTTTCTCTGCGTGAATACATGAACAAATAACAAAATATGCAGCACAATGGCGAAATCTCATACATTCGAAAGATGTTTTTGTTTAAAAGGATCGAGTTTTTTTTACTTCATCGCTGAGGCGCGTATTTAAGAAATATATTTCTCATTAAGTTTTATGGTATTTGTTTCCACATGTTTACAATGGAATGGAATGCCATTAACTTACAAATGATGAGGCATAGTAAAGAGCCTTCAAAAAAGCTTCAAACTGCTTATTCACACCTTGCAAATATTATCAGGCTATTTTTTCCATGACTAATCATGTTTATCCCATCAACAATATCAAATACGCTTAGCAAAAATAAAGGGAAAAAAAGATGTTTCTTATTTTCCTGGAATTCTAAGTGAAAAACTCCTACTTACAGATTTATTTTTCAGATTGCTTAACGGTGACTAATTAACTGCACAACATTTAATCCAAATAAAAGCATCAAAATTAGACAGACTTTTACACCACCTTTCTCAGTCCATTTCTGAATAGGAATTAATCCCTGCAAGTATTTTAAAATGTGGTCATGAGTTCCCTTCTGAAATTTGGTGACAGGTACGAAATACAGGCTAGGGTAAAACGAATGTAAGAAGATTATACTTAAAAACAATTCTAACTTGATGGAAAGTTAAGGAGGTGAAAACTTAAAAGTTATATGGTAGATATAAGGCTTAGTGATAGGTTAAAGAAACCCTTGGAGCTAACTACGAAGATAAAGGATACCAAATTTCTAAATAATGTGTTTAGAATGGTTGGATACTTCAGAATAAATACGTTATTCATTCCAAGGAATGTTAGTCAAAGTTGGAAAAATAATACTAAAAAAATTTACGTGATGGCTTTTTATAGTAATGAGGAGCAAAAAAATTAAGCATAAGGTTCAGCTGTCATTTATTATTAATTATTTTTTATTTCTTGTTATTTTCTCATTTAATTGGTGAAACTATATTTTTGAGCTCATTAAATCAATAGACAAATATTTTATCTGAAATATTTGAGACAAAAAAACGAAGAATTGTAACGCATTTTTGCATAAAATATTCTGATCCTGCGTCCACAGTAAAATATTTCTGATCCGATTGATGGATAGCAGTCAAACGTCAACCTCGTAATCGTGGTGAAAGAAAACATATATTGTTCCTCAATTGATTTGTTGCAGATTTTTTCGGCCTAGATGAATGCACTTGCCATGTACCAATGCTATAAGTAAATGCTAGCAAAGTTGATACTTTGCGATCAATGGGTGAATTTCCTTAGTAGTCCCTGTAGTTAGAGGGTCTTACCTTTTATACCTTTTTGCATAGTGAAAAAGTTGAAGTATCAGAACTGCAATTGATTCCTAAATGCATGATAAAGAATACATTTTAAGGGCTCTTTCGATTTTAACTGTATATTAAACAGAAAGAAATCACCATGCCCAAAACCAGATGAGCCTCAACTAAATATGGATAATTACCTAACGACAATTACAAATATGTGTTGGCAAGGAATGGGTGGGCATTAAATTTACCAATTTAGGGCTGCTGTGATTATCATTGGCAGAGAAGGAATTGGTTGTAATTTACATTTATAATCCCAAAAGCGCATACATCGAAATAAAAAAATTGAGGTCAAATGAGCGAGCATATTTGTCAATATGTTCATATGAAAATCATTCGGATGTTTGCTCTGAAATTTGTGTTGATTCTAGACCAGAGTCACATCCCAAATACGATATGTGGCGAATTACGAGCTATTAAAGTGTTAAATGAATGATTAATTAACTCACGACTCACCATTTTTTATCAAGCCACCGAGCTCGAAACACTCTCTACCTGTCGTTCATGACGATGTTAAAACATCCAAACGAGGAATCAATTATAAATATTATAAAACTTCGGCACCAACATTGTTTGCATTTGCTCAATTTTGTTTCAATGTTGTAAAGTAACACTAAACTTTAAGCTCCCAATTTTATTCACTACGTAGTGCAATTAGGCACGCACTTTCCTTAAAGACTTCTAGCGATGTTTAGGAGCCCTCCAATGGCGAGAGTGAAGACATATTAAGTTTCGCTATTATTCCCAACGATTCACTGAGTCATCCGGATTGTTTATCCCGTCGTATGGCTTCTGGCAGCCTTCACTCAAAGGAAATTTCCGTTGGCCGAGAAGCGGCTGTATTTACTCCGCCGTTATGCACTAGAATAATTCGCTGATATAACCTTGACCCAAAGTTGCGTGTCCGTATTTCTTGGTGATAATCAATGAATACAAGTCTTGCGCTAAAACCTGAACGTGAAGTGACAAAAGGATTGCAAGTATTGTTTTGCTTGTTGGCAACGTGAAGGAATGCAACCATATGGTGTTAAGGGGTCCAAGAAAATCTAGGTGTCGATCCTCTGAAAGCGCAAAGTTCATATCATAATGACTTCTGACGTAATTCATTAGAAAGGCTTATAGTACCGGGGTCCGATTCGTAACCTTGGGATTACAAGCCTTACACGTGCATGAAACAAAAACCCTCAAAGAGTGAATTCGCCATCTAATCTGGATTATAAGCATTGAAATTTTCTTTGCATCGGAATAAATATATGTTACGAGAGTAAATATGTGTTACGAGCTCGTAATTGCTGAGATTTCTTCGTATTGAAGCCACGGAGTGAATCGCATAACGGTCCATTAAAGTCAGTACTACGTAATCCATACTCTCTGGTGTCAACTTACAACTACCTCGGATTTAGGCAGCCATTCAGGGCTGCCTTAATCCTAGGGAACAAAAAGAATTCTGTTGGGGCAACGTCAGGACAATAGGGGGGGTGGGGCAGCAGTGGCACGTGGTGTTTGGCCAGGAACTCGTGGACTCGTTGGGCGTTGTGGCAAGACGCATTGTCGTGATGGAGTTGCCAGGTAGCGGAGATGTCTTTACTAGTCCTGATGACCCTTTTTTGGAGTCTGTCAAGCAAACCCACGGCAAGTACGGGAGGTAAGCAGGGGTACCTGTCTGTCCTTGAGGAACAAATTCCTATGGACCCCTCCTTTATTGCCGAAAAAGACAATGAGCATTGTTTTCACTTTTAATTTGCCCATTCTTGCCTTTTTGTGCTTGGGGGACTGGTCGGTGTGCCAATCTGAGCTGAGACTTTTTGTTTCTGGATCATATTCAAAAACCCAGATTTCAACTGCAGTGATGATGCTGTCCAGATAATCAGGTTCATTTTCAATACTTTACAGAAGTTCACTTGAAATTTTCGCTCGGTTGGTCATTCGTGACACGGTTAGCGCGCGGATGTTTACGATAACTGTCATATTGGCGTTTCCTCAGCTTGGACAGCACTGAGATTAATTTTAGGGTAAATTTTAGCGTCCCACCACTTATTTCAAGTAGTTTGACTCCACTCCGACCAATAGGAGTGCCGCGGGAAATTTAACTGCATTAGAAACGCACCCTGTCTAGCAAACGTGACGCCGTGGATAACAGAGTATCCCCAATGTTAAGGGTTATCCCCTTGTCGAGGCATCTTGAAAGAAAAAAATAAAAGGGAAGTACGTAATGCCCCAGTGGACAAAGATGGAGGGTTTCCCCCGGTCCGAGTTTCACCTTGAGCCTTTTACCGACGTATCGATCGGGACGCGGGATCGGACGGTTGGCCGACCCCCAGACTTCTTCCGCCGACGCCGTGGCACATGCGATGTAAGGAAGTAATCTCATCCGTTTCGTGTTCCTTTGGCGTCTCTCCACGGTCGCCTGGATTGCCTCATAAACCCTGACCTTGTTTCTAATCTCCCTCGGGGGATCTCCTTCTCCCTCCCCCTCACCTCCTTCTCCCATTCGATCGTCTTCGATCTTAAGATCTCTGCCTCGAGTGAGTACGCTAGCCTCTTAAACTCTCTTTCCCCTCTCATCCTGGTCGGTCCTTTCCCTCAATTGCGATTCCTTGAAGGACACTACAGCCTCGACTCGGGCTTAATCAGATCGCAAAACTGGGGAGGGGAGTCGACCCCTTTTCGAAGACCAGCCCTCTTCAAAAGCCACCCCCTCGCGAAGGGTGGTCGTTGGCCACCCGCTCACCGCAGTGAGAAGTTGCGCGGCGTCTAACGCCACCAGTACTGAATTATTCATCCGTTCCTTGGGCGGTCAAAACAATAAATGCCATCTGGACCTGTTATACCCACATTCAACTCGCACATATTTAGTGCTTCATATTAAAAATACATGGGTCAAATTGCTGTAAACGCGGAACTGAATATGTAGGCAAATTTATTGTGCATCGATGCACAAATTTTACACAAGATTTTTAACAGCAAAATCACAGACACGATACACAATGTGCTACTCTATTGCGCATTGTACTTCCAAATTATATGGCTCAGATTGCTTTTAGTATCCAATTACTCATGCGCAAAATACCTATAACGTAATATAGCAGATAATAAAATGGTACAAATATAAATTAGATTATATAAGGATTGCATAAAAATTATCTGGAAAAGCGTCGGAAAAATAGATTTATTCCATATATTGCTAGAATGTTTCAAAATTCTATCAGGCACATTCCTTGAACGTTAACACACTTTTGCCAGTGGCATTTCACGACTCGAAGGATCCCTGGAAGGCAGATTCCGGAAGGTCCTTAAAGTTACGCATGCGAGTTTCTTCGATGGCATTTAGGGTCTGCTGGTGCCAAGTCAGGACTGTAAGGGGGTTGGGGTATCGTCGCGATGACGTTGCAGAAGGTCTTCGCAAGTAAAAACATTCGACTCTGCTTTTGGTCATCCGTCAAGACCTTCGGGACGAGTTTAGCGCAGATCGCCAAATTTTCTGTGACAATAGTATGCAATGCCATCTTATCAATACCAATACGATCTGACATCATGCGCACACTTAACCGACGGACTGAATCCAGCACATCACGCACACGTTAGGAAAAAATTGTTATTGGTACTTTTTATACAAACCATGTATTCGTATATTACGTAGATTGAAAATTTTACTTCACTGAGTTTTAGGAGCTACTCTCATTTTACATTTTACAACACTGAATTACATTTTACCTTCTCGAATTTTATTAAATGAATGATGAACGAGGACATAAGAATTCAACATTTTATTCATCATGATGATTATAATTTTAATTTTAATGCGAGTTAATAACAATAATGATCGTTTATTTTCGTTTATTGGTGAGGAAATTCTAAGGAGAAATCACTTCCTAAAACAATTCTTTAAATTCATTGTTCATGATAAAAACATTGATATAAATGAGGAGAGATATGTGTTTCTGGGGCTAGGCGGTAAACCCAAAACGAAGAGGCTAGGAAAGATAAAATGCGATGCCTGAGGTATATACACTTTCCTTAGTATTTCTTTTTAAAAATCCGCGCAGGTGAGTAGGTGCAGGGTTTTTAGAGATCGCATTTTATCATTCTTCACAGACTAACATAACAATTTGGAAGTTTCATAAAATTATTTATGAAGGATACTTATACATATACATGTGCATATGTATATATATATATTTTCTTTTGGAAAATACACATTATTCAATACATCAACTAGATTAATATCAATGGTTTGAGTTTCACGTCGCCACCGAGGGAATTAATCTATTCCGGAATTACACCGGTTGGCGAGAGCGCAGCGATAAGTCATGGGAAAAATCCTGCCGCAGAGTGCCATTTGAGGAATTCTGTTTCCTTCACAAAATTTGTGACTGCGATGGTGGAAAACACGACAAAATGAACATTCTCGGAAATTTAATGATGCGGAATAGTAACTATCACCAATGAAACTAATGTTTGTTCTGCCATACGTCCTCGTGCCAAGGGTTTCATCTAAATCTAGAAATATGCCTTAGGGAAACTCTCAAAAGGCCTCGTCTTTCGTATTATGTAACGAGCATTCGTTTCGTAAATTGTAAAGCTATAAGTGATATCGATTTCAGCCGATCGGAAATAGTTTCCGATCCTATCTCCAATTTATGGCACGCAATGAATTCGATCCGTTTAGGAAAGATACCAATGGTTAGCACTGGCTAATAGATATAGATCCCGCCCACTTTCCCCAACCTCCCCCTCGGCCGGAAGGGCTCGCTATTTCGAATTTTATATTTTGCATCAGATTCGAATCGATTATATTTTATGAATGTGGGCATCTTGACTGAGCCAAACGTACCGTACTACGTTTCAGCTTCTTGGGATGAATTCCTTTTGTTGTATTGGCCTTCTATATAATCTACTATACTCCCTATATCTATTCTTCATTCTCTCTGTTTTTAGAATACGTACTCTTATCTAACCTCAGCTCAAATTGGATTGTTTTGTTCACATTGGCTAACTATACAATTCATCTAACAACTAAGACAAAATTACCCATATTTACTCTAAACATTAACTAAAACGATCCTCAGAAAGCGCATAATAATTTAATTAGATCAACCTTATTAGATTATAATCTATAAATTTATTTATTAGGTAATCTACCGGTTAGGGTAGGTTTTTGGATGGACACAACTATCAAATAAATATTTTGTAACTCCAAACAAAACCCAATCCAGCAACCTAAACTATATCAGGCTTAATCTCTGTGTACTTCTTTCCACCCTTCATCCCATCCAACATCCCTATCCTGTTCCTACCCTTTCCTCACTTGCCCAACATCTATAAATTATAAATAATTATTTAATGAGATCGGGCTGTAAATAATTAAGTATTTACCTATTCTCTTGTCTTTGAGTCTTTGGAGAAATTTGGGAAATAAAAAAACACGCCTTATATTATCGTAAACGTTTCTATTTTTTAAGCCTTCTTCAGGTACATCAGGCAAGTCACTAAATATCCAATAAACTCAGTTAACAGTAGTAATACAATTCTCTACTATCACAGCCAGTTACCTTTAATCATACTTAATTTAATAATGCAATAAATTTGTAGTACAAGCAAAATCTTTACGAAAAACAATAATGTAATTTGTTTTCCTAGTGTATTTTGCAAATATATAAATTCATATGTATTTGGAAAAAAATGGTCGCACAAATAAGCAAACTCCATCGCCTAACTATAATGCATGGGCCGTCGCCGCTGGACTTCTAAACCCTCTCTCCACAAATTCATAATCAAACTTCTGGGGTAAATAAACTTCCGACAATAAACCTTTATCCCACACTTCTTTACCCAAGTTCTTTACTTTTCGCGTACATATATACATATATGATATCCCGCAAGCCACCGTCAGGTTATGTGGCGGAGGGTGATTCGACACGTCTACTTTTGACACAAAAAAAATACTTTATAGACTCCTAGCGAGGTCGAACATCGTTATTCTGATCCCTAATCGCTCGTGAGGAAAGTGACCCATCCAAAAATTACCTTAACCTACCTATGATAATAATCAATCCGTTCTACACTTATTTCCTCTAATTTTACTTGTATGATAACTCCTGAGGTAGTATGATTTGGGCCAAATTTTTATTTTCAACAATATTGCCAAAGAGACATCCTTCCAATTTATTCAAGAGATTATGTAATTTAACCTTCGCTCCTTGAGTAAAACCCAACATAGCTGCTTTAGTAAATTTCACACGCTACTCGTAGCTTTGGCATGCTATAGATTACAGTTAAAATTGACTGTAAAAAACCATGAATTGGTCAATTTTCACCTTAAGTGTGGAATCAAATCGCAAAAGAGAAATTTCACACTATCTTTTTCTTTGTGCCATGCTGTGTGTGTTGACATTTAAACCTCATCAAAAATTGATGCGGGCGTTCAAAAGTTGGAACTTGTGACGTGCTAATAATATCATATACTCATATATAATAATGTGAAATTTAAATGAGTTTTAATAGCTTTCATGCAATTCCGATAGTTTTATTCGATTTTTGCATCCTCCGGCGTAACTTTATGGAATTTACATATCATAGCGAAATTAAAATATTGACTTTTTAAATCCAAACCTTTTTTTGTGATGCACAAAAGCGCGTGGAATTACAAGATCAATAATTTCATTTCAATATGTTTTATTGGATGTTTATTATGGTCAATTAACTTGTAACTTTGCGAAACGGACTTCCTGATAGAAGACTTTTTGGGTGTGGCGTGTGTTAAAGTAACTTAATCTTAAGTAGGAGGGCATAAAATCTCTCTTTATGCTTAAGTCCATGCATGATGACCATGTGTCAACCACTGACAAAAAGCACGTAGAGAACCAATGGAATTGATTCGTCACTGATGGCAATCGGAAGCGTGTACATATCTGACATTGCAGACCTGTGTTATAATCGCCGCATAATCCCGAGACTTTGAAATGATTAATCACTCCGCTAAGATACTAATAATTGGATAAGAACACGTTCAAGATATGCATGGCGGCGCAAAATTGAAATTTATCTCGGGTTTGCACCATTGTTGAACGTTTCGCGGGCTGCCGCATTACGCCACATCATTCACGTTCAGCATCGACGTATTACTAAACGGAATTATGTTATGTTTTATGTCAACGTTGTATTTTCCAAGCAATTACTCAGATTGCCAACTTTGTGGAATGAGGTGTGAAACGATTAAGGCTCTCTATGTCTGACTGAACGATACGTCGAACCATTCCGTATTAATTTTTCAAGGCAATCAACATTACTTACTTTTTTGTTCCAAGTTTGGACAGTATTTTTTTGGAAGATCATTCATTGTTACACAAGTCTCAAGTTCTTTTCAAGAGAATGGGATTAAGTGACGAGAGATATTTTGTAAATATGAACACGGAAGCGGGACTCGAAGTTCGGAAATGGATTAAATCGATGGAGTCCGTGAAATTAATAATGGCGATAATCTTTCTCTGATAACATTTGACATTCAACGATCAGGCTGTAAATTATTACAACTTACATGACTTCAGCATATAACAAATCATGCTGGTAGTGGAGTTATGAGGAAAACATAATGAGTAATAAGCGTAAGAAGTTAGCTCCTTCCACGAAAATTTGTAAAAAGTCTTGGAATACGAGCCACAGAATCAAAATCGGACGAGGAAATATGCCGCCATTTTTTTAGTTTTCAAAAGTCACACATTGTCAGGAATGGCTGTAGTTTCACTAAGACCCTTGGCAACACTCAGATGTAATGTAATGATTTATCGGTCAGCTTGCGTGCGGAGAAAGACAGGTCTATTTTATTATGGTCTATTATAGTATGGTTTCCCAATCTCCATTTACGCGATTAAATGATAAATAAACCGAGATAACGAAGACAGTTTCTCGGTAATCATGTCACGGCAATTTATTAATCGAATAGAGTGGAATTGGAAATACGAGAAACAGTCATTTGCGTAAACTAATACTCGACTTTTGAGTTATGGTAAATTAAGAAACAGCACAGCAATTATTCGATACCAATTATTGTCTGAGTGGTTGAAATTCATTAATAAGCTTTGCTTAATATAAGTTTCCGATAGTTTGAGGGATTTTACTGAAGAGTTACAATTCATATCATCTCGAGAATATTGCTTTTCCAGAGATTGTATAAGGATATGCATTTGTTCTGATTTATTGACGCCTATATATTTTATTAAATTATTTGGATAGGTTCTGGCTATCTGAAAAGAGGCCAAAAACCCCGATATAATGAATTAACAACCTCTGCTGAATTAATAGGCCCGGTATTTGTTGAAATAGGATATTACTTTACACTACTTGAAATGCACAGTGTTGTTTAATTATATTTATAAGAATTTTTTTAAATATTAATCCTCTTACAGGATTTAAGGCAAATTTAAAAATCTATTCAAGCGAAAGCAGTTCAAACTTCTTTTCAGTGATGTCTATAAGTATATAACAAGTAAATGAGGGGAAATTTTGGTATGAATTGTAAATATACAGTAATGGAATAGGTGAGTCTTGACTTGACCTTCCATAAAGTATGGATGATTTTCATATTTCTCTTTTAATGTGGTTGCCGTAATTTATGGAAGAAGAAGTTCTGTTAAACGTAAATCATTGTACATACAATGAGTGATATAATTATAGAAGTGCCAAATAAAAATCACTATAAAAAATTCAAAGAATATTTCATGAAAACATTAAAATATACTGTCTTCAGTTATATCACTATTTTCAATGGTACAGAAATGTCTCCAATTTGTCACTGTCGTGTCAGTTTTAACAGCCCCATTAGTCTGTACATTACGTCAGATATATACAGGTACACCGTGCCATAACCGTTTTCAGTTCAGAAAGCCATTTTTCCTTTTCTGCCACATTCTGCTTTTGTAAACAAACCAGTTAGGTTGTTCATTTAAAATCCCGAAATAAATGATACTTTCGAAATTCCGTTATCGTATTTTTTTTTAATTTCATCCTGCACCCCTGCATTTGCACAGACACGAAAAACAATTCTTTAATTAACGTATTGCAGTTACTTCTTGCAATTTTATTCCTTCAAATGATTTTATTTCGTGAAAATTATTCTAATAAAGTCTTCTACATGCACAATTTTTAATCAAATATATCTAAAAACGTGTTTTATATTATCAAGTATACATTTTGTCATCCATTATGGAGTATTAAGCAGTGGTCTTGGGAATTCCTCTACAATTTAGGTTCTATTACATTCATTTTTTCAACCTCTACCGAAAATTTTCTTCGGGTGATTAAATGCGTCCAATGGTTTAAATACTAATAAATCGAAGAAAGTAAAAAAAAATATCTTCGAAAACTTTTTCACACCACTATTAACAACAACAATAATAATAACTTTTTTTCTCAAAAATTTCTATATTTTATCTATATCTACATAAATACCCTGCGAGCCACCAAAAAGGTGTGTGGCAGGGGGTGTAGCACCATGAGGGAAGGGTAAGGGTTGAGGGGCATTCAGCATTGGTATTCAAACCTTAAACGTTTGAATACCAATACTGATAAAAAAATCTTGATTACTAATACGAAATACCTCCTTCTGTCTACTTTCGACTTAATAAATGAGGGCTGACCATAAAGTAACTTGAGTTTCGGTCTAGCTTGGCGGTGTGTAAGGCAAGAGCAATCACCTTGGTGTCTAAACGTCCCTACACTTAGTATGCATCCTGCTATGGTGTGTGTTCTTCTACTATGCTCACTGCGAACTGTTAAACTGCGAACTGAAATATTAAATGCCGAGAGTTATGAAGTGCGATATGTGATTAGGTTTTACGAACAAAAAACCACAAGCCAATTGAAATTCATAGACAACTTTTTGAAGTGTACGGAGACGGAATAATGAGTGATGATGAAGTGAGGCAGTGGTGCATTCAGTTTAAAAATGACGGCACCAATGTTCTCGACGTGTACCTCATCCTAGCCTTGTAATAGTTAGGCTGACGGTGACAATTAAAGATAAAAAATCGTGAAAACCGCTGATCAATGATTGCATATCTTTCATAGATGTGAATTTCAACACAGCGCTCTGATAGTGACACAGAATTGCATGCTGGTGTAAACAAGTGGTTAAAAAGTAAGGCAGCAGATTTCTTCACGGACGGAATTAAAAAGCTTGTGTATCGCTATGTTAAATGACTGAGTTTGAATAAGATCTATTAAAAAAAATAGTTTGATAGTGTGTTTTTCAAATGAAATAATAATATTCAAATAAAATATTGTCTTGTCACTAGATTCATATTTAATTTCAAAACGTAAGTCACTTTCTGGGCAAGCGTTTCTGACAACTCCGAGGATTTTCTATTCCAGTGGACTCTTTAACAGTTCGCCGTGAGCAAATAAGAACCACAATCTTCACACTACCACAATAGGATGTGTACTGAGTGTAGAAACGTTTAAACACGAAAGAGGTACCATACCCGCTATCACGCGAGGCCGAAACGTAGGGAACGTACAAGGAACGTAGCTACGGTCGTGAATCAATGTCAAAAGCTGGTATCCTTCAAATAAATTCTTATTAGTGGTTCGCGGGATTAAGCATATAAATTTCTAAATCGGTGAGGTCTGACTGGTTGGTAAGCGCTGGTATCTTCGGCATTAGAACCTTAACAGGACGGGTACGAAAACCATTTAATTTCCCGCTGAGTTTTAACATCGACCTATGAACTTGATCATCAGGGTATATCTCGACAAAAATGCTCGATTCAACCTGAACCAATTCAAGAAAAAAAGAGGGTGTTTAAGAAAAAATGGAGTCTGGTAGCACGGAGTTAAGGTAAGATTAACAGTTTGATTCTGATGTTTCTTGACGGAAGAAAGAAGGCGGGATTGCCTCGTGATTACAAAAAATTTAGGCCAAATAAGGTCTAGGGTGGTTGATAGGGTTCATGTCATGACATAGGTGAGATGATAAAAGGAGAATATGGGATTGGTGAGCAAAGGAGAAGGCGAATGCTTCTTGTAACCATTATGTTTTACTAAATCCCCCTCCCCGCATTCCTTGAGGCACTTAACGGGTTTGCTTCGAACAAGTTTTGAACAAATATAATTCTTAAATGACATTTGCACGTTGAAATCGCAGTCAATGAATGATAAATCACCTCAAAAAAAAAGATTATGAGCTTTTATTCCAAAATCACGAAAATTCATATGAACATTTTAATAAATTTAAAAATATCTGAACAGGATGTATAAAATACTAAAATTGTGACAGACCTTCGTTGATTAGCATGCGGGTAATTCAGTAGTAAATCCATATAACCTCAAAAATGGGGGATTGGAGAGGCTGAATTTTCATATTCAATCCAAAATATTTCTAAAACCTTATTTCTCCACAAAAAGGTGAATTTCATATTAACTTTGAAAATATAATAACCATATTATATTACCATAGTATATATACATATAATAACCATAGTAATTAAGAGACAGTAACGCATCCTGCAATAATTAATTTTGCAAACACAAGACACTCAAAAATAGTGTCGGGTGCATAAGAAATATAATTTTAACCAAAATAATTCTACAAGGATGTGGGGTCACTGTCCTCGGCAAAGAAGGCGGACAATGCCCTTTGATCCGCCAATGTGTGTACTGAACCTTTGCTGTGAAGTCTCACTGTGTCAAATGGATTTATTTTCTAAGTTAGGTATCTCATAAAATGTTTAATTAATTACAAGTCACTTTGGGATCTCATATATTAGCTAGAATGATTATATAAATCAATCGTCGATCTATACTGAGCTTATGATGATATTTTATTCATTCAAAGGTGCGATTCTTTCATAGTATTTTGTCATCGATGATATCATGAAGCGTAAACTGAAATGGCAAGGTAGAATCTCAAGAGAAGCCTATCTTGTAGACCAAAGTCTTCGAGGACAATCATTAGAGGTCTTTTGGTATCATATTCGGGTGGAATGTGCCAGAATGGCATCCCTTCGCCTTTATATGGATACAAATATAAATTTCCTCTGAAGAGAAGCCTTGGGAACAAAAATTCTGGGAAAATATAAAATGTATGATGTAATTTAAAAATAGCCGAATTAATACCGTCTCCGTTTCTTGAGCTAGTAATGGTATCGTTTTGAAAAACCTAGAGTTGCGAGTCGAAGTTTTATCATTCACGGATAATGGGTTTTGCCTCTGAGAACAACATAACCTGACTCTGTATCAAAACCGTTACCTATTCGTGTAAATCAATTTGATGAAGTTGGTCATTCTTGGTGAATTGGTGTCAGGTTTTTCCGCTTCAAGAATGAGAAATATTAGGACTTGCTTAAGCGCTCAACCATGCAGCTAAAGGAATTTCGTTGAAAGCAGCGCATTGTGAGTTTTAAGCCATACAATATAACTAGGTAAAACATTTGCGAGTAACTTACAAATGTTAAAACAAAATGCTATATTTTAAAGAAATCGTATTTTACATCTCAAAATAACACCATTTCTACACGTTTATGATTCTTGACTCCTCGCTGAAAAAATTATTCCACCACCGAAATGAGTATTTATGATTTTAAAACCTTATGTTCGTCTGTAGGTAAAAGTTTAGAGGGAGGTAGGGAGGTTAGAAGTTGGAAAATGGTGACGTTGACATTTCTAAAAGAATTGAAGACATTACATATTACATGGAGAGTAGCGGAGCTCAAGAGAGAGAGAGTTCTTAAATCTCTTGAGGAACAAAGTTTTTCAGCGCGGAGAAAGACTTAGCCAACAGACTCGAAAAAAATGTTGGGAAGGAAGTTCCTAAAAAAACAAATAAAAACGTTTTGCTTTAAGAGTCATTGGCGTGAGAAACTAAAGAAACCTTTCTTTCCGTCTAACTTATAAGGCCGAAACAAAAGAGGTGACATTTTAAATACGTATTTTAAGGTAAAATTACTCCTGAATAACTTTTGATGTTCATTAAGGCTTCAAAGATGACTTCTTACATATTTTCATTCTTCGTAGAATATGAAGTCAAGGTTAAATCAAGGGCATCACTTAACTGTGGAAGATATACGAACCAAGATCGCTACAAGAACAGAGTAACGTGAATATAGTAAGAGGGTGAATACCTTTTTCAGAAGGCATTTTAGCATTTATTCCTTGATAATCATAAGCACATACTATTAATTACAGTAGTGGACATTAATAAGTACAGTAAATAAGTTAAAAATTACTAATAAATAATCAGATTCTATTACAATAAATTTTGGGACATATTTGAATAATTCTTATTTTCTATAAAAAAATAATTAATAGTTTCAGTCGTAACTCTGTGGAATTGTTCCACACATAATGTAAATGTGAAATAAAAATGTTTATTTCGACGTTATTCAGCCTCTTCAAAATATTTACTTTTACTTGGTTATGACGACAATATTTGAGTCTCTGTACTCCAATGTTCTATGCAGAAAAAAACATGTTTACAAAACATGAACGATTGAATAGCATTCCTTAGGTTGTTTTGTGCAAAAATGAATAATTAATCTACAATTACATCACCGTAATCCAGAAAGGTCATCCATGCATTTCAAAGCGAGTTGAATGGAATGTAGAACCCGCTGATGGAAATTTATGGGCGAAGAAGGCGTCGAAATTTTCTTCCATTAGCAATAATGGAGTGTTTTTTTTTTCAATTTGCAGTAATTGCATATATTTGCCCATTAAATTGCTTACGCAACTATTTTAATAGTTATCGTCACATTAATAATGGAGAGACCACGTGGGATTATTTGATGTAGGCATTTTTTACGACCAGCGAAGAACTTACAGAACTCAATATCTTTGAATCCATCCTTAGCCTGACGTAACTGAATAAACGGTATGTGTCACAACTATTTGCTACGTCTGAAATGAGGAAATGCCAAGAAGAAATAACTCACCTCGAAATACACACACAATACTTTCTAAACGTATCATTACGGCCACGAAATGAAATATCCGAAGCAATGTCCGCAGCAGTCCAGCCGCATTCCTTCACCTGCCTACTTCTTCCTAGTTCCAATCAGGTTAACCCAAAAGATATAATTAGTGGTTACCCATGAGGATTTTGTGTTTACTCTTATTATGTAAGGCCATCGTGTATAAAAGGACTCGTAGTCAAAACTAGTTTTTACCAGACCAACGTAACACCGATTTTGACGGCGACAGCTCAGCTTCCTGAGAGGGGAAATGTCATAACGAAAGAGATTTCAAGAAAATATATTATTATTAGGTAATCTACCGGTTAAGGTAGGTTTTTGGATGGACACAAGTATCAAATAAACATTTTTAACTCCAAACAAAACCCAATCCAGCAACATACTCCACATCAGGTCCCTCTTCATCTCTGTGTACTTCTTTCCTCCCTTCATCCCGTCCAACATCCCTATCCTGTTCCTGCCCTTTCCTCGCTTGCCCAACATTCTCCCCTCTATTACCTTCTTCAACATTCCACCACCGCTCAATACGCCTTTCATCCATTTTTCCTGCCTCCATAAGATTTCTCTCAGCAAACCCCTCACCTCACCCACCATCTCCAGTACTTCCTCATTTGTTTTCCTTTCTGTCCATTTCACCTTCTCCATTCTTCTCCACACTCACATTTCAAAAGTCTCCATTCTACGTCTATCCTCCTGCTTCAGTGACCACGTTTCCGCGCCGTACATAGCTACGCTCCAAGAAAATATATCTTGCCAAGAAATTAGTCTCTTCGTAAAGACCTTCGTAATTTCTAGTTTTATTTTGTGCGCGAAAATGTTACAGTGAGGCCACTGAGAATTCGCTCTAACCTGCTAATATCCCGCTGAAGTCTGCTTAGCTGAACCAATTGAGCAGGTTCAAGCAATCTATACGTTTGAGTGATACTTGAAATACGTGAATTAAAGAGGCTTTTCGTTAATTTGTCCAGGACAATCTCTCTCTCGAAACTGGTTTTGTGGATTAAAATATTAGATGATATACCGACGATATAGTGGGATGCGCGAAATTCACAACTGCCCAGTCTGACTTAAGACCGCCAAGTCTAATTTTAACATGCAAGGGACAGATGCAGTAATTTGCCCTTCCCAAGAGAAAGCTAACTATGCGATCTCCCTCGGAATAGCTTATTACTTTTACCTAAAATTCCTCACGGGTAACTGACGGTATTTCTACATCTATATGTACACAGTACCCCTAAATCCACCTAATCAGCGTGCGGCAGGGGGTAATAGGTCATCACCCTTAAAAAAATGAGTTTAACTACAAGCAATACCAACAAAAACGATGGTTATTCACACCCATACCGATATATATTTTAATGCAAAAATTCTTTTAATCTAAATATGAGCAAAAATATAATCAAGAATTCACTAGGGGCCTACGCAGTGTTTAATTTGATTCCTGCTTGCAACGACACTAATTTCGATATGTTTACTTTACGATTTCTGTATTGAAGTCTATCGCCCTAATCTCTACACCCTAACTTGCCCTAATAATGACGAGCGATAATAATTTCCTTTATGTCATAGTGAAATTCTTATTACCTGAATCTTGATAAAAGTCCAAAGTTATGCCTCGCGTGAGAGCACCCTATTTATCCAATAACTTTTACCTACAACCCTCCTCTTAAATATTCCAACAGAATATTCCACTTGTTCAATCATTTAACCTAAGCACTCAATATGCAATCTTCCTTCCCATTCACGTAGAAAATAAATGAAAGGTGACATTAATGAGAACATTCTATGGAGAAAATCAGCTGTTTAAATGTTTTTATTTAAATTACTTATAAGGTATTTTTATAAGGCGTTGACTTATCTGAAGTGTTTGTCACAAACCAGTTTTATCTCCACGTTAGAATCGTCTATACAGAATTTGAATGCAAAATATCAAACCACAGTAATCAAATCTAAAGTTGTTTTGATACGTGAGGGAAGTTAACCTCGACCTAAGCCCAATGAGACCTGTCAAAATCACGCATTAAGGTAGTGGACTAAGTTCATTCACCTGTGCCACCATCCGTTACTCAGGAAAATCAGGTACGTGAAAAATCACATGCAGCTTAGGGTTATCCAAAGCAATACGGAAACAAACACGGGTAATTCCATCAGCAGCCAAACGCTTAACACACTACGTTAACATATGTGTCAATGATTAAAAATAATGTAAAATATTCGAATTTCAATCAAATATGTTTATGATGAAACTCTTTTCGCTACGCTGTAGCATCATCGGATTTCTTGAGACTTTGTGTCGTGAACGACATTCGCGACTGCAAATAATCTGCGTTGTAAGAGCATATTACTCCAAAAAATCAATTTAAGGAGGGAAAGACGATTTTTTTGCCGGACGCTAGTTTTTGAAGGAACTTTAATATATTTAAATCGGTTCTCAAATTATCGATGGTCCAAGGCAGAATCAGGTTTGGTCGCTTATTTTTGCATCGCCAAACCAACTTTGAGAACCTTCTCCGGGATTAAATTATCTTTTGTGGTTTACTTCGCCCTGATTTGAACTTAATGGTATCAGGCATACGTCATCGTTGCTTCCGTTTTTTACTTCTATAATTGCAGTGAAACATTTTCTGTGCAGCTAAGAAAATCATCGGAAGCTTATCATCGTCGCGTATGGAAGAAAACCTGTTTAAAAGTATTGAACCGTGTCGATCGGTAAAGTACGCAGTTTATATCCTTCCAGTTACAACAGAACAGTTTTCTGAATTGATTCACATAAAAGAATGGAAAACATATTTTCAAATCGTGATAAATTTCAGTTAAGAGCAAAATTCAAACAAAAAGGCAGAATTATCGTTGACATTTGAGTACAATATTCCTTTCCAAATTGCCGTAGAACTGCTATTCGGTACTGTCGACACATCAAACAAATTAGACTTTACCTAAATAAGTTATATCAAAACACGCATGTGGATATCTCTATTTTCACTGCTATGATGAATTAAATTAGAAGCAATTTTAAGTAGCAAAGTTAATTTAAGATATGTTTTAATATTCTAGCTTCTCGCAGCTATTTGTCGAGACTAGAATGGTTTTACAATGTATAGATTATATATGTATGTACATGTATACAGAGTCCATTATAACAGAAATGTGCATTATCTGGGAAAAAATAGATTAACTGATCGTAATTGTACAAATGCTTAAAATTCTTCAAAATAATCTCCCTTTGCATCAATGCACTTGCGAAGACGTGTCTTCCACGCCTGGAAAGCACCCTGAAACTCCTAGACAGGAATGTATCTCAAAAAATTGTGTAACATGCTTATGGATATTTTCCACGGTCTCCCAATGCTTTCTTTTCAGCTCTCTCTTCAGTCGGGGAAGCAAAATATAAGTCAAACGGAGCCAAGTCGGGACGGTAAGGGAGCTGGAGGACCACCACTTGTGGTGCTCCGGGCCAGGAAGTTGATAACGATGAAGGACGTGTGGCTGAGGGTCGTGTCATGGTGTCCATTGTCATATCACGGCGCTCCATCGTGCCTAATTACAAATTCGAAAAACACACTTTACGCGGAGGCCTAGCGACACCTCGATGTTCAACTTGACCAGGATTTAAGAAGCTATGGACTAATTTAATGAAGAATTGACTACAGTGAGATGACATTGTAAAGGATCAATTACACAAAGAGAAAACTATTGTTAAAAATATATTCATAAATTCAGATTTTTTTTCAAATATTTTTGTCAACGGTTCTCAACAATTTGTTCAATCTATTTCAATCCCATCAAATTCAATTCTACCAGAAAAAACAGGTATGTGCTAGCTTTTGTGCTCACTCACTGTGACTGTGGAATTAAAGTAAATACTTATCGGAAGAGACATATTTATTGAAAATCGAAAGAGGTCGCTCGGGGAGTATCATTAAATTAATAAAAAAAATTCCACTCGCCAGATATATTTGATTTATTCGTTGTTTGAACACCTAATAATGCTGCAACTGCTTGACGGAAGAGTAAGAAAAACTCCTTCGAGAGCATGGAGTCGCTTCAGGCACTTTTCCTCCGGACAGATGAATTGCCGGCTGAGATCGCCAGCGGTTTCCCCGAAGGTCACGATCTGATCTCTCGCCGGCACAACATTCCCATCTCCTGCTCCTCCTCGCATTTCAAATCATACGGACACGTTTTCATTTCTACGGGAAATTGGAACGCTCGGCTTTGCGTCGTCAACTCTCAGGAGAGTCACTCGAAAATGTCTCTGGACGGACAGGTGATGCTGTTACGGAAAAGAGAACAGCTGCTGCCATGTAAGGTAGAATATCTTCACTCATTTCACTCACGAACACAGAAATCTCGGAAGGAAAAACGCGTTCACTCGTCCGCCCTTAGAAAAAATCAGCGACGTACACTGATGCGTTCATTCCGATAATATTGCCGTTGAACAGTTTTTATAGTGATAAATAAAAAAACACTACATTCCTCTTCCGTACGTCTATCCGAAATTTGGGAAAAAAATTTGAATAACAACAACGCGTTTTCGGAATAAAAAAAAACGAAAATTTCCATCATAATTCAACAAATTAAAATTACGAAAAATAAATTTAATAAAAAATTAAGAGAAATAAAATGCAAAAACAAATAATACAATGAAAATATTTTGTCATAATAGTTGACAGTAGTCATAATTAGGAACAGAACTTCTAGTTCTGTTCCTAATTCCTCTTGAGAAAGGTGGTTGCACCAACGAAAATTCGAGAACCAGTGAGTCCCTCTTTTATATGTTTTAGTTGCTGTGTTTGTGTCGACTAGTTAGTCAATTTACATTATTGTGCACGTTCGTGGGTTTTTCAATAAAGTGACCATATATATATACACATATATACACACGAGATGTGCCCAAAACATAACGAGAATTTTTTCATTTCGCGGGTTTGGGGAGTCCGATTGTCAAACTTTTTTTGTGTTATGTTGGTATACATGCCCCTGAAGCATGATAAAACTTTCAGCTGTTTTCATTGTGGACTTTGTCTACATTTACATATATACCCTGCGAGCCACCAAAAAGGTGTGTAGCAGGGGTGTCTGTGACAGCCACTAAGGTTAGACGTGTTTTATGAGCTCGGCGATTTTCGTTTGTTAAAAGAAATGGATCAAAGAATTTGTATCAAATTTTGCGTAAAAAATAAACTCAAGTGTAACAAAGTATGTGATATGTTAACAAAGACCTATGGTCAGTCTACTATGAGTAAATCAAGAGTTTACGAGTGGTATAAGCGTTTCAAGAAGGCCGTGAAGACCTTGAAGATGACGAACGCTCTGGACGCCCCAGCATATCAACAATCGATGAAAACGTGGAAGAAGTGAAATAAATGGTTATGAACGATTGCCGAATCACAATTATAGAGGTCGTTGATTATGTTGGCATATCAATCGGATCATGTCATAACATTTTTTCCAATTTTTTGGGTATGAAACGCGTAGCAGCAAAATTCGTTCCAAAATTGTTGAATTTTGAACAAAAACAGCGGCGAATGGAAGTTGCTCAGGAGTCACTAAATGAAGTAAACGACGATGGTGAATTACTGAAACGTATTCTAACAGGTAACGAAACATTAGTTTATGGATATGACGCTGAAACTCAGGCTCAATCATCCCAGTGGAATTATTCTGGCTCGTCAAGACCGAAAAAGGCTCGACAAGTGCGGTCGAACGTGAAGGTAATGCTGACTATGTTTCACGATTTTAATGGCATAGTGCATCATTAATTCCTGCCGCCAGGTCAAACGGTCAAAAATAAGTACTACTTACAAGTTCAACGCCGTTTGCGTGAAGCAATTGGAAAAAAACGCCCGGATCTGTGGAAAAACAATTCATGGCTTTTGCACCACGATAATGCACCAGCTCACACTTCATTGTGTGTTCGTGAGTTTTTGGCGAAAAACAATACTGTAACGATGCATCAGCCTCCATATTTGCCAGATGTGGCTCCGTGTGACTTTTTCCTATTTCCAAAAATTAAGAGAACCTTGAAGGGCCGTCGTTTTACAGCCGTAGATGACATTAAAAGCGCATCGCTGAAAGAACTAAAGGCTATCTCAAAGATCGAGTTTTAGAAGTGTTTTGGGGATTGAAGAAGCGCTGGCACAAATGCATAATCTCCAATGGGGACTACTTTGAAGGTGACAACATCAATGTATAAGAATAAATAAATATTATTGTCCGAAAAACTAAAATTCTCATTATTTTTTAACACAACTCGAAAACACATTTTTGGCAAAAGGCATATAAAATTCGGTTAAAATGTAATAACAATTTCCCCTTGTGGATCAAATCATTTGTGGACTGTTAATGAGTAACACATATGAATAGCATCGTACATTGGGAACGTACGTGTATGAGATGTGGAGACAAAGAGGATTAGATTAAGTGATTTTTCCGAGGTAATGAGAGGAATGAAGAAGTGTTTTACACGGTGTGGTATGAAAGAAGGTTGTTCGGTAATATTCATTTTTAATTCTCACACCTTAAAAACTGTGTGTGTGTAAATATATATATATATATATATTTTTTTTTTCGGGTACCAGATCTCCCTAGGAAGCCATAACCGGCACAGGGAAAGGAACTGGCCCCCCTACCCTGATGTGTGAATATTCACACGCCGTCGGGCTTGGTACACGGGTGAGCTCTACCATCACCTACTAAACCGACCTTCGGGTTGATTACTGTGTTTATGGTTATATATATATATATATATATATATATATATATATATATATATATATATATGTATATTCATTCACATTGAAATAGAGATAAGGAAAATGGTAAAGGAACACAAGTCCCGGTCGAGGAAAATATTTTTACATTCGTGATCTGCTCACATCCGCCATCCCCACCTCTCTTGTGTTCGTCCTTTATATGTGTTCCTTTACCATTTTCCTTATCTCTATTTCAATGTGAATGAATATTTATTCGCCATATGGCGGTATTTAGTGTTTGAATGTATATATATATATATATATATATATATATATATATATATATATGTATAGATGATGCGGAAGTACTCACGAGAGCAATATAACTTTTGGACGGCACAATATAACACAGAATAAAACAGATAACACGTAAAAGGACATTCACACCGTAGATGATTTGAGCTTTCGGCCTACTCCGAGGCCTTCTTCAGGTCAGGCGGAGAGTTTTTGAGGGAAGAGTGCCTGGGTAGGGAAGGGGGGCGGAAGGTTTAGGGACTGCTGGGAAGGAAATTAAAGATGGCGGTTAAGGGTGGGAATTTTAAAGGATCGGAAATATAGGATGTATGCGGATTCGCGAGTTCTCACCTCTATGTTGGTGGCTGAATCGGGTAGAGATTCTAGAACTGTTAGGGAAAAGCATTCGTCGAATATGATAGGTTGTGTGAACTTGCGTGTAAAGGAATAAGAAGGGAAGAGAGTGAAGCAGAATTACAGGAGTAGCAGTGATTGTTCATTCGGATGGATAAGGGGGTAATGCATTCATATATATATATATATATATACATATATATATATATATATATATACGTGTATAATATAAAGTGATTTTTTGGGTACCAGATCTAACTGGGAAACCATAACCGGCACAGGGAAAGGAACTAGCCCCCCTACCCTGATGTGTGAATATTCACACGCCGTCGGGTTTGGTACTGGGTGAACTCTACCATCACCTACACAACCGACCTTCAGGTTATATACTGTGTTTATGGTATATATATATACATATATATAAATACATAATACATACATGTACATAACATATGCTCATAATATATAAAGGAGATACGTTATAAATATACCTCCTTTCATTCTGTTCAATGTGCCTACCCTTTTCGTCCTCCTACTTTGCAAGCATATTCCTATCTACCTCAGTTTAGAGCATTCCATCCCGAATTAAAATTCTCTGAATCCATTTTTGTTACCTCTTTTAGATTTCTCTCAACAACCCACTATCTTCACCAATCATGAAACTCTGTATTCCTCCCTCCCTTAGTTCAAAATCTTTATTATTTTCTTCCTTCTATTCCTCTTACCCAACATCTTCCCCTCCTTCACAGTCTTCAGTGTTTCATTTCCACTCAGTGTCCCGGCATCCAATTTTCCTTCCTTCGAATGTTTCAACAAATTTCATCTCCTCTCCCCCAGCTTGCATATTACTACTTCATCCTGTGTTTTCCTTTTCGTTCATTTTAAGTTTCCATCCTCTCCCCAAGAGGATTCTGTAGAGTGGTAGCTTTTAATAAGCGAGTGTGGAGGAAAATGGAAAGAAATAAGTTTAATGGCGTGTAAGGCGAACGCTGAAGATTGAATTATGGTGGGAAAAGAAAGAAAGTTAGTGGGAGGAGTCCGGAGAAGGCAAAGAAAGGAGATGAAGGAAATATTGAAAGGTATTGGTATGCTAAAGGTCATGATAGACAGGAGAACTTCGGGTAGGAGTGGGGAGGAAAAGAGTCGTCTATTTAGACAACATGAAGGCAAACAGAAGTTAAGGAAAAATGAATAAAGAGAAATATATATCAAAACAAGAGGTATTTATCACGATACTTATATGCAAAAAGTCGTTAAGGGTCGTGCGAAACCTAACTTTAAATGTTCAGAGTACCATATGTGAAAGAATTCATTTCCCACCCACATCTCTATGACTTACCATTTAAGCTTATACTATATATATATATATAATATATATATATATATAAAATTAACTAAACACTCATAGCAAACACAGAAACTAAAACATATAAAAGAGGGACTCACTAGTTCTCGAATTTTCGGTGGTGCAACCACCTTTCTCAAGAGGAATTAGGAACAGAACTCCTTTGCATTCAAGCCACGTTCGTGGCTTTTCCAAGAAAGTGACTACATATATATATTGCAAGCATTGCTGAGTGAATTGGAGGTTCAGTGCGATAAATATGGGATGAGAATCAATATTAATAAAACAAAGGTTATGCGATTTTCCAGAAAGAAAAAGGCTGAGCTAAATATCAAAATAGGCGGGGAAAAGATAGAGCAGGTAGAGCAGTTTACATATCTCGGAAGTGTTTTGGACCAATACGGTCAAAGTGGTAGGGACGTAAGGAGGAGAATTGCGCTAGGCAAGGAGGCTTTCTCAAGGAGGAGGGAGTTGATGACGAGGACGTTGAGTAGGGATGTTAAGACAAGACTCGTAAAAACTCTAATATGGAACGTAGCTATGTACGGCGCGGAAACGTGTCACTGAAGCAGGAGAATAGACGTAGATTGGAGGCTTTTGAAATTTGGCTGTGGAGAAGAATGGAGAAGGTGAAATGGACCGAAAGGAAAACAAATGAGGAAGTACTAGAGATGGTAGGTGAGGAGAGGGGTTTGTTGAGATATATATGTATATATATATATATATAATTTATATTTATAATTTAAATATTATATATATATATATTTTTTTTATATATAAATCCTCCCTCTCATTCCTATTCCATCTCCGCTCCCCTATAGCCTCCCTTCTCCCTTTCCCCTTCCACAACCCTTTCATTCACCCCTCCCCCACCACCCGTAGTCCAACGCTCTACTCACTAGACCACCGCGACCCGCATGTATCTATATATATATATATATATATATATATATATATACAAAAATATATACTCTTGCCTCAATAGCATAGTTGCCAAACTGTATAAAACTAAGCTGAACATCAAAGATTTTATTCTTTTTTTTTCATTTAAATTTTTAATTGTTCCTTAATCGTTCGTTTTACGAATTTCTTTACGTGGTTATACTCGTACCAGACAGAAAAAGTGGGCGGAAGAAACACTATGAGTCTATGACGGAATGGAAAATGGTGGGTAAACAGAACTGATAACGAGACAACAGTCTTGAGATGGTAATTATGAAAAGATGAATAAGGAAATAGTTTATCGCAAAAGGAGTTAAGATATAATGAAAATCCCTAGGAGTTTTCATAGATGTTATTAATATTTGAGTACCACCCAATATTTGGTTAATACCGCTTTATTACTAATAGTAAAACTTTAACGCGTTACTTTGCATTTTGTTCCAAACATTTGGAAAGATATAAACATTGTCTCATGTTACTAATGTTTAACTTGACCATCTCCAATATATCTTATCCATTCCATTTTTATGTGGGTTATTCAAATTCACTAATTATAATAACCTTTTGATCTTAAGGCTGCCTTTCTTCTTGTCCGATAACGAGTTTCCTAGTTAAGTCGTGGATCGCGCGGCGAAAAACAAAATTATTGGGCATATAGCCTGTAATACTTCACAAGATGTTATAACGGAATAGGACTTTAGAATAAAATTGTACTACATCATTTCAGCGTAAAAGCAATGGGTAATTTATTTACTCTTGCTGAATAATACTACCAATTTTCTCCGAACATTTTCGATATTTAAAGATAAAATTTATCATGCACATTCGAAAACGACAAATATTTGGTTTTGCTCTCATTTCTATGGATTTTAGAGCTGATTTTGCTGAATAGAGATTAAATGGCTCGATGAAACCCATCCTCCTTCGATAAAAATTCTATATTTACGCCCCTGAGACCACTGATACAACATTTAGAAGATGAATTAGAGAAATTACGTTGAAAATGTACTTCTCCTAAGGCGAATTGACGAAAAACAAATTCGGCATAAATACGGGGATATTTCGAAAAATAATTATTTTTCGAAATATGAAGAGAGACAGAGATGAAGAGGGACTTGTTGTAGAGTAGGAACTACCAAATAAATATTTTGTTAGGAAGAAAAAATATTTATTTGGCAGTTGTGCCCACCCAAAACCTTCCTTAACCGGTAGATTGCCTAATAAAATAAAAATAGCTGCCTGCCTTCTTTAAGTTAAAGAACACTGTCGATAAAGGATATCTAACTTTTTCGTTTACCACTGCCCATCCCTATTCTCCCTCCCCTACTCTTACCGACGAAGCGTGCGTGATTGAAGCAAAGGTTTCTAATATTACGCCTATTTCTTCACTATTTTCCTACACCTTGATTTATTTTTAATAACTTAATTTACTCAACTATTTTGAAAGTCTAGTTAAAGTCAGGGATAAACAATTTCTATGTTCCTTCCAATTAGTCTTCTCAATGCTTATGTCACGAGTTGCCGTAAATCAACCCAAAAACTGTTCAACTAAGTATTCGTTCATTAATTGTCCGAGCTTTTGATTCGATTGATGCTGTAGCCATCGCAAACTGAATGTGATGGGAATTCTGATTTAAAAATATCAAGGGAAGTTTACATTTTGGATTTTTTTTAGCATATATGAAACAAAACACAGTTCAGAATGGTTGGACTATGATCTGCACGTCTTAATAAGGTCCCTGACGCTTGACTAGACTAATACGCATTTTTAAAAGTGAACTTCAAAGACTTCATGACGTCCCCTCTCCATTTCGCAGGCACGCAAGAAAGAACGTGCATTAATTTCACCACTCGATCTCTCAACATCTTTCCGTCGATAACCACAAAAGAGAGGGAAGGAATCGTTGCAGTCATCAAATTTGTGACGGCATGCGAGAGATGTTGTGTCTACTTAGTTCTTTAATTTTCATGCCACCCTACTTTTTTTCCACATCTTCCGCCGCCGTCATCTGGCGACTGCGCATTGCCAATCCGTACCTCTCCATGGAGTGTGAAGAAATCTCCTCCGCGGATAAACCTACTTGTGATGAATCCACCTTAGTGTTTTCCGCTCGTGGAGTGCTTCACCGCCTGCGACCTTCAAACCGCGGCCACACCCTCTCCGCCACTACATCAACACCGATGGAGCAAACAATCCTAAAACGAGTTCCGTTTCGTGAAACCGTGATGGAAATGCTTCCTGTTTTTCCAACGAATTCATTTTCAACTACTTAATTTGTTTTCCCACTTTCGTTCAATCTTGTTTTTTAGCAATCTGCTGGCTCGTTCTGCGAACCGATTAATGGCTTACAATCAAAATTAAACTGTCTCTTCTTCCCTTACGGAACTACGTCAAATGTAACCTGTTCCGAGTGACATTCTTTCCCCTTGAAATCAACTGAATGCTAAATAATCTTATTTATTACGTAATATTCCTTTACGGTATTTGAATGAATACTATTCTCACAGAGGGCAGTATAATGTTCGTTGCCATGATAATTTTTGAAGGCAATGCCGAGGCGAATTTGTGCGAGATCTCGGCTGTTTCCTTGCAACAATTTAATCACAAAATCAATTACAAGATTTCTGTAGCCAAAAATGACATCGTATCCACACAGCTTTGGGCAAGACTCGCTGCTTAGTCTTTTTCATTGGTTTTGGAGTGAATCATTTATGGAATACGGAACACCATCATTCATATAAAAAAATTAGAACATTGGGGACATCATTAAAACGATTTTAAACACAAAATATTACCTATTTGAATTCAATAAGATAAACCGAATAAATTTTAAAATATGTAACAAATATTGAGTTTCACAGCTTCACTTGAATACAATGCATCAATATATGAATGTAGTCTTTCCGGTCCATTCTATCCCTCTATCACAGTCTTCGACATCCGATTGCTAATCAATATGCTTTGCAGCCATTTTTACTGTCTTGTTATGATATCTCACCACAATCCTCTCTTCTTCCCATCATACCCAGTACTTTCTCGTTGGTTTTCATTTTAGTTCACTTCACGTTCTGCATCCGTCTCCATACCCACATATCAAAAGCCTCCCATCTACGCCTATCATTCTGCTTCAGTGCCCACGTTCCCGCGCCGTACATAACCACGCTCTATATCAAAGTTTTGACGAGGCTTTTCTTAAAGTCCTTGCTCAATGTCTCTGTCATCAACTCCCTCCTCCTTGTGACAGCCTAGTGCAATTCTTCTCCTTATGTCATCCTCCTCCTTCGTCTAACACTGTGACCATTTTGGTCCAAAACACTTCCGAGGTACGTGAACTGTTCCACCTGCTCTACCCTTTGCCCTCCTATTTTAATGTCAAGCTTGACCCTTTCTCTTCCTGAAAAACCACAATTATCTTTGTTTTATTTATACTTATTCTCATACCAGATATATCACACCTAATTTCCAATTCACTCAGCAATGCTTGCAATCCCTTGGCTGACTGGCATACTAAAGCCTGTTCATCAGCGAACCTAACTGATGTTATGAATTCCCCTCCGACTTTTATTCCTATCTCCAGCTCTTCTCATGCCTCTTTAATCATTTCCTCTACATATACGTTGAACAGTACCGGTGACAATGGGCAACCCTGCCTTACACCTCTTCCTAACACTGCCCATCCGGACTCTCCGTTCCCCACTCGAACCTGAGCAGTCTGAGACATTTACAGGTTGCGGATCAGTCTCCTGTCCCTCGAATCCATTCCTATTTTCTGCAATACACGCATTCATTTTTCCCAATTCACTCTATCAAACGCTTTTTCTAAATCTACAAATCAGGCAAATACGTCCTGATTATATTATATATTCCTCCCTATTAGTGATCTCATTGCTGCTTTGACATCACGCGTGACTCCCCCCTTCCTAAACCCAAACTGATAATCCTCTAAGTAATCATTTTCCTTACTCTCTATCCTTTTGTTGATGATCCTGAGAACAGCTTTGGCTGCGCGAGATATCGAAATTATTGTTCTGTAATCATCACATGATGTGGCAATTACCTTTTCGGAATAGGAACTAACACCGATCTCACCAAGTCTTCGGTCCATATTCCTATCTCATAAATGCTACGAATCAGTCCATAAGACATACTGTCCATCATAAAGATCCACTCACGGTAAAGACCCTACAATTACGAATTGCAATAGACTATTTTTGACTTCACAAATTTTTTACAATGTGCGGTTTAGATTATTTATCTCTATTCTCCCGGAAATTTCCCGAAAATAAACCAATCCGACGGAAAAAGCAGGGACTCCGTGAGGCTCTCTCGTTTAGCGGGTATTTTTTTATTCACTCAGAAAATTTTTCCGTGTAAACATTTCCCCCTCGGGACGACTTTTTGCGTCTGAGGTTCAGGTTCGCCGAGGTCAATTGGCCCGCATGAATTTACCAAGCAAACACTCCTGGCGTTGTTGAGTCTCTTGTTTTGAGGATCATCTTCCAACCCTTCCATTCCCCGTCCATCCCCCGCTCCACGCATCGTGCATCCTCCTCTAGCCTCCTCCACGCAGACCTTGAGAACGACACCCTCACCTCGCTCAATTGTTTTCCTCCGCTCCCCACAATATGGCCGCCCCCGTCAGTTCACTTGAAATCCGTCGAAGACTACGCCGCATTCACTTTTTCCGGCCTCCTCGAAACGACGCGAAAATCACCCGCCCGCCTAAATCATTCGAAGCTCCAATCTCTCATGCAAGCGTGAAGACTTGTTCGTTTCTCTCTTCGTGCCTCTCCATGCGAAAGATTGCCCTGCCTTCACCTTACAGTGATAGAGGTAAGGACGTTAGGCAAGCGAGGTGTTGGGAGGAAAAGAATAAGCATGCTGGAGGGAATGAAGGGAGGTAGAATTGTATTCGGAATTGAAAAACAGTTAATGGTAGCCATCAGGTTGTGTCTCACAAGACGAGGTTTCGGTGTGTGTCGATGTTTTGTCTGTGTCCATCCAAATTCTGCCTTAAATTGAGGACCATCAAAATAATAATACCTCAGCAGGAGGTCAAAAAAAAGTAATGAATCCCATTTGGCCTTGAGTGGAGGGTTTCTGAACTTTGGAGAGTTCTTGGAGATAAAAGGGATGATGATATCCCCGACGACGGTCTACGGTAACTTTATTTACTCATTTTTTTTCCTCTGTTTAAGAAGTGAGAGTTGGTCGGAAATTGTCTTATATTTCACTTTTTAAAGGGATTGCCGCCAGAGGGAAAGAAGGTCACAAAGAACGTGCTAAATGTCACCAGGAAATTACTTGGCTTCGTTATTTTCTTGTTTGGTATTGCGTGGACGAAATAATTCGTCTCTTCATAGGAAAAAGAACTCCGAGTGCCATTTTCTCCTCGCTTTTATTATGGAATACCTATTGCGTCGCGGTCATCCTGTAACCTAATATACGGCCACGTGTTCCAACCCCGAGGAAATAATACCTTTCTTTTTTGCGAAGTAATTAAATTATTTACTCCATCCGATTAAGTTGTCAAACGATAATTATTATAGGTTAGACCCAGTCTTCTTCAGAACAAAGCGTCAATTTAGGTCCATTGTCAGGAGAATCATGAAGGTCGAACTGACGGATCAAATAACTAACCGAGAGATATGTCAAAGAGTAATAGAAGAACGGTGTCTAATTTACACCCTGGAAAGGAGGAGGCACGGGCACATTCTTAGACAAGATGGATTAATGTCGAGGAAAATCGAACGGGAAGAATTAAAAGAGAAGATCCCTAGAAAGATACTTGGAAGTAATAATGGCAATAATCAAAGATGAGAAATATGTTAGCTTTAAGATAAGAAGATAATTAAGGATTGAAAGGAGAGCTACAGGATTGAAAGAAATTCAGGATTTGACGAACAATAATGATGGTGATGCTAATTATAAAAAAGTATTACAAATTTTATCCTGGGGAAATAGACAAACCTCACCATTAAGTGGAGTACACAAAATCTAATGGTCTACTAATTATAAGAAAAATTTTGTCCTTTTTTAGCATGCAGTTACGTTTAATCAACTAAAATCCTGATTTTTTTTATTTTACTACAAAATATTTACTGAAATATACAGCACTGTTTTGGGTAGCAATGAAAGAATCGGGATGGAGGACAGCGCTGTCCATCTTCGCCTACGCTTTGTAAACTATTTGCGGAGGAATGGTAAACGACTTGAGCATGGGAGGAACTGAAGGTTGGAATAGTGGTAGGTGGGCAATCGATCACGTCAATTGAATGAGAGTTTCATATAGCTTTAGTATCCAGTTTACATTAGGATAGCAGTCATTGCTGAGGGCATTACGAGTGTGATAATCAGAGGATGAGAATAATTTATAACAAAGCAAAATTGATGAAGTTCATGAATAATAGAAGAACTAGGTTAAATATTAAAATTTGAAGGCATAAACTCCAGAAAGTTTTCAAATTAATATTGGAAATTTATTAAGTATGATGAGCAGAACCTTGTTAGTAAAAGAACCTTTGAAAAGAGGATTTAGTTGATGACTTGGATCGTAGGATAAGGTTTTATAAAAAAATTCGCTAAACTTTTGATATGACTCTTAGGATTAATGTTTTGTTTTTATTTTAGTGCCCTACATGCCATCGCCAGGGGGTGTGGCGGGGAGTGAATACACACCAGACTACTTTTGACCCGAGTATGACCCTACCGTAGTCGGACAAAGTTATTCTAATCACTTATCGTTCGTGGAAAAAACGGCATCTATCTGTTAAACACCCCAACTCTATAATTTTATTAATATGATCCCTCCTACCGTAGTACGATGGGGGTAATATGGGGGTAGTATGAGGGTAGTATGGGGTAGTATGGGGGTAGTTTGGGGGTAGTATGGGGTAGTATGGGGGTAGTTTGGGGGTAGTATGGGGTAGTATGGGGGTAGTTTGGGGGTAGTATGGGGGTAGTATGGGGGTAGTATGGGGTAATTTTCAACATCGCTGCTAAAGAGACGTCCTTCTAATTTATGCTAGAGATTTAATCTGTAATTTAATCTTCACTCCGTGAATGATTCCCAGCCTAGCTTCTCTAATATTTTGGATACGCTACTATGTTTATCATAACAACCTTTTGCAAATCTAGATCTTTTACGCTGAACGGGATCCAATTCGACAATTAATCCAATTTCGCGAGGATCCCATATATCCCTAGAATATTCTAAATTAGGCCTAACAGGTGAAATATAACATTTCTCTTTGACCTTTTCATCACATTTACCCAATACTCTTCTAATAAATCCTGAATTGTGTTAGCTTGCCCATACATTCCCGTATGAGTTTCACCCAGGATAGGTCGTGAGTGAGGATATTAATGCTCCAGCCGATATTAAATCTGCGCGCACGCTCTTGTCTTACTTCATAGATTTTGGTGTGGAAAAGAATGTAAAAAATGAACCGACGGAAAGAAAGCGAACAAAGATTACTAGTCATGCTGGGGGAAGAGAGAGGATTGTAAGAAATATTGAGCCCTTGATAGAGGAGAGACGTCATATAAGCGTGGAAGAGGGAGGAAAGGTACAAGCATGTTGAACGGAACGAATGGAAGTAGAAAGTTTACGGGTTTATGAAATGGGTTATTGGTTTATAGCATGCTTTGGTATTTAGTGTCCTGCTAGCCAGGATTTAGCTCCTGGGACCATTGAAACTTTGATCGGTAGTCAACTATGGTTGATAATTCAAACGCATCGCCTCAGCAATACGGCAAGATTATATTTTCGTCATTTTAAAGTGAAGAATGATATAAATTATAATTTTCGTCGACGTCTTTATCCCATATTAGCAGTATCTCCAATCACTCAACGTTTAAGCTTCCCCAAATTCGCAATCCTCCTGTGGCTGTATGACATATATTCTAATTGTAGCAAATCATTACCTCAAAATATGTCCGAGTAACAAAACATAAACGAACAAGTGACTTTGTAAATTAAAAGAAGTGTCCAAATCGATCAGGAGAATTAACAAAAAGTACGGTTGTGAGATCGTAGACTTGCAACTATCGCGCGGCTGCAATTTGGGTGAACGAACGAGAGCAAAAGGACGCTGAAATTTTCGTTCTTCGGGGACAAACAGTTATTTATAAATATCAAACAATCCAAATGAATGAAATTGAATTCGTAGAAAATGAAGACGGGAGCTGATGTATGTGGACCTGTGTAGAACAAAAATCGGAAGTGAAACTGAAATATGAAAGTAAGAAAACTGTAAATCCGGCGACAGGTTACTTAATCTACTTCACACACTCCTGATACAAATGACGCACACTAAAATCATTCGTCGACATCATTTAAAATGTGTTTTGGCTTCTGAATATGACGCGGGATGTTCATCAAATACGATGAACAGCTTTATCTCGTCATTCGTTGATTTAACGCAATCAGTTAGAACAAAAACCTCAATAGCTTGACATGGCCTCATCATGTCACTCGGCAAATGACTTTACAAATAAATGAGGAGCAAGAACTCATTGATTGGAAAAAAAACCTTTTGAGAGACAAATGTTCCCCGATTGCCATTAAGTAGAAGCACAAGAATGTTTCTAAATAAAACTGGTTTCCAATACTCTAGTATAACGATTTCCTTTAGTGGTACGTTTTCCCCAGTTCATTGGGATATTAGAGAGGTCTTTGTAATCTTTTCACATTACTCACTACAAACAGGCGACATTGAAAGGAATTCCAGCGGGCCACGTCATTCCGTCAAACCATAACAGGTAACTGGAATTCCTCAATTCCAAACTCCAAGTGGGCCGCTGCGGTTAACGCACGTCAAAACCACTTATCTCCCTCTTCCCGCGAGCCCTCTGAAAGAGGAAAATCCAAATACTTCCTTCACTCGATGTCAGTTTGGGGTTATGATATTCCAAACCTTCCTAGCTCGCGACGTAGCATCCCCTGAAATCTCAACGTCAGAATAGAAATAGAATCACGTGACTTAACACTTCGGGTTGCTGAAAGTATTGAAGGGCATCTGCAATCTCCGCCGCCTACCAGAATTCGCATCCATTTCCTGGAGTTTTTCCCCTCGTCGAGCCATCCTTCCTTTGCTTCCCCCAGCAATCTGAGACTCTCCGAAAGGAAGTTGGTGTCATTACGTATGGTACCCTTGACAGTGGTAAAATGATTGAAGGAATTAACTATAGAATTTAAAGAATTAAATAAACTCACGCGGGAGTGTGCCAATTCACGATCCCGTTTGTACCCCACTAGAAAATTTTCAAGGCCTTTTAATTTTCAAATAAGGTCTCTGTCGATGATGATAAATGGCGCAGAACTTGTTATTTGACCGAATCAAAAGAGCATAAGAATTTGAACGTCTCATTTCACACTTAAGGCCGTTTTCAGACGACTTCTAAATTTGAGATTCAGACCCCAGTAGGTAGAGTTAGCTACCCACTGAACGGATCGGAGGGTTCGGATTCGGTTCTGGGTGTCACTCTTCGGTTTCGCCCATTTTGAGTGATTTTTCGGTTGTTATTTCTTCAAGGGAAACCACTGATGATGAAGGGAAAGGTGCCTCCCCCCCATACCACAATGTGTGAATTTCACACACCACTGGTCTAAGCATTCAGCGTCTACATAATACTCCACAAATCGCTGCAAGGGTGTGTGGCGAGGTGTTTAAGGATATCAACCAAATGAGAACTCGTACATGAAGACACATTAATTCATACATGCATTTTAAAATATATTACCTATCAAACAAAAAAATACAGCACGTACATGCATCCATGGTTGGTATAAAATGTATCGGGAAAAGCTTCGAAAAATTGCTTTATTTCTGATATTGCTACAATGCCTCAAAATTTTACAAAGTACATTCCTTGAGCGTCGGCACACTTTTGCCATAGCGGCTTTTCCACGACTCGAAGGCTCTCTGGTAGGCGAATTTCGGATGGTCCTTAAGGGTACGCGTGAAAGCTTCTATGACGGTACATAGGGTTCCATGGTGGTGTCCTTTGAGGAAGGGAGAATTTCACCTTTGGGAATTGAAAATAGTCTGCTGGTGCCAAGTCGGGACTGTAAGGATGTTGGGGAATCGTCGCGATGTTGTTGCAGAAGGTCTTCCCAAGCAGAAACTCGACTCTGCTTTTAGTTGTCCGTGAAGACTGTTGCATCCGCATAATTTACTGGCCAGGATGATCCCCCCCCCCTAAGGTGACCAGTTAAAGGCGTGGGCCCAAGCATGCGATATCACCGCTGCTGACTCGATGTGGACTAAGGGCCAAGAGTAGTGATAACTGATAACTAAGTAGTGGCGTGGGTGATATCAGCGCTGCTGACTCGCTGTCCGAGAGAACACTTGGGCTCGGCCCCTTTGGTTGGAAATGCCAAGCGGCACCAAGGGGATATATAAGAATATTACCTTAAACTCTGTTTTCCTGTATTAAATCGGGACCGCCGTTGTACTCCCTTTTAGTTCCTTTTATTTTCCCCCGTTTCTATCGACCAACACCTCTCCGCGTCACCACCCACCAAACTCAAGCCCCCATTTACCCTCGAGGCAGCCACTCGACCCGTGGGGTACTTTCTCGTGTCACCAATATCCCCTCGAAGACGCGGGGATACGCCAAGACCTTCGAGACGAGTTTAGCGCAGATCTTTTGCATCGCCAAATTTTCAGTGGTAATGGTGTGTACTGTGATCTTATCAACGCCAATATGTTCTGCGACCATCCACACACTGAATCCATGTTCTTAATTCAGTACTTCACGCACTCGTCAGAAAAAAATTGTTACCGATACTTTTTATACCTTGTACATACATCATATTAATAAAACAAAGGTTACGCGATTTTCCAGAAAGAAAAAGGCTAAGCTAAATATTATTAAAATAGGCGGGGAAAAAGTAGAGCAGGTAGAGCAGTTTCCATATCTCGGAAGTGTTTTGGACCAATACGGTCAAAGTGGTAGGGACGTAAGGAGAAGAATTGCGCTAGGCAAGGAGGCTTTCTCAAGGAGGAGGGAGTTGATGACGGGGACGTTGAGTAGGAATGTTAAGACAAGACTCGTAAAAACTCTAATATGGAGCGTAGCTATGTACATGGAAACAGAAGACAATCAATATAATAATAATCAATATATAAAATATAATCAACAAAATACTTGTAATTGAAAAAAATTTAGAACTGGAAGGCATCTCGTAGGTTACTTCCTGATTCCCCATCTCTTTTCATCAGTAATGTTTCTCTATTCTTTATTGTATTTTTTCAATGAAAAAACTATGATAGAGGGTATAATTAATAGTTTTTAAAACCACAGTTAAATTACAGCATTCCGAGCAGGTAATCGTATAGGTTTTTCTCTACGGGTTTCAAATTCGCAGCTCTCGAAACTCTTAAATGTACTCTGACATCGTATGCGTGCACTTTCCCTGGTTCTCCTCTGTGCGGCAAAAGTCATTTACCCGAAAAGGAGGTCGAACACCTGGAAAATAGCCAGGGAATCTCCCGATCGCCGCAATAGATGTAAATCAACTTGTCACTTATTTCGCAACGCATGTGTACGCCCTCTTGTGTAGATAATCGCCGATGCATTGAAAATAACGTTTGGCGTGGATTTCAATGCGACAAACAGGATTTATCCCGCACACTTTATTTGGTATAACGTGAGTGAAATTGAATCGGAGGAATTTAGAGTGTATTTTTTTTATTTTAAGTCCTGAGTTTCCGAATAATTCCGTTCTCCTATGAAAATTACCGTGGGAGTCCTATAAGCAGAATTTCAGTTGTACCTCTCGAGAGATGATGAATCACAAGGTTCTTAGGTCGATTTACAGCTAATTTCGAGGATAACTCTTTAAATACCATAAATAATCGTTGATAATTCCATGTCCAATACCTTATATGCAAAAATTAAAACGAAAAATACCTATTAAGACGCTCCAGTTCCCTTGAATATGCTAATGTTTCAAGAGGTAGCATGGTTAAGAGAATTTTTCCACGTACTTCAACTTCCCTGCCTGATCGATACCACATGGAATGCCCCTGTGAGCACGCGATCTGCATATCTCTCTTCTTCTTAAAAGTGGAATTGAATATGCCTCCACAATGAGAAATTTGCATGTCCTGCTGAGAGCAAGAACGACCTTACCAACTTTTGGTAGTTCCCCCACCCCTAGAGTCTCGAAACCTTTTATACAATGTTGGAAAATCGTCGGTACCGTAGTAGAAGGAAAACGCACGAATTAGTTTCGAGAATGGTTTTTAATATGGATATCGAGCTCTTACAGGGATTAAGATTAATTTTTAAAAAATAAGTATACGCATAGAGCAGGTACATATAATTATTATCCATGCATTTCAGCCGCAGAAACTATTTATCCTTGCTTCAACTTTAACAAGTGCGCAAAATTTCAAACGTAATCAATGATTTTGTTCACATTAACCAAAGTCAAATAACTTGCATCACTCCCTCATAAACTCCACAAAGCAAGTCTTTTTTGTCAAAAATACTTCTGTAAGCATAATAACTAGAATGAGTATAGTAATAAATATAGCAATCATAAGTAGTATTAGTATACATTTTTATACTAATTCTACTATATTTTTGGAGGGCACTTTGAGTGAGTACGGCGTCCGTCGGATGGGACGTTAAACTGCGGACCCCTTGGCGCCCTTCGTTAAGAGTAGGCTAATGCCGACGCCGGGTTCCTCTCCATCCTTTATCCTTTCCTGTCCATCCCTAATGGCGCAAATGACCTTAGCTCTCGATCGCCTCCATTTAAACACCACCACTATATGTGCATTTATGTGTGTTGGGGGTCAATCCCAACATTTTTCTGACATGCTAATAACTTTTTGATTATTTCAAACTTTAATTCAGGTGTGAGATATTATACAATTCTCCAAATATAAAATTAATAATTGGGACATTTTTGCATGTAGAATGCAATCGTTATGATTATTATTGAGATATTTTCAGCGTTGATACCATAGAAATCATATGCTCATTATTTCTCAGTTACTTTTAATTCGGAGAAGATCATGGGACAGTTCTCATTTCCGCGTGCAAGAGGGAGTAAAAGCCATTGTGGATGCAATTCAATTTAATGGTTAAAATTCTTATGAAAACATTAATTTAGAGAGGTCTTTCCCTAGATCAGAGAGGGTTTAACGTTATGCATGAGGCATCAAGTAAGATCGTAAGAAAAAGAGTGATTCGCATATAAAAATCACATTGGAGAACTTGGTTAAGTGCAGCTCACCCACGCGGGTTCGGCATATTTCGAGGGAAAACACGGCGTACACGAAAGTCGGTCTGTGCGTGCATTTTATAAGTCTTTCAGCAGCAAGTCTAGTTTACTAATGTTTCGACATAGTGAAAGATTGAGGTCCATGATCGGTAACAGGACAGACAACCACATACACGGTCGGTCGGTGGCCCCACTAAATATAAGTGAATCACACGCACATATGCTCACGAGTATATGAATAGGCTGAGTGGCTCGAGTTACGATGCCAAGGGATTATATTCGAAGCGGAATATATTTCACATCGTAAGCGAAGAAACGTTTACAAGCAACTAGGAGTAAATTTTTAAAAAAATCACTTAGCCGATCGCAAAACCAAGAAGTTGACCTTATTAAACTGCGCCGGGGAAAAGTGACTATGGGTGTTAACTCGAATATTTTTCAATACTTCCTCCTAAGTACGTATCTTGGATCTGTGTGATTACCATAGCAACCAAGTTACATCATGAGGTTCCAACATACCGCACAGAGTTGCTGCCCCGGGAGATAAAAATATAAGTCCCAATACCAGTTTAGTTGACTCCGAGTGATACTGAAATGGGTTTAAAATAAAATTCGTATGAGGTATTAAAAAAGTTTCTAAATTTCACAATAATTTATTGTGGTATGACTGGTTTCAACACATACGTGACATCTTCATGAACAGTTAATCGTAGTACATGTGTCTATATAGGTATACATGCAAATACGAGCATGTTTGTATGTGTATATATAAATAATTATCCCTAAAGCTTTCTTTTGGCAATTGATTCGGAGAACTTGGGCGTTTTAAAACATCGCAGATATCCGTGTAAATTAGAAACAAGGAATTGTTGGTGTAATTGGTAGCACATCCGCCCGGTCCGGTGTTCAGATCCCGGTTAAGGAAATATTTTTACATTCGTGATCTGCTCAAAAAACCGCCTTCCCCACATGTCCTTTGTTCGCCTTTTTTGTGTTTTCCTATCCCCTTTACTTATACATATTTCTATGTTTGAATGAATATTTGTGCGCCGTATGGCGGGACTTCGTATTTGAATGTATGTGTATATATATATATATATATATATATATATATATATATATATATATATATATATATATATATATATATATATACATTATATATACATATATTTTTTCTATACGTTTATATATACATGTATTTTTATATATATGCATATAGTATATGAAGATGCACAATCAAAATAAAGGTTACGCGGTTATGCGGTTTTCGAGAAAGTCTGAGTTAAATATTAAAGTAGGAGTTCATAAACTATAGCAGGTATGGAACAGTTAAAGAGTTTACGTACCTTGGAAGTATTCTGGACCAAAATGGTCAAAGCATTTGAGACTTAAGTATAAGAATTGCATTAAACAAAGAAGCTTTTACAAGAAACAGGGAATTGATGATAGGGACGTTGAGTAAGGAGGTTAGGGAACGGCTCGTCAGAACTTTGACATAGAGGGGGGATGTTTTGTGCGGTGCGGAAACATGGTCATTGAAGGAGAATGATAGGCGTAGATTGGAGGCTTTTGAAAAATGTGGATGTGGAGAAGGATGAAGAAGGCTATGTAAACAGAAATGAAAACAAACGAGAGAATACTATTTATAGCAGGGGAAGAGCGGGATTCTACTGAGTTCAAAATTTTTCATTGATTAACACATAATATGACAATAATATGCGTAATATTCTTTATATACATTTTTAAATAGCAAAATGGCACGTTTTTATAAAAAAAATTCTCCTCAGAAGAAGATTCGAAAATAAAAGAGTGTCATATTTTTTGGAAAAGAATAGTTAGCAGGAAGTAATTATTTAAGCCTTTAAGGAGATGGGGCTATCGCTCAAGTAATCCTCAGCATTAAAACTGGTGGAAATGTCACAACAGCAATAGCACTCAGGCTCAAGAGTGTGACTTTAAATAAGTTAGATGACAGCATAAAAAATACAATCATTTGTTATAAATTCTTTGCATAACTCACCAATAACGGCTTGTGGTGTAAATTTAATTTGAGACCTTTTTAAATGAGATATGTTCACATTTTTAAATCCCACCGGAAGAACGCGATATAATCATATCTTCTACATAACAGTTGCAACCTATTAAGCTGCATTATTGACAAAAGTAATACCAAAATTACTCCTTAGGCATTACGTTGGTTTATTATAGCCTACTTTTTAGGCCTCCATCAGGTTTTCTTTCCCGTACTTAAGGTTTTCAAGAAAGAAATTTTCGTAAACCTCATAGGTTTCTGCATAATATACGTCCGGTTACATTCATTGTGTCCTTTGGAGAGTGGCAGAGGAGTGCCAGGAGTGGCAGTCCTGACGCTTATTCCAAGCCTATCAAATTCCTGTACTTTTGGGTTGAATGAATTAAAGCAAGCAACTGCTAATCTGTTTATACCAACTTCACTGTAACTGAAGAAAAAATCATTATGGACATACGGGTCAAGTCTATGTTTGATTTTCATCACCTCAACTTCTCAAAATATAATGATTCTTACTTATTTAATGATAATCACCAATTCTTCATTTAACTTTGACAATTTTACTGAGAAACCTAACACCATTGATAACTGGAACATCCATCTACATTTTTAATGAATAAAATCACTTCTTTCTTTCCCACAAATAAAATCCTGAAAGATAATTTCTTTGGTGCATTATAGTTTATGTCATGTTTACACAAACCTAATATTCACGACGACATAATTATCAATATGGTTGCACAATTTCATAATTTAATTAACAACTGGTAAGTGCGTGTTAAAATTTAACGGAGATTTTCAAGGGGATCCTATTTAAAGACTGTTGGGAGCCATCTGGACTATGGGTACAGGGAATGTTTACGTCCAATTTTGCTCCCGGCGCGTATTGCGAACAGCCATATTGTGACTAGAATTTTCTTACGTAACTTCTCCAGAGCTTAAGTTGAACTACGCAACTGATTTAAAATGTTACTCTAAAACTCCACGATCGAAAACATCGCAGTGTCGCGGCACATACGTTCTCAGGGGATAATAAATAAAGCACGAAGCAGTCAGCGAGCGCACAGTGGAAAACACGGCCTTGGTGGCACACGGCTTTCATCTATCTACTCCACTTCGCGGCCTTCTCATCCGATCACTTCCTCATACCACATCCTTCCCCGATCGCAAAAGAAGCGCTCGAGGGTCGAATGGACCGCGGTGAAAGGATCGCGGATGAACTTGGGGTGATTGACGTGTAAGGTGCGACCGTCGGGAGTGCATCCCCGTGTGTCATCGCTTCACCCCGCCCCGATTCAACAAAAATGCCACAGTCGGTCTTATTTTCCCCTCTCTAAGCAATCCACTGAGGAAACGCAGAATAGGATCCAGTTGAGCGAAGCTTAAAATGATTCAGAGAGCATTTTTCTTTCTTTGAATTAGGATAAGGCGGCGATCCATTTTTCAACATAAATATTTTGATGAAATTTTAAGAAAACATTCCCAAATTACGTCAATGTGGAGGAAACAAATACGTACGTTAAAATGCCGTTTTAGTTTTGGTGAGTAATTCTGGGATTTTAATACACTAGTATGTGTAGACTTAAGGAGGATGCGACATTTGCTCACTAATTTCATACTTTGCTTCATTATTATTTAAGCTGAAAGAGGGTACTAGACACATTAAATCAAAAGTACTATACTTTTTCAATTTTTCATTGTCCAATACTGATTACGTTATTTTCACTTAGGTTTGCTTTCGATAAACTTCCGCAGAATTATGATAATTCGCGCAGAAACAGAGATATCAAAAAACTTTTACTGAGCGTACAAGTTCAAATTATGATCTCTACGATTTTACTGGACCGATAGAATTATATACGTATTCCATATATAGTATAATTCCGTCACAATATATGGGCCACGTACGAGATCTGTCCAATGAATACGCGAACTGAGGCTATCAAAAATTTATTTTGCAAAATTTAGTCTTTGCCGATTTTGTCTCCTTCAAGGTACTCTACATTCGTTGCTATGCACTTATTCCATCTTTTTTCCACTGTTTTAAGTGCCCTTGGAAGTCCTCGGCAGTTCGGCTCTTTAGTTGCCTCGTCGTTTATTGCTTTATTATGTCCATATCTTCCCATTGATGTCCCCTCATCACATTTTTGCATTTTGGGAACAGGAAAAATTCGCATGGGGTGAGATCTGGCGAATAAGGAGGATGATCATGGAGAGTGATTGAATTTTTTGCCAGAAACTGGCGAACAATCAATGCTGAATGTACAGATTCATTGTCATGATGAAGGATCCATCCAACATGTTCGGTTAAAATTGTGTTCACTGTTTCCTAAATTCAGCTCATCAGCTATCATTCGGACAGTTTTGTGATGATCGGCAAAGACAAGGGACGGCGCACGGTCAATGTTGTTTTCAACAGAGGTCGTTTGAAGGTCGTCGTCACGGCCTTGCATTACCGTCATGGCGGCATCGGCCTATTTATAAGATTTTTCTTTCATAAGAATTAAGAAATGTTTATTAAAATATTTATAATATTTTAATTATTAATAAAATAATAAAATAATAATATTATTATAAATTATTATTAATAAATTTAATTAATATTACTTATTGGAAAAAAGAAGTATTTATAAAAGTAATTAAGAAATATATCAAGATTATGACCTTGACTGAGTATCGTAGAGACCAAACACTAAGAGAGTGATCCTTATCGTTTGAACCTTCCAAAGGCCTGTTTAGGTGACTACATACTCGTAACAATTTTCTTTTACTCTCGAAGACAAAAGGAAGAGCCCATTGACGGGGGACAGCCACGAGCTCAGCGTCGAGATGAAAATGGTAACCTTCTGGTAACCTTGCAATGCACACGTAGCGGATGACTCCGTTAAAAGTTTACTATTGCGGCATCTCCTGCAATGTCTTAAAATTTGTTCTGGTTACCTATAATAACAAAGCGCATCATTGGTTCTTAGATTCCCATTATTTTGTCACCAAATATTTAAATTTTACTCAGTAATACATGAGTAAATGCACTGTTAGCACCTCACTATTCATTCCACTTGGTAGGACTCGTTCTCTAAAACATCCGATAGGAATCGTTTTATCTGCTCTGGTTCTTAAAAGAATATTATTTCATAATATTCATTTCGTAATTTAAAATTAAAATTTAAAGCGAAAACCTATGGCAGAAGAATGATTTAACAACTAGAGAATAAAACAGGAGTTTATAGAGAGAATAAAGGAGTTTATAGAGAGAATAAAATGGCTCTCAGAGAATTTTTCCACTTTCATGAATGCTGAAAATATCGGTAACGTTGAGTGAACTCGAGCGTGCGGCAGATTAGCTGACCATTCGGTGTAAGTATACACATTAATCTGCCAACCAGATATCAAAAGGTTGGATTTTTTGCGAGGATTCATTTGAAAAAGATGCCTGTAGACAACCTTGACAGTTTAAACGCGAGAATTTTAGAAGTCACTTCCGATTTATAAATTTGGAAAAGAAGAAACCGGAAAAGAAAACAACCCCCTTAGGTGATAAAAAAGTGATACAATGAAGTAAAAAATACAAAACAATGTATCTTTCCACCGAAATACAAGTACCTAATAAAATAATACTTAGTATCTAATAAAAAATTTATTGGAGAGATATATTGTTTTGTTTTAAAATTCAGTGATAATGAATTTCCACAAAGTTAAGCCTGAAGACACCGAATATAAAATAGTTTTATTTGAGAAATAGAGAAAATCATTTGTTCAGTGACGGAAGGTTCAAATATTGAATTATTAATTAAAGTAATTCCATTGAATTGAACCGTATTTCGCCATGTTAGCTCTGAATAATAATCCCCGCCCTCTTCATAAAGAAGATGGATATAATACTGAATGTTGTGGTTCAGAGGAGCTATTTTATCAAGCATCATGCACCGCATATCGGCAGACGCTTGAAGTTTTACCAAGTTATCCTAAAAATTAAGTCAAATTTTTTAAATGTCTTTACGGGATTATAGCACAAAGAGTCAAGAGAATGGCTATCATCTTGTAAGACAGCTTAAAAAAAACAATGATGTTTTTTGGCTACTGCGAGTACATTGTAACTGTGGAAGAACCGATTCAGTAGACATACGTGGGTTATCTGAAAAGTTTCCAACCTAAAAAATTTCAGAAAAAAATGTCTTGTGTCTTTGTTAGGTCGGAAACTTTTCAGACCACCCTTGTTTCTGTATTCATCGGTAACTGTCTGAGGAAATTAAAAGGTCAATACTAAGGATTCTTGTAGTGATAGGTGCCTCTTCAAAATTCCTTGGTTTATCTCCTTTCACGAGGTTAACATTAGTGAGACCGCCACATGGAAATATTTGTAAGCACATCGGACCACGTTGCTTATTTATAACGGAAACTGGACCACTATCTTATGTGTCGTTTACACCGATGATTTTTTAGCAGGACGTAAAGAACATAAGCACTCTGGCATATTGCCCGCAGCCTTCACTGGATAGTGTTCTGACTGGAGCCTTCACCCACATTCCGGTGTGGAGAAAGGGAAAATTGTGATAGTAAATCTTATTACCAGAGAACGTATTTGAAGACTCAACACTCAACGAGGACGTTACCCTGCCGGCCTTCGTGGTGGCGAGGTAACTTCCTCTTCTGATAACCCAAAGATCGCGGGTTCGATTCCCTCCTGGGTGGGTTTTCCTTCACCTAGGATTTGGGTGTTTGTAATTGTGTCCATTGGATTGTTATTAGTCCGGTGTAAAAGCCAAAAACTGGCGTTTTCCGATTAATGCTAAATAAAAAAAGAGTTATTTCTGGCCGGTAATTTTTAAGCCAGCGCTCACCTGAATCGTATTGATTTAATTGAATTATGGCATCCATTTCAATCAAGGAAGCGGATTTACGATTGATACAGTACAAAAGATAAGCACAATTATAATTAACTTCAGTACGATGAGGATGAAATTGAGATTTATAATGAAGGCCTGTGGAACAGGTTTTAGGAATGTGCCCTGAGAAGGATCTATTTGCGGAGATTTATGTCTTGCTATGGAAACAAATGAACGGTGTGCTTTCTCATTTATATCAACTACGCGAGTGTTGAAAATGAAAACTCAAATGTATCAATCGCTTTTCAGGGCTTTCTTAATTCCATTTCCGAAAGGTGGAAATAATAAATATATCGTATATTTTCACAATGTGCACCTCGTTTATTTCTCCCTAACAGTGGGTCCGGCCTGATATAGGCATCCATTTACTTCAAGTGATTCAGGAACACTCATTTCAGCTCCTTCAAGTCTGTGCGCGTACTTTCATTGGTTTTCTTCAACATTTTTAGAGATGTCTACCATGTAATTTTTAGTATCACGACTCTCTTTCCATATATTACTGAATGGATTCCTTCTTGAATTCGTAGTTTTATAAAAAATTCCTATAGTGCCTATCCCTGACTTCCAACACCACAATAAGCCCCTCTTCAATTCAGCATACTTCTTTCTTCCATTCATTCCGTCCAACCTGCACCCTACCTCGCTTGCCTGACGTTCGCTCCTCTATTTAATTGTGTGAGATGCAAGGAAATTATCCTTGTACCATTTTGTGACTTGTGCTTATCCAAAACCTACCTAACCGATATATTATCAATTTTAATATTAAACTTCAAGAGAACGCAGGGGCCAAATTTTAGTCAAGTTTGCCCATGAGCTTATTGGGAAATAGAATGAGAATCTTACGAGAAAGAGTTCAGGGAAGATTTCATTCTTCCTTCAGAGTTGTACAAACTTATCATTCAGAAATTAACATGGCTTGAAGACGTGGTCGTTATGAACAAACGGTAATGCAACGCGAAATGGTTACGAGGTGATAGCGGGAAACGTTGACACAAAATATAAATTGCGACTGAACTACCTAAGGACTTTAAGGATATTTTAAAACACAACTTAGAAAATTTACCGTGCCTTTAAGACATAAAAAGTAGATAGCCACTGTACTAAATCCCAAGGCGTCTCATGCGATGTTTTCTTTGAGGTACCATGTGAGGGATACCACAAGGTAAATTGCATGTAAGTTCGAATATTCAGTTAGGTCAAACACCGCTCGGAAACCTGGACCGTGAGACAAGGTCCTGAGTCCACCATTTGCCAAACAGAGTCACGTACCACTCTCTTAAGGCTCCGGTAAAATTCCTCGTTCCAGCCATGCTTCGATGCCACCTGTACGGACACTTCTTCCACAAGACGTAACCTTTATTGACCCTCTTTGGTAACACCAATTACGGTTTCACTCTCAACATAAGATGTGGTCAGGTGCGTGATGACCTTGCTGTCAACAGCTTTATGTGCCGAAGATCGATTCATTTAAAGGAAAATCGCAAGTGGATAAAAAAACCAAGTGTATATCTTCCTTAACGGATCGTTCCCATCGAGTTTCGTCAGAGGCCACATAATGTCTGAATGAAATGCAAGTGACTTTGACTATCCTGAATATTACCTGTGTTAATATACAGAGGTTTTCATTTACGCAAGATAATTAGCCCCATACCTAGTGGTAAGCACAAATTTCACCAAAAGGCAGTTTTATACTAGCAACGTAAATACGTAGGTGAATATTTTCCCAACAATCATTATGCTACCAAATTTTAGTAAAACAGATTACATCGTTGGAGACTTTACTATTAAGTGACGGAGTTTTTCACGAATGCTCAGCACGTGTGTAGTAATATTTGGAACGTGTAATTCAACTGGAAAATTACTCCAAAGGCCAAGTTTATTTATTTTGTATTAGTCTGCAAAGAGCGCTTCGACCTTTACATCGAACAAATAAAAATATGAAACATATAAACATTTTAAATTGTATTTGCCTCATCATTATGGATCCTCAATCCGAGGATTAGTTTTTAGTGGTTTTCCTATCCACCCCGTCCCCTTCCATTCTCTTCATTCCTTCATAGTTTCTTGTGCTGACGTTTTCAATCATCCGCTTCTCGTTTTTCATCCCTGGTCTTCCTGACTAATGTTTTCCCGTTAACTCTCCTTCAACTGCGGTCATCGTTAAATTATTTTCCCCAAGTTTGTGTCCAATCAGTTTCCTACTTTTCCTTTCGAGTTTACCCCATTAGTTTTTCTCATCACCCACTCACCAAAATACCTACTTTTTTATTAATAAGTCCGTCTATCCATTTTATTTTCATCAAATATCGGTGAAACCGTATGATTTCGTGCTTTCCCGGTGTATTTCCTTCATGAAGGATTCTCGGCTCTTTCACCGGGTCAGGGTTCCATGTTGGCCGACGTGTCGATGCCCGACTCGTTCATCGTCATCAGTTTTCATCATCCCTGAAGACGATGCAGGAGTCGAGCATCGAAACGTCGGCCAACATGGAACCCCTGACTCGGTGGAAGACCGGAGAATCTTTCATGAATCGGTGAAACCGTATATTCGTGCCATTTAACCTTCTTTTCTCTACTGCTCCTAAAGTGACTAAGCAACACAGTTGAAGTACATAAGTTTTAACGAATTGCTTCCTTATGTCTTGGCTCGTATTAGTAATCAATAAATTCTCCTTCTTCTGACATAGTCTTCTCCGCCATACCTATTTTCTGCTTATTATATCACCCTTGTTCCATCTATTCACTAGTGATATTATTACTAACGTAACAAACTTTCCACCTGTACCATTGTTTCTTTCCCTGCGCTTTTTTAAAGATTATCTTCCTTACTCCGACAGAAGACCATTGACTTGTTTTTAATTTTGAGACTATTCTTTTTCATTCCTTTTTCCATACAGGCTGGTCACTCTATTACGCTTCTGGTTAAAACCCTAGAGATCTCTCGCGAAATCCTAGGGTTCGTAGGGACCCCTGTTTAATAAACGATAGCCTATGGAAATAGAAGGAATCGTTAACGACAGGAATGTTTCGTGTCGATACCTGGATCGCTTTACTGAACGTCAATGGCAGAAACACTGAGCCTCTCCTCCTGAACGCCGCGTCAGCGGAAATAATGCGGGACTTCGCGAGAGGCGTAATTTAATTCTCTCGTTTCCATTGCATTTCTTGTTTCGACCGCGCAGTCAAATTCCGCCGGCGAGAGGGAAGTACCTGAGCTAGCCGCAATGCCAGCGCGCTTAACGTTCTCCCATTACTTCCTCTCCGCCTTGCCCTTCCGTATTCAAATGAGGGTGACCTCGCGGTCAGAGAATGTCGCCAATGCCTCCCGTGTTTAGTCAGCGGCTTCACGGTCGCCCCGGAGACGGTGAGAAAAGCACACGACACTGACCGCGGGGCGCAGGTGGAAAGCGCGGGTGAGTGAGAGTGACCGCCGGCGGCGGTGGTATTCTCGCTTACGGCGATGTTTGAACGACGAAGAGGGTCGCACGAAGTGGACAAATAAGACGGGAGTGGAACGCCCACTTCGAGTAAAAGAAATACATATATAATATCCCTGACATCCGAACGAAGGGGGAGCAATTATTTGTTTTTTTTACAGTCCTCCGCAAAATCCCCTGGAAATTCTCGAAATTAGTCCATCATCACCTCGTTGGTGCGACGGCCAGTGTGTACTGGCTTCCCACCCCGAGGGCCCAGGTTCGAATCCTGGTGGTGACAATGTTTTCAGTGATAACCCATCTCTATATTTGGCGACCTAAGTGGAGAGCACTTCAAGTGAGTGCGTCGTCCGTCGGATGGGACGTTATATTGTATGATTCCTAGGCATCTTTCTTTAATAGTCTGATCCCGAAGCCGGGATTCTCTCCACCTCTACCCCATTTCTCGAAGTAGAATTCCACAGAGAGTAATGGGGCCCATCCCATCCAAGTAGTTAGTTATAAGGGGAGACGACCGACAGCAGAAGTTATCTTCGCCATTGGAGATAAGTGTGTAACGGTAGGATATCAGGATATAAGGGAAGGGTGGAGAGAAAACAGGAGTCGGAACTCTTAACATACGACGCCTGGAGGTTAAACACAATTTAAAGTCACATTCGATGGACGGTGTACTTAATTTGCTGTGGCTTTCACTTAATAGCCCAAAGTGGTGATCGAGATGTCGTTGAAAAATCCTGCCACCGTTGGGATTCGAACTCAATCCCTCGGGGTAGGAACCCAGAAAAATAGCCACCACTCTAACACGACCCTCCAGCCCGCTTGTGCTGGGACATGTCGGATGTGAGTCCCGTTTTGGCAATTAAGAAGCTAGCATCGTCCTCTCCGAGTGTCAGATCAATGTGTGGATGTAACCATTTGTATCAGTTTGCACATTTGTAGCCATCCGGAATATTTCAACGATTTTCCTCAAAATCAATTCGGAAATGGAATTCACCAAAGGCAACGCTGGAAGGTTGAAATCTAGTTCTGAGATCGGTAGACTACTCCCTCATAAAAATTACTCTCCTCCCCTTCCAACGTACGACTCCTTTTCCAGGTACGTTATTCTCTTCTGCAAATATTACTTCTTTAAGTTTCATGCGCTGAGTTAACGTTTACACAAAAATGGCTCCCTTTGGGCGCCAGAGGAATTGGCAACGTGGCTATAAGTACTTATCCCACGTCAGAAGAACGTTCTTCGTTCTCAAGGCGAGACTCACTGGTGTTTTTTCATTACTTTTTAATAGCAATTTCCACAAAAAAAACACCACTAGACAGCCAACTGCGACAAAATTAGATTTTAGGGTGATTTCAAGGTTAAAGAAAATAATAAAAATTCTTCAACCAATAACATTAACATCTATTACTCATATTCGGATAATCGAGTAAAAAATGTGCATCACATCATGGTATGTTATAAGTATGTTTTCCAAATAAAAAATATGTTCAATGTAACTATCATTCCACAGATAATAATAATATCTCCCCATCAAGGTTCGTCTCTGCGAAAACTGTCTCTCAAAATGGTTTCCCAGTCCAAGCTATTAAATTTTAACGAGCTATTTAAATTTATAACAAATGTAATTTAACTTTTTCCCGTCCACTCTCTCGACTTTGCTCCTGAATGCATTACAATATATATATATATATATATATATATATATATATATATATATATATATATATATATCGATGATACGGAAGTACTCACGAGAGCAATATAACTTTTGGACGGCACAATAGAACACAGAATAAAACAGATAACACGTAAAAGGACACTCACACTGTAGATGATTTAAGCTTTCGGCCTACTCCGAGGCCTTCTTCAGGTCAGACCGGAAGGAAGGTGAGTGTCCTTTTACGTGTTATCTGTTTTATTCTGTGTTCTATTGTGCCGTCCAAAAGTTATATATATATATATATATATATATATATATATATATATATATATATATATATATATATATATATATAAAACCATAAACACAGTAATCAACCCGAAGGTCGGTTTAGTAGGTGATGGTAGAGCTCACCCATGTACTAAGCCCGACGGCGTGTGAATATTCACACATCAGGGTAGGGGGGCCAGTTCCTTTCCCTGTGCCAGTTATGGTTTCCCAGGAAGAACTGGTACCCGAAAAATCAACTAGCTTGGGTGGAGCTGCAGGTGCCCAAAGTGCCTTACCCGGGAATCGAACCCGGGACCCTCTGGTCAGCAGTCCAACGCTCTACCCGCTAGACCACCGCGACCCTATATATATATTACATATACATATATATATATATATACAGGCAAAATGTATAAAAATATTGCTACGAACGATATTATAAAAGTATTATAATATGACAATATTTCTTGGAATGGAATATTTTACCGCGATGTGATTCAATATTTACTTACTCCATTTTCGTTTGGAGGAAAATAAACTAGTTAGAAGATGAATTAATTTTATCCACGCCGCCATGAAGCTACCCTCGAAGATTTTTTCAGACCTTTACAATTAATACTCAGTCGAAGGATAAAAAACTTAAAGCGAAAAATAACTCATAAATCGTAAAGGAAATTTTCTTCGGAAGTTCAAATCAGTCTCGTAGAAATTTAAATTGAGTGCTAAAGTGTTATTCCATTTGGACCGAATAGATCTACCGTGGATTAAAAGCACATAAAAAGCGCTGAAAATTCCATGGGTGAGGAGAAGTTAAGTTGATCAAAGGCTTTAAAAATTTCTAAAAGTCAAACGTAGGCTTTAGAAACGAAACTGGAGTCGTTCGTACCCAACTTCAAACGGTTCAACAGGAAAACACGTCACTACCAGTAAGCTAAGACTCACGCCTCGTGGTTAAGTTTCAACATTTTCACTCTTCAACGCGTTACTGAAAAAATAATCACCTGTGCTAATGGAAGGGTTAAAAATGGATACTTTATGGCAGCAACTAGAATACTTAATTGAGTGCCCTATTCCACTAAGACAAATCAGTTGCGTAATACACACCACGCTAAGGATGCTAAAGACGACGCAAGGTAGAGTTTAAGCGAAATGTCGAACTGCTTACCAGTTTAAGTTACTATGAAAACTATTTCAAAGCCCCCTGCTGCTAACATACGAAGAAACCAAAAGGTTTCTTTTATGTTAGCATGAATTTTTCGTGGTTTTTTACAGTATTAATTCCTTAGTATGAACTTACACGAATTCATTAGTCCCTTTTCAGGTTTCGCCAATGTCATTGAATATCCAAAGCAACATATATGATGACGCAATGTAATTGAGACTTTCTGCCAAGAGATGACGATTAATCATTACTTATGACTAAGACCTTACTCATAAAAAAATTCTCTGAATAATTTGAAAGTCTATGTACAGCAATATAACAAAACAGATACATTGTTACTATCCTGGTCATAAAATTTTCAAGCTCTTCAATCGAGTCTAAAGCTTATATTCCCACATGCCCAAATTGTAGGATAATTTTAAATAAATTAATTAACGTAAATATTAATGTATATAATATAAATAATAATGTTCGCATTCAAGTGCAAAAAAACATTTTGTTAGCACTTTTTGCACCCATCGAAAATATCATACGGCGTGAATTTTTCGAGGAATTTTTGTCATCACACTGATTTTTGCGTAGAAATTTAATCTATGATCTATCAAATCAGAGTTTTGGTTTGTTGTACATTAAGTTCACAAGGAAAGAAAGTTCTATCCTTTACAATTGTTGAAAAATGATGTTCAGTTCCGACACAAGCCATAAAAGTTCTACGAAGTCTTTATCGAATATGGCGTCCAAGGGTTTCGCATTATGAGCACTTTTTCATGATCGACATAATTACGTCCGTCGCAAAGACCTTGCTCCAATTCGACTGCATGCGGTCTGCATAGTGCTGCGTGCAGTTAGCATGCCAATTAAGATTTCGTGCGAGAGGCGATCGATGACTACGCTAAAGTTTTTATTATTCGAAATGACCTCCCCGTTGCCATAATACGAGCATGTATCAAGCAGTACTCCTTCAATGTCTTTTTCGTGAGCGATTTTCCTTCCTCCGTGTAGCTACAGCCACAATCATTTTTTTTCATAATCTTTAATCTGCTTTTAGCAGAGAATATTACAAATCACAAGCAGAGCTGTTGTTACCCGCAATGGAACGCATACTTCCAGCTTATGACGTCATTCACTCCATGTTGCGAGCAGCATGCGTCAGCGGATTGAGCGCAATGAACTGAGTCAAAGCACCGATCATACATTTCTATGTTTTTCTAATTTGTAAATTCTATAATTTCGAGAAATCTCTGATTATTCTGATTCTTGATCCAAGTATATTTTTGTCCTCGTTTCAATTAGTTCTCCCATTCTTCCTTCATCAAAAGACATGCAATAGATTTCATTTCGTAAATTATTCAAGTCCATTTTCTTCATTTTCATGCTAAACCAACCATTTCAGTTTGCTATTAATACCCTCGCATATTTTATTCTTTTTATGCATACGAAGATTTCGAATGTAGAATTGATTAATAATTAAGAAGAAGACTTCTATTTAAGAGGACTTCGAATGTAGAACCAATAGATTAAAGATGCCATTTTTCCTTCGAATGACAAGGGATCAGAATGCCTGTAAACGGCCTCGTTGGGTTAAAAAATATATTTTATGTGCATTCCGCGTAGTCTTAGCAAGTTGTCTTTTATAATGCAACAATTTCAGAGAGTAAAAATCATTCGCCTTGACCGGGATTCGAACCCGGATCCCTCGATATCCGGCCAAGTGCTTTAACCATTTAAGCTACCGAGACGTCCTCTTACACTCTGAAATTTACTGTTGCGGCATCTCCCGCAGTTTCTTGAAGTTGTCTTTATTTGATCTAACCTTTATTTTATCATTTTTCCTCTTAATATCAGCTCGTCTTTCGTTCTTAGAGAAGTATTTCACCCTTACATACTGTATTGCGTGTACCTGCAGTTAATATTATTCCCATTATTTGAGTTGGTTTACATATGTTTAGCAAACTAAAGATTAAGAAAAACTTAAATTCAGATGAAGCTTTCAAGATTATAAATCATATCATCATCATCTGTCATACTCTTGCGGTGACTAGCAGTGTACCATGTAGACTCTGATGCAGAAAGAGTACGTCATGTAATAATATCATACCTACTTCAAATCAGAGTGGTAACCATTTTAAGAGCATCTCTCCTCCTTTTGTGTGCGTGTGTGAAAAGTAGTACGATTCCCTACTCTTATTTGGTGCTAGAATTACATTCCTTTGAGTGCCATGCTAGAAAGAAAGTCAGTTTTACCGGTGGACTTTCCAGTTTTTGTAAATTATAAATGCGATATTCTCAAAGAAAAGAGATCACTTATGTCTCATCATCATTGCAGTAAACCAATCCTAGGATTGGTTTACAGCAACCCATATCTTTCCATTCTACTGTATTTGAATGCAAGTCAAGGCTGCATATTCTAGGGAGAATAATGTGGTGGTTTCCCGTTGCCTTTCACATCGCAGTACTGGGGTCGATACCATGAACTTCGTAGTAGAGGAGCTGGTGGTATGCTGTGACCATCATATTTACACTCACAAAAACTGTACACATTTAATGAGTACCAGTAACCGGAAAATATGATCCTCATAGGGTATTTTTTTGTCTTTCCCCCTGGAAGGGAGGAATGAAAAATTTGCGAATCTGGCATATTTTTTTTGCGTCTTAAACTTGGCCGAGTAGTCAATGGGGTTGCAAAGACCCCGTTTTGACCATTTTAAGGCGATAATGGTGTGCTGATTCCGGAAACCGGGCCCGCAAAGTTGCAAAAAAATTGCGAATCTGTCATATTTTTCGGATCTCGGAATTTGCGAATCGGACATAAAAGCATGTCCGATTCGCAAATTTTTCATTCCCCCCCTAGAGGGGAAAGACAACTGGTAACTTGTAAGAATTGCCACAGCATTTCACCAGCTCCCGTACTATCACTCTCGCCAGCATCTGTGGCAGCTGATGCGGAGCCGACCCAAACGGTCTGAACCACCAGTGCCAAATGGTGAAACTGCTACCTTTCACCATGGGTTAAGGGTAGCTTTTTAGCAGGGGGACTGTTTTTCTCGTTGTCTCGTTCCGAAATACCATAATTGTGATTTTTCTGTTAATGTGTGTTTGCTTCGTTCTGAAAAACCATTAACAATTTTTTTCTAAGCTGAAAAACTTCCTTACCGGTAACGTGACCCGGACCAGAGACCTTCGACTCCAAAGGTAGACACGCTACCTCTGCTCTACCTCCGCCCTCCTTTAAGTCTATAACGGGATATTTTCGTCATCAGGAAGTTTAAGGGAAATATTCTAGACAAGTTTCAAGCTTGATTAGTTGAGATCCATCACTCTTGAACTTGCCCCATCCCCTTGTAAAGTAAAGGGACTTATCAGGTATAATGCAGTCCCGCCCTTAACCCTCTGCCTGTTCCCGTCCTGCGTATTCTATATTTCGTTGTAAGCTGTAATTCTACTTTTTGGAACAGACCGATGATTAAACATATCCCATTTTTTGTTCTTCCTTACAGCGAGGGGCTCCGCTGTTCCTTCGGAGGCGGAGCGGACCAATGGGCGCCATGGACGGGAGTCAGTCTAGCGGCTCCAGGGAGGGCGGAAACCCCATGGAGGTGGCATGCTACATCATATCTGGCTTCCTCCTCTTCCTCTTCATCCTGCACTCCGCCTTCGAGCTTCACTACTTCCTCCGGATGTTCCTCTGCGTCTTCGTGGCGCGGTTCAAGCGGAGAGTCGGAATCCTCACGCCAACCTCAGTCTATGGTGAGACTTACACATTTGAGCGTCGCAGCTGCATCGACCAACGTCGATCCACGGCTTCGGAATTGTTCTTTTGGTGCCACAATAAGTATTTAGAAAATGCAAACACATTACGCGTCATTAAAATTGTTTGCGATCGACGGAGGTTGTGTAGTGGCGGATGAGATTCGAGAACGCACCTGTCCGGTGGGACTGGTAGGTTACTGGCTCAATGAAAATTTTCCGGAATCAGTGCGTCCGATGGTCTATATGAAACGTTGTTTTCTGGGGCAAGTGGAAACGTTTTAGATTTATGCGCAAAGGAGTTGAGGCACTTCTCACATAATAAGTGGATGAAAACGCGGAGTACGGGCAGGGGATCCAAATCTCATTGAAGTCAGTCATTACGGAAAGAAAAATACAGTTTTGTTAGTTCCACTTAATGTTTTAATCTTACGGCCCGCGTTTCGATAATATAGCGTTATCATCAGGTACTATAGCGAGCTTAACCTGATGACGATACTATGTATTGAAACCCGGTTTGTAAGATTAAAACATTAAGTGGAATTAACAAAGCTCTGTTTTCCTTTCCGTAATAGATAAATTCCACCAAGTCAAGCCTGAAACTGCAAAGTATAATTCAGTCTTGTTCTTACGGTATTAATGGTTATTCGTAGTATTTTAATCAACATCGGTGGGAGAGATTAGGATTTCATATGGCACGAACAACCCCACTATGCACGCCTCATAAGTATTCATGTGTTGAGCTTGATTCTTTATGATACCGAAACGAAGATCTCAGAAGAATTATAATTTGATCCAGATCACGTTTATTGATTTTTTTTAATCGTACCTTACTTGAAATATGAATTCTTTTGCAAAGTGAACGATAAAATGTGTTCATATGTTTTCATATTTCCCTTTAACTGCAATTAAATTTTAGTTAATTTTGGATTTGAATGATTAATATGAATAATGTTCCTGATGAAGCATAAAATCTACATGAAGAGATTTTCGATTCAATTTTAGTTGAATAAAATAATTCTCACAGTGAGTTAACAGAAATTTGTTTCAAAATACATGAAAATATCTCCATGGTTTTCGAAGAGGGCATTAATGTGAGAACTTATAAACTGAAAAATGTGTTCAAATTCAAATATATTTTTGCGAAGGGAGAGATTATTACATTTCGCGCAAATGATATACAAAAGAAACATTATTAATTTGCACAGTTCATTACTACATTAAACTTAGCATGAAAACGTACGAGTTTTAATATGTGTCGTACACTAGGTACTTCGTATGAAATGTAGAGGTATAATATACCTTTGCATTTCACACGAAATATTTCATGCTTTTGATTTTTCTATGAAATACGGAGATCGCGAGAGAAAGATCATACTTTTCTGAAAGATTAAAATTATTGTTCATCAATGCAAAATTTTTAATTTTAACAATAATGATGAATATTTATGATAATTACCGCAGCAACAACAGAACCTATACCAGAATGAACAACTTTTTGATTCGATATGAAAGTCAGATTGAGACGTCAACGTCTGGACCAATCCTTATACTTTTTTTGCAAAAACTTGGAGTTATTTAACGCTTTGACGTCAAAACTTAGTTATTATTGATGAGGTTTGACAATATTGATCCCCTTTCTAAATAAAGGAGGGTTCACTGTCGGTCCTCGACAATGGCGAAGTTTTGGCGCCTCCTGTACGTAAAAAATGTCGGGATTTATCGAGGCTTTGACGTCACAACTCTGGCATTATCGAACCTCTGCAAAAGCAAGTCAGTAACGGTATAACTCCGACGGGACCGAGGTTCGTCTATTTCGGGTAAATCTTGAATAACTATTCGGTAAATGTCAACATTTCGAGATCTTCGCCGGAAGTGACGACGAATACTCGTATAGTGAATAAATCTAGTTTTTTTAATTATTCATTTGTCCTATGTCTTTGATAAAAATATTTTTTCGTACTATAATCGTTCCGTAAATAAAGATATATATATAATTATAATTATATTTAATTTATATTATAAGAAAAACGTATTTAAAGATATATTTTCCGCAGAAGTTTATCGCAACTTTTCAAATTTTAGAATTGAATTGAACATGAGCAATAAAATATGCTCTGGCATAAAACTTTAAAGACTGTGGACAAGCTTCCGTGGATAATGGCGGCCAAAAGAATGCCTGCGTCAAATCGCGCTTTTCTTTTGGCGTCCTTTCGCAACTTGTATGCGACTAATTAAAACTCTTAACGCAAAACTTCTCACCCCTGTTCTTGCATGGGCATAACTTTGTATTTTTTATCTCCTTCGCGTCTTCGTTCCAGCTACATTTCCTACACGTGTGACATTGACTCCTATCGTCACCTCACTCCCATACTACACCACATGTTACCTGCGCTGAAGCACTCTTTTATTAAGTAGCGCACAGAATTAAGAGGGGAAAAGGGTGACTCAATGGCCGTACGACACATGCCAAGTTTTGCTTTAAGAACCATACGAGAAGTTTCACCGGAAAGAAGTTAGGCCAGACCCAGCTTTCCCTACGAGTGGCATATAACCTGTCAATCAGTGGTGAGCATGTCGTGGAGTCATGGCAGTTGATAGCAAAATGTTGCCGCACAGCGAAATGTAAATAAGGTGACTGTGAGTGATAATAAAAATAACACAAAAAATGTTACATTTAGGAGAGTTAAGGAGATGGAAAAATGAGGCCGATTGATTGATAATCTTCTGGTATTTCGTAACGATAAGTAATTATGATTAATATTAGTAATCTCCAGTATACATATACATATATCTCAAGGGCCTGAAGGATAAGTTAATATTAAGTCCCTAATCTAATCGGTATTTAGGGCGCAATAGCTTTATTCTTACTTGAAACTTGCTCTCATCGGCGACAGGAGTTATTAATCAACATTTCTCTTAAATAAATGTTATTATTTAATTTTTTGGTCCCAAAACGATGCCAAATCAACCATTTTATCAACGTAGAAATTTTAACGACTGTGGTAAAAAAATGGAGGTCGATTGTTAATGCGACCAAATTTTTTTAACAGCAGGAATAAAGATCCAAGAAGGGGTAATGTCCATGCCTTAACGACAGCAAAGATGGGACTTGTTGCAAAAAGCCCTTTCTAGTATTCGCACGCGAGATTTTTCTCGAAATGATATTGATAGTTGTAAGAACGCCACTGGATGAATTTTATACGGATTGGATCTTACGTTTTTTCGGACGTAATACTGAGCAAAACCTACACCCATGCAGCGCTGTTTTCCTTTTTCATAAAATTCCTCATTCGATTCTTATACATACGTCTTGAATTGACTCGCTCACGGGAATAATTTTCGCATAAAGGATCTGACCTAAAAATAAGTGGAATGATTTTTCTCTCCGACGAGGAAGGATGAAATAAAGGATTTCTGGTGATAAAGGTGGTGAGAGGTCTTCTAAAAGCAACGAGCTGCGAATCAGATGTAGATGTAGGCCGTAACAGTGTGCGAATCGCTTCTAGACTGGACCATCGCGCCACAAACTTACGATGTCACGTTCTATTAAGCAACGATACGAGACAAAATTCGTGTTTAGCTCGAAAAATCGGATTAGGGAGATGAAACAATGTCGCAATAAATAGTTTACCGCTGGCAAAAGATGTTCCCGGATGGTAGAGAGGACTTTGGCGGCGAGGAACGACCTGGACATCCATAAACGGCGCAGTGTGACGAAAATGTGCAAAACGTGAGAGACATACTCATTTTCGATTGGCGCCTGAGTGTCAGAATGTTAGCAAGAGGGTGCAATACTCTGAAAACCACAGTGCATCGCATAATAACGGAAGATTTATCCATGAAAAAGGTGTGTGCCAAGATAGTCTCCAAGGTTTTGTCGGAAGACCAGAAGACTGCTTGTTTGGCATTCTCGCGTGACCTCGTAGACGTTTTCTCGGATGATCTGCAGTTTTATACACCCTACAGATCCAATTTGACACCACTGGACTTCTTTTTGTACCCCAGACTAAAAAGGAGCTTGAAAGGAAACCATTTTGGAACGGTGGATAACGTCAATGAAACCGTGAGGAGGTTCCTGTCGACGCCTACCAGGAAGCGTGTTGCGTCTGGCAGAGATGCTACAATCGTTGTCGATGCACAAGGGGCTATTGCTAGGAATTTTAATAATTTGTACATTGAGCTAGCAATAATTTTCTCTTTTTATTTATTTTACTTATTTCTGGGATAGATCCTGTCCCCGGTCGTATGTATAATTCTTTCCGGAGGATCGGCATCACCTGACTATGTTTTTTTACCCCAAGCCCTTCTGTGCCTGGCAACGCCACTCGATCAAATCATATCATTAAGCAGTGAGCGAACGCATAAGGGTTCATATAGAAACAATGCGTCTATCCCGTCTGTCGCGTAGGGCCGTTTAAATTTTTCAAACCTCAGAGCAAAGCAGCATCTCCCCCTGTAGTTTAACATGGAGATAGTAACAAACGATCAACACCGCGAAGCAGAACCTGTAAACATCAAACATCACACTATGATTCTCTCTCTCGTGAAAACCTTTTTGCGAACTTGTTCGTGAAAAAACCCATATCGATTTAAACATTTTGCTTTCACTTATACTACTTTTACGCTCCTACTAGAACATTGTCATTGTCAAATTGTGTCAGCGAAGCTTCTAACACCAATAAGGAACGAGGCTATGTACACGAAATAAATTGAAATCAGCCAGAGGAATTTTGTTGTATTTCATGGAGCATTTGTTTTTTTTAAGAAGAATGCAGAACGAAAGATTTCATGAATAAAAATGTGTAATAATTGCACTAAATGGCTTAAAAAAACTAAATTTTGTAATTTTTTTCAAAATATATGAATCTCTGAATCTGATTCATTGATTTCCTATATGCGAAAGGAAACATTGGGTTTCAAAATACAAAGGACGGGCAAGAATTATGATCCCAAGTCGAGGTACCCTTGTAATTTAAAAGAAATAACTCTGAAAAATTCCTATCTAACGGAGCGACAGGTTGAGTGCGGTGGATAATCTTGAATTCAAGTTTTAACCTCACCAGAGATCACATCTCCAATTTTTGATACGCAATGAGAAGTAAAAGAACTAACTTTCTTCCTCTCGGAAATGACATAGGTAGGGATTTCTCACCAATCCATAAGATGTCGCTCTGAAATCAATTAAAGTGTTCCTTCCAGCCCACGTTGGAACACGGCTCCTCTCCCATCTAGGGATGTCATAACATAACTTAAGAAATTAATATTATCTTTGCTTTCTACAGAAATAAAACTTTATTTGTCGACTAGTTTCGTTTACACTGTAACATCCTCACGACTAGTCTACTAGTCCTGAGGATGTTACAGACTAGTTACAGTGTAAACGAAACTAGTCGACAAATAAAGTTTTATTTCTGTAGAAAGCAAAGATAATATTAATTTCTTAAGTTAAACATGGATTTCTACAAAGTTAAGGCCTCAACCATTCAGTGCATCAATGTCATAACATAGTCGAGTACATAAAATTCAAGCCATAGACAAAGAACCACTGCCTAAGTGACATGATGATGATGATGAGGAGAGTGAAGGTGAATTCGAAGCAATGAGGAAACGAGTCAGACGCTCCAGTAAGCTTGAATGGGAAAGCCGCTTATAAAATCCCGAAACCGGAAAACGTCTTATTGGCGTGGCATCTCTTCTGCGACCCGTAATATGAGAAAATAGTAGCGTTTCTATTTCACTTGGCAACGCAATGACCCCCCGCCTCCTTCCGATGGCGAATCTGAACAAGGAGAAAAATAAAATTATCGATGGAGACACGATTGAAAACATATGTCGCAGAAGGAATGTAAACGGCGGCACCAATGCTATTATCATTTATTCTATACCCGAATCATCTTGTCCTTTTAATAAGCATCATGTAAACAGGAACGCTGGTATTTTAAAGCAAAAATTAATATAGATTGCATAAAGACCCGCAGATCTCAGTGTAAATTATGTTTCCTCGATAAATAAAGAGGTTAGACCATAGACCCGGGAAGTCGAAAGATCTGGTGTTCAAGTTCCGGTGATGGAAATATTTTGGAGCTTATAATCTGCTCGAATCCGCCTTCCCCACCTCTCCTGTGTTCGTCCTTTATATGTGTGCCTATCCCTTTTCCTTGTATCTATTTCTATGTGAATGAATATTTGTCCTTCATATAGTGAGATTTCGTGCTTGAAAATATGAATATATATATATATATATATTAGGTAATCTACCGGTTAAGATAGGTTTTTGGATGGACACAACTATCATATATAATAAACATTTTGTAACTACAAACAAAACCCAATCCAGCAAGCCCTCTTCATCTCTGTGTACTTCTTTCCTCCATTCATCTTGTCCAATATCCCTATCCTGTTCCTGCCCTTTCCTCGCTTGCCCAACATTCTCCCCTCTATTACCTTCTACAACATCTAACTATTGCCGATCAATACGCCTTTTATCCATTTTTCCTCCGGCCATAGGATTTCTCTCAATAAACCTCTCTCCTCACCCATCCTCTCCAGTACTTCCTCATTTGTTTTCCTTTCGGTCCATTTCACCTTCTCCATTCTTCTCCACACCCACATTTCAAAAGCCTCCAATCTACGTCTACCCTCCTGCTTGAGTGACCACGTTTCCGCGCCGTACATAGCTACGCTCCATATCAGAGTTTTTACGAGTCTTGTCTTAACATCCCTACTCAACGTCCCTGTCATCAACTCCCTCCTCCTTGAGAAAGCCTCCTTGCCTAGCGCAATTCTTCTCCTTACGTCCCTACAACTTTGACCGTGTTGGTCCAACACACTTCCGAGATATGCAAACTGTTCTACGTGCTCTATTTTTTCCCCGCCTATTTTAATATTTAGCTTAGCCTTTTTCTTTCTGGAAAATCGCATAACCTTTGTTTTATTAATATTTATTCTCATCCCATATTTATCGCACTGAACCTCAAATTCACTCAACAATGCTTGCAACCCCTAGGATGACTGAGCAACTAATGCTTGGTCATCAGCAAACCTAACCGATTTTACGAATTCCCCTCCGACTTTCATTCCTACCTCTAGTTCTTCCCATGTCTCTTTAATCATTTCCTCCACATATACGTTGAACAGTACCGGTGACAATGGGCAACCCTGCCTTACACCTCTTCCTAACACTGCCCATCCGGACTCTCCGTTCCCCACTCGCACCTGAGCAGTCTGAGACATGTACAGGTTGTTGCGGATCAGTCTCCTGTCCATTCCTATTTTCAATATGCAATGCACGCATTAATTTTTCCCAATTCACTCTATCAAACGGTTTTTCGAAATCTACAAAACAGGCAAAAACGTCCTGATTGTATTCTATATTCCTCTTGATTAGTGATCTCATTACTGCAATGGCATCACGCGGACCTCTTCCTTTCCTAAATTCAAACTGATCATCCCCTAAGTAATCATTTGCCTTACTCTCTATCCTTTTGTTGATGATCCTGAGAATAACTTGAATATATAATATATATATATATACTTATATATATATATATATATTTATATACAGATACATATAAAAAAGAAATCACTGTTTAGCACTTGCGATGAAAAGACAGCACCCATATTTAAACAAAAATAATACTGTAAAGATTATGGCAGATCGTGGAAGCAGAGGCAGCAACCGGTAGATCAATATCTAGATCATGGAACTAGATCTTCATCTAAATCTAGTTACTGAGGGAGAAGAATGGTTTTTTGCTTGGAAAGCTGAATGGGCGAGGATAAAAGAATAATGAGGGAAATAAATAGTAGAAAGACAATAAAGATAGCCAACGTACAACCGGCAATAAAAGCCAGAAAGTAATAGAACACTTAAAGAAAGATATGTCTGGAATATATATTTCTATGCTACTGAACCAGGGGACCGATTACAGAAAAATAAAAGAAAATAATTATTGCAATTGTGGTGGCACATACGAGAATGATGGCGATCGAATGGGCAGATTGAACAACAAATGTAGTGGAACTATGACGAGTAGAATAAGAAAGAGATCTGATGGAAGCGCTGAAAAGAAGGGATAGCAATTTCGAAAAAATCTCGGAATTAGATTTGGTTTTTCGGAAGAAAAAATTGCATCTGTTGTTGCATGACGCCAAGGACGTGACCCTCACGTCTCGGAAACTAAGCGCTTCCGTAGGGCAGACAATTTTTAGACTTAGTTAATCTACTGGCTCGTAGGACGGGGAAGATAAAGAGGTGGGAACAACCCATTGTAAACATTTCGCAGGGGTTATTATGTAATCAAATGTGAAGCTATCATGACAATGCTCTGTGCCAAAATTGGTGTAAGTACGAGATGCGTGCCAGATCTAAGATATCTCTTTTCTTTCCCCTGAAATGGGAGTTGGTTGAACCATGTGGTCGGGCTTAAAATATCCAAGTACTCACTGTGAACACGAGACATAGATGACTGCACCGTAGAGTACTCAGGGTTCACATATCAGCCACTAGAGTGAGAGACGTTTTCAACACACAAAATGGCGTCATTTAGTTCATAAGAACTGCGTGTAATCAATCGTTCTCTTCCCGCTTGCACGGTTTAAAACCCGTAGAAATCCGTCATCATTCGAAAGAAAATAAAGCAATAGTGCTACGGATCTGAAAAACGTGCATTCGTTGGAGCGACAGTTTAAAAAATGCCAAATGTCGTGTTACAACGAGCCCAAGAACACCCACCAGCAATCCCTAGAACCATCAGCAATTTTCTAATCAGCGAAAATGATTCCCTAAGATACTTTTCGAAAAATGTGTTCAAACATTGGGAAAATCTGTTTGTCTTGGTGAAACTCCTCACGGCTTTCCGCACCATCAGTATTACCCAAACTACGCGAGTTTTCGAGTAATATATGTATATATATACATATATACATATAATATATATATACATATAATTATTATTATGGTGTAATCTACCGGTTAAGGTAGGTTTTTGGATGGACAAAACTATCAAATAAGTATTTTGTAACTCCCAACAAAACCCAATCCAGCAATCTACTTTACATCAGGTCCCTCTTCATCTCCGTGTACTTCCTTCCTCCCTTCATCCCGCCCAACATCCCTATCCTGTTCCTGCATCCCTTTCCTTGCTTGCCCAACATTCTCCCCTCTATTACCTTCTTCAACATTCCACTACCGCTCAATACGCCTTTCATCCATTTCTCCTGCCTCCATAGGATTTCTCTCAATAAACCCCTCTCCTCACCCACAATCCCTAGTACTTCCTCACTTGTATGTAAAAATATACGTTGTGTGTGTTTGTGTATGTCGATATTTAATACTATATGCCGTCAAGGGCAACCGGATGGTTACAAACTCGATATTATGATGAATTCCTTCACATTCGTCCAATTCATAAAATTATAAAATTGAGACCAATGGATTTCGAAAACCCTAGTGATTTCTGAAATATGAAATTAAAATATACACGTACCACAGTATTAAATATACGAAGCCTCAGTAATTCGTTTCACCTAGTATTTAAAAATATCCATTACCATCTAATTCTCGGTGTCCAAAAGGGGATATTCCAATATAACATTTAGTATTCTTGTAACCCTCGTTCCAGGAATGTTTCTTGCTTTGTACAATAAGACGAAAATGTAAAATATCGTACTCTTTGAAAAATAAGTAGTAACTGTACAAAATATTGCTGCTATTATTCCATATATTTAATTTTTTTTTTGGAATATAATATATATTATTCCTCTATATAATAATATCACTGAGTGCCGATCAAATTTACGGTCTTGGCTTTCTTGTTTTCATTGATTCATAATTGTACATTTACATCAATTTATCTGTTGAGAAATCCGGCATGTAATTCATTATTTTCGTTCTTTTTAGTTAAATAAATACTGAACTTTCGCGCTTGCATAATAATTTCCTTTGTACATCGCACTATTCTCTCCGCGTCTTCTCGATCTTTTTCGTTGGTCAAATAAAGAATCAATTACATGATCAGCGATTGGAATTTTAATTTCATTTTCCTATTTTATAAGAGATCAAGAGGTGCTTTCCAATTTCATTTTATTTTCTATTTATACCCCCCAGATGATAAGAATGACCATAATGAATCCTTTCCGACAACCACCACCAGTGTATACATACGTGTATACATGATGTTCGAATGATAAAATACTTATGCCATCCAAATTGCCTACAATTTGGAGTGGATACTCCCGCTTACATCATAAACTCTGAAAGCATCCTTTCCTTCCCTAGGCATGTGCATAACGACCGACATAGACACCCTGCTGTACCACATGAACAACGCTAGGTACCTCAGGGAATTGGACTTCGCTCGGGTCGATTTTTACGAGCGCAGCGGTCTCTACCGGAAGATACGAGAGAAAGGAGGAGCTGTGGTTCAAGGAGCAGCCACCATTCGATACCGGCGATTCCTGCGTCCCTTCACGCTGTACAAGATCACTTCCAAGGTGAGTGTGCCGTATGGGGTGGGGTGGGGGGGAGATAGCGCCGACACTTTTTCGCAAACAAATTCCTTGCCGTTGGAAGCAAAAAGACTGAGTGCATTCTCCACGGACTCCTTGTGAATACAACCCGTAATTCAGAACGGTTGAAATAAGGTAATCGTTCTTCTGTTCTGCGACACACAATCCCGTTCAGGATGATTCTATGTATTTTGTTTTTTAAGTTTTCTCCCTCTTGTTCGTTTTTTTGTGTGTTACTCGACAGGTATAAAAGTCTTCGCCAAAATGTTTACTTACATGAAAATAAATTCTTGCCAAAGAAAAGAAAAGTATTCAAAGAAAATGCCTGAAACTGAAAAAAGGAGATGCCGCAACGGTAACTTTTAAAGGAGTCATCCCCTAAAATTTTCATTACAATGATTTTCAAAATTTCCAAATCATTTGCCTTGACCGGGATATAAAAAAATGTGTCAAACTATATTATTCCATGAAGCATCACCCTAACGAAGAGCAATAAGAAGGCAGTCACAGCAAGAGATTTCATTCCATGTCCACGACATAGGTTTCGACAAATTTTGCTACCATCGCCTGATTATGAAGCAAATTGTCAAGACGGAGCACTTAACTCGATATTCCCATCGCTAAAATGTTTATATTTGTGTATTTCTGTGCTCTTTTCCTCAATTCATTGTTTTTATTGTGCATCTCACTCATTTGGGGTCCTCCTCTGTATTTCTTCCAGTCCACGTCGACGACTGTATTTTTCACATAGCGTCTTCTCTCAAAATGTGTACCATAATATCATCCCTTCTATTTTCATTAGTTTGCAATAGATTCATGTCATTTTATTTGTTTGAATGTGTCCATTTGATCTTCGCTCTCCTTCTGTATAATCACAATTTCAATCATACCTGTCTATTCTATTCCGCAGCTGTTTTTTTTTCACGATGGCTCTTTACCATTTTGTCAAGCTTCTTTACAAAATGATTTGAATCATGCTCTTGATACATACTATAAATAACACAGGCCTACAAAAATTTTTTTTGGTGCCGGGAATCTTTGTGATGATTTTAACTATATTTGTAGAGCTGAATCCAAATATGAAATCCGTTTTTATTTAACAGCTCTACTTTTTTAGATATGGCACATCTTACGATTAGTTGTTTTAATATCTGATATATTCCGGAAAATAATTTTCAAAGTTAAATAAATCTATAAGTATACTAATTTGTAACCACCCTGCGGTGTTCCTTTTATTTTCAATAAACTGTCAATAAGTTTTATGTATATTTCTATATTGTAGGCCAATGAGATAATTATTAATATAATATTCCCATATCATCATGTAAAAGATTTTTTTACGTAAGTAACAACATATCTATATCTTGAAAACTATAGCTGATAGGAAAAAACTAGTGTCATAATTGGGTTCAGCACCCCAATTGTTCTTTAAATCAGCATTAAAAGCTCCGGCACCAAAACCACTGTTGGCCTGTGTCATTAATATAATATTCCCATATCATCATGTAGAAGATTTTTTTACGTAGGTAACAACATATCTATATCTTGAAAACTATAGCTGATAGGAAAAAACTAGTGTCATAATTGGATTCAGCACCCCAATTGTTCTTTAAATCAACATTAAAAGCTCCGGCACCAAAACCACTGTTGGCCTGTGTTATTAATATAATATTCCCATATCATCATGTAGAAGATTTTTTTACGTAGGTAACAACGTATCTATATCTTGAAAACTATAGCTGATAGGAAAAAACTAGTGTCATAATTGGATTCAGCACCCCAATTGTTCTTTAAATCAACATTAAAAGCTCCGGCACCAAAAACACTGTTGGCCTGTGTAATAATTTGGCCCTGCTTTCAAATTATATATACGAGGAAAGGTCAGAATTATTGCCAACCACCCACAAGCTCATTTTTTATTATATGCAATGTGTTTTCTTTCGTGCTGTTATTTTTAAATACATGTTTACTTTCACTCATTGATTCTTAAATTCTGAATCTAAATTCTGAGGAGTGATAAAGAGTTAAGATTTCATACAGCCTAATTTGTCAAATCCCCAGGTTACAGACTAACGTGACTTGATTCATTGACCTCCTTTTGAAATTACAAACCGTCATATCGCTGAGGTTATTGACTGGAGATGCTTGCAAGCCGTCAACGTTAACCTGTTAGTATATATCAAGCATGCTTCCGGCACTTTACTGGTTATCCTTCGTTTTGATGGAGGAATGTCCTTCCGCCCTTGGATAAGGAATACGAGTCCGCCGATATGGAAACTTTTTCTTCGGTGCTTGTGTGAAAGGTGGATTTAAACGTTAAATAGGTGTATCCCTGCCAGGATTTTCCTCATCAGGGGCAAACAAAAACATTTTAATAATACCAAGAAGCCTGTTGTGATATAAACAAAAGGTAGTGAAAAACTAAGTGGGTAATGGTTGCATTATCTCTCGAATCCTTTTGGCTCAAGTTAATACGCTTCTTGAGCGAGCATATACGACATTAGTTTTCAAGTTTTTATTAAACTCGTCGTTGACTTTAAAAATAACATAATGGCAACCTAATTTGCTGTCAGTATTAAAAAATGTACCAACTTAAGCAGTTGAATTGAGTTTGACTATCCGTGGGAATTCTACATTAGGCCATGTTCTTAACTGAACTCGATTAGGGCATACGGCCTTTCAGCAACCCCGACGAGAAGGGTTATCCCCTCCGTCTCCCCCTTACCTCTCCGCTCCTTACACGAAATGTTATCACCTCGGATACGCGAAATTTGGTTGGGTCGTGTATGCTTTTCCGTGTTGCGTCATATATTCATAAGTTTCTGCTGCAAAAATATATTGATTGAGAAAGCAACTTTACGCAGCTAATATTCGCACAGTCAGCTTTGTTTGATCAGTTTTTGTCTCATTTGTTGGAAAACCCAGTCAGTAGATTATTCTTAGTTGGCTCTAATTTGAAGATGAGTGCAACGCGGTACATTTTTACGGCGACCTCGTCCTACTTCTCAGGTGAGAATAACTGGGTAAGTCGCCCGATTTCAAATTTCATATGATTTTGCACAAGGATGGAATGTGAGAGGAACAAAGTCTAGGGAAATTTGGCGACTACGAGACATATCCAGCGCGGGTTACATTCAGCCTAGCGAGCAGACCGACTACATACTCGTATGTACAGTAATTCATGAATAGGATAAGGACTCAGCGACCTAAGAGTCGCTTTCTTAGAATGGTCTGTGACACAAGGTCGGTGCCGCTTTTTATGCAGTCAGTTTCAGTCATAAAACCCTGAAATATAAAATATATGTCGAAATAAAGGCCGATACTCCGCGTGAGCCTTTCCAAAGTCGTGTTTTCCGGTCCTACGTACGAGGAGCAAATTGTCAAGCACGGCCGTCTTCACTATGGGAAATATATCCCCGTTTCGATAGCGTCTGTTTCGCGTCAACTTGGTACGTTAGCCATAACGTAGAATCGCGTTCACGTAGGTGGTTTACGATTCAAAAACTCAACAAGGCTTTACTCCCACGCAATCTTGGTACCAACAGGTTTCCACAAATAGGAGTAGTACCTTAATTCTTCAGGCACAAAACATCTTCTGATGTCGGTACCTGAAGATTACGTTGATGAGTCGACACTTGGTTTTGCCCAGAAAATAAACTGTGAAAAATATTGCTTTTCAGTCTTTGAACATGGATTTTCAAAAGTTCAGTATTTTTCAGTAGAATTCAGTTTACGACTGGTTCGCCAATTTGAACGATTGTCGGCAACTTCAACATTCATTGTCCATCTTCGCTGATGCTCGTGGATAAGGACTTATGTTCGGTTACTGTAACATTGAGCGCATGCCCTGGCGTCAACTGTTAACTTGAAAGTAGGGTTCATTTGAACTTTGAATTTGACGGTTGGCATTCGCCGTTGACAACTTCAAGCGGCCGTATGCCTCTCCATAGAAACGTGTAAACTAAACAAGTGGTTTCATTTAGATTTGTTTTAACACCGATCGTAAACTAGGCTTGAGAATCTGTTCTGACCGTTCCATTTTCTTGCAGGTGGTCTACTGGGACGACAAGTCCGTGTTCATGGAGCACCGATTCATAACGCCCAAGGACGGCTTCATCCGAGCCATCGCCGTTTGCCGCCAGAGAGTCATCAAGGCGAACGCGGAGGACGTGATGAGGGAGCTCATCCTTGCCGGGGAGGATACCGGGAAGAAGGGCGTGTCCCCGGCGCCAGGTGGAAGTCCGACAGGGCCGGTCGCAAACGGCAACGCCAACACCAACGGCAATGCTAACGTGATGGAGGCCGGAGTGATCCAGAGGCCGCCCGTCCCCTTAGAGATAGCCAAGTGGATCGAATCAAATGAGATCTCCAGCGCTAACCTTAGGAACGGGTGTTAAAACAGTCGGCGCGGAAGCCCGAACGCGACAGTCAGCCAGAGGAGACGACGCCCTCTCAGCCCGGTCCGGGCGAAATAGCGTCCGCGAAGGTGGAGATAAACTAAACCGGCCCTAAAGAAAGCACTCGAGTTAGCGCCAAAGTTAGCGCTAAAGGTAGCGCCCGAGTTTGGGCTCATCCTCGTTCGCCAAAGATTGAAAGGGAGGAATGATTTGACCCTCCTAAAACTTTTCTGGATACATGTAATCATTGTTAACTTCCGCTGATGTCCCAAAGCCGGGTGAGATGAGGAATCATTCTCACCAAAATGTGTCAAGAGGTTAAGAAAATGAATTGCCCTCAAGATAGTATGTGACCTTCGAAGCGGGTTTCTTCGATCTGTGGACAGTTGCGATTTCAGACGAGAAAATTTACCGGGATTTGTGGTGATTTAGAATAAAAGGATATTTTTTTATGGTCGTCGGAAAAGTCGTATATTTTCTGGTGGACTGATTATCGGACATGCAGGTCATAAGAGAAGCACTGAAAAACTATTTAAGAGGCTGGATCTTGTAGTGAGAAGTTTGCCTTCATTATTTATGTGTTGTGGCCGTTGATGGTCACGTTATACTTCACTTCACAATACTCAGGAAGCACGATCCATGTTTATTGCATTACGTAGTCACAGAAAATAGTGTGAATCAATTGTATAATACTCCAATGTCGGCACACGTCGACAATGAATGCTATGTACACATTTTTATTCGAACTTTCCAGTTCCTTATGGAAGTTTCATCTGTCAGCCAGATGAGAGAAGAAGAGAATCGTCATGACACACTTTGTGGTTGTGAATTTTTCGGCGTGATGTCGTTTCGTGCGTCACAGTACTGGTCATAATGTTTAGGGCTGGACTGGTTCAGCAGAGTGCCTTGAGGGGTAATCTCGAGAAGTCAGATTCTCCTTAGTGGTGATCATAAAAAGTTCTCAGGCAAGTCCGGTCCACATAATGATCTCCTTGAGAAAAATGCAATCCGAACCAGTCCGGTCCTTAACACAGTGCTGGACGGAAACGAATATAATTTTGCTTCTTTTCTTTTATCACATTTTTTTCTTACCTGATCACGAATCCATCCTCTTTTTTTTGTGTTATGCTAATTTTATTTATTGACGAACCTTTTTATGAGTGTAAACATGGTAATGGGCATTTGCAATGATATATAAAAGTGCCCGCGGCATAATGGTGCGCGTGTACTCATTACGGGGTGGTTAACCGTATGGTTAGTCATTTGAAATGCATTGCGGCTGTGTTAAAAGAAATATGAATGGTGTGAATCATGATTGTATTTTGTGAAACGGATTTTCCTGTTGGCCAGACAATGATGAAGTTTTATCCAATCAAAAATGTTATAAATGTTGTTAAATGGTCGAAATTAAAGTAGTGAAGACTATGCTTAAAGATTATTTAGCGAAGAGCGATAAAAATAATTACCTTAAAGTTTACGAAGCACCCTTGTCCTCCTTATTGGATTCAGTTGCCCTTCTTACTTCATTATAGTCTTACTCTTTTTTCTGACAGTTCGTTAAACCATTTCATATTAGTTGATGTAATATATTTTTGTGTAACATACACAGCAGAATATTGAAATGAAAGAAGAAAATTTGTGATTCCACACGAACTTTGCTTTTTCGTGTGCTCATGTGGAGTTACAAAGTTACTTCTTTCATTTCAATATGGTGTGTGAATTCGATAAATGTACGCCTGAGACAAAAAATACACAGCGGAATATGTACTCACGATGAACATTTTCAAACGAATTTACCAAAATCACCGAAATAACGTTGATGCTACCTTCCACAGCTTCCATTGTCCTATTTCGCCTGTAAAAAAATCAATTTAAGAGCATATATATATTCACTGTTATATTCAATATAGGATATTAATGTATTTCTAATGAAGATTAGATAAAATGAGGATTTACAGCCTTGCAGTCGCTATCTCAAGAGGAGAGATTAGTAGCCCATGTTAACTAGATAATAATTATTTTTACCTTCACATCTGACAATAATACTATCTGAAATAGTGCAAATAAGTTTCACCCTGCGACGTTGAGTGTGTGATTTGAAATTCCATAACCGAACAAGAAAAGAGAGGATACGAAGGGGAAAAGGAGATGGTGGACTGCACCCCCTTCAATATTGGAGGAATCAAGCGATTAGGCGTCGGAAGTGGGTTTAAAGCTGATTATCTCCAAGGTATAATGAGGCATATTTTATTCATTCCAAAAATAAAGAGCGACAATCATTTTGATAAATGTTATGATCACTATTCAAATTTTCCTCACTCTTCTCTGGCTGATATATTTTTAAAATGCTAAACCCCTATAAATGGAAAATCATGCTGCGAAATATGAGGGGAGGCTGAAAACTAATGCACACATGCTTGTAGACCACAAACAAAATGACCTTCAGAAGCACTCCTGGTGGGGCATGTGGAAGCAACATTCCCCCTCAACACGCATGCGCAGGTTTCAGGTCGTTACATTCATCCAGTACATTTTGAGAAGCGGAAGTACGGAGGCGTGTTCTAGTGCTATGTCTACGCGAGCTAAACAACGTGCTGTTATTGACATCTGCCTTCACCTCCTCGCCTGAGGTGTCTCGTTGAGTGTCTCGTACAATTCTCATCAGACAAACAGTATCCGTGGTATGAAGGAATTTAGTCTTACTTATGTCACAATTATAAAATTTAATGTTACCTCACAAATCTAAAAGGCAATACATAACAAAATCATAAGAACAAAAAGTAAAATCTAGGGCCAATTTAAAGTAGGAGTTTGACGCCAATGCAGTGGTCATTGATGCTTTGGGAAAATTAATAGCATGCATTAATTTGATAAAGTTTTAATATTAAAATTTTCAAGGAGTCTAAAAATTGTGTTTCCACGTTCAATGTCAAATTTCAAATCGGATTGAGACAGGGCAGTCAGCAGGTTTAAATCATAAAAATGGGCAGGGAGCTCAACCGTATCCTTGCGAATCCTCTACCAGATTTATCCCGTCCTATTTGTTGTTATTGTAAATCAGAATATCCGAAATATCTATTCGTCGAACTTATTTGAATATGTGAATTCCTTACATTTAATTATAAATAATCCCGAATAAGGATGAACTGGGTTCAGTAGCTAACAATGGTAAACACAAGGTTAAATATGATTAAATAAAAAATAAAATATAATATAGAAAAATAAAAATGATCTTTCAGATCAACAGAAAAAGCAAATTGCTGTTGATTTCAGCACCTGATTACTTTGAGCTCCAGATTTAGATTGAAGGCTGAAGTTAGAAATTAAAGAAAGGATTTAGGCAGACGTACAATGATACAGAACTACTTGCGAAATAATTTATATTTATAATGACCCTGAGCATACTTCCAATGTAAATCCCAAAGGAGGTGATATCAAAGCATGCACACGTGATTTTACTTTATTTCGGTATATTTTCAAAAAACATTTTCATTTTTTCCAGGATAACACAAAGCGTAAAATATGACGTTTCATTTTACTTCTATTGACCTGGTCCTAAATAAAGATATAGGTCACCATAATTAAAAGAGAAAGCACCTGAAAGACAACATTTTTGGCATTAATATAATATAGAGTTAAATGTTTTCAAGCGTACAAACTGCAGACACATAGTATTTAAATGAACGCATCATTAGATTTGTGGTGGGAAAATGACGACACACGGACGTATGCAGCACAAAAGTGAAGATGTAAGTTGATTCTGACTGGTCTCCAAAGTTCCAACTTTATATTTAAGGCAGGAATATTGGATTACACACCCCGAGTCATCATTGCATAACGCGTGAGTATCGGTTCAAGAGTCGTTTTGCATTGCTTGCATTAGGTCAATTTTCGGTTTGAATGTCTATGCCGACGCCTTCCAAAGTATTTTTTAACGAGAGGCTATGTCTTGTCGCTGAAACCAAATCTTCCCATAATCTGATGCAACCTTGAGCTGTAAGAGACTCGGCCTGAATCAAATCCTGTGCTCTGCTCAAATACCATTCACTTGGTTTCAATCTTCCTTTTTCCCTAGCACCTTCTCCTTCACAAGATTTTTCAAAATAAATTATTACGTGGAAACACGTAACCTAAAAATGTAATTTACCGTTCTCTCAGTATTAAAATTAAGTTTCTTCTCCTATTCCTTTACTTTATGTCATCATCGTTAGTTTTCCTTTCTATCCAGCTTCTGTCCTGCTTTCTACACATTATCTTTATCATCCTCTTCCATTTTTTTTATACCTTTTCCCACTATAAACCACGGCGTTAGTTGAAATAAGACGATCGTGAACCGAAAAACACGATTTTCGTAAAAATTAGCGTCTTTTTAAGCAAGTAAATAATTCGCATTCTGACCCATTCCTCAATATCTAGGCAACTATTGAATATACTCCCTTGGGATTTCAGGGGAGTGGTTTCCACTATAAACCACTGCTTTAGTTGAAAAAAAGACGATCGTAAACCGAATAACACGATTTTCGTAAAAATCAATAATTAATTGGCTTTCGAGAAAGTTTTCCAAATTTCTGAATTTACATGACCATCAGTCAGGAAATATTCACTTTGAGAGGTTCATTTTTCCAAGGCCACCACACCCTTCTCCATCTCCGTGAACACCTCTTGTCCCCTGTGACCATATTCTGCAAACACAGAAATTGTTTCACGTGTCCCAACTCCTTATTTTCTCCTGTAGATGGATTTTCTCATACTGTTGATTTTGCTCATGAATTAGATCTGACTTTTTGGCTAATACTTTGAATTTTAATGTCATAAGTAAGATAAATAAATACTTGTTTGATTACATACTTATCAGATTAAATGTGTGCCTTTTTGTTCGATTCTTTATGAGACTCACTTATTAATAAAATATTCAAATTGCTTAATCAATTAAGTTAAAATACTTTTGTTTTTTCCTCATAACATCTTAATTTTACTCGACTAATGTTTTCAGGAAGTATATTGGCCAAAGGCACCACTCTCACACTCCTATTCTTTGTCCCAGCACCCCTCAAACTTTACTTTCACTTCTACTCTATAAAAAATTGATTCCGTTAATTCAATTTCATACAACCTCACTGTCAATCTTCTATCCCCCTAATCAAGATCTATTATTTTCATGCAGTGAAACATTGTCTGCTAATCAACTGTATCAACGGAGATTTCTCATTACATTAGGATGAAGAGCTCGTTTCGCTTCTTGTGTTTCACATTGTTTTCAACTGAAAAACTGCGCATCAAGAGCAATTTCTGGAGGGTAAATATTAAAAATGATTTTTGGGAAAGCCTGGAAGAAGAACCGATAAGTTCAGCTAATGCACGGAAAAAGTGAATCCTTTTAGCTGCTAGCCGACAGCAGAGCTATAAACTGCCCAGTAGGAGAAACTACATTCCTATGTTCCAACCTTTTTCTTTAGTCTAAATAATTGTATTTGGTAAGAGGTAGTTTAAATTTTTAAAACGTGCCTCCTCAGCATAATTCACCTTCCGAAAGATTTAAAAAGCAGTAGGCGTTTTAAATCATTGCATTCGGAGAGAAATGGCGTAAAGGGAATTGTGGGAACAAATTTTGCAGAGAATACTGTATAGGTGTCATGCATAAAAAATTGTGTGATATTTTTTATGGCACGAAAAATGCAAATTTTTTTCGCTCATAATATTTCATACAACCGCGCAGTTCATTTTAAATTCGCTGTCAATTTTTCTCTTGCACCATAACAATCGTACGAGCGCACGACGACACTAAATCTAAAATAAACAACAATGGTTGACTCGTTAAACCAAAAATCGGTCGCTCAAAACGAATAATTTAGATTTAAACTTTGATGAAATATTTCATTGCATATTTTTTAATGAATTCTTGCAAATTAGCGAATTTAATGTTTCAGTTAATGCGCGAAAGTTTTAGTTGCAACTTACTCTGAGGAAAATGGACACCAGGCAAAATCCGGAAATTTGTGATGACAGTTTTAACAGTTGAAACTGAATCTTGCCCAAACACCCGACGGGGTTCACGGCACCATTCTTACAGGTCGAGGCACTCTGTTGCAAATAAATATTTCGTAGAATGAGACACACCAATGCGTTAGCAAACTCAAACAGTCTCAACTGTATAAAAATGAATTCTTCAAAATACAGTTAAACGTTCGACAGGGGTGTCCACGCGCTTCTACATTACGGACTAATGAATTGTCTTTAAGTCCCGGTAAGCAACCATATAAAACATTCCGCTTTTACTCCCAATTACAACACTGAATTTCTTTTCACTTTCTTTGACCACATCCCCGATCGTTCTTTTCCTCTCAAAATTAGCAAGAGCCCTTGGCCTTCAGATAAATCCGTAGATAGTTATAGATCCAAAAGATAAGCCGATATCGTTAGAGTAGCTCAAAAGAACGTCCAGCCAAAAATTAAGATAATTTTCGGCGATTGTGTTCTCCCAATGAATACTTATTCTCGGAATAGACGTTCCCGACAACTTCCGAGAAACGTTCAAGGCATAATAATTGAACACGCACGAGCAAGAGTAAATTTAAAAAACATAAATTTGCACGATCATAGGAAATAGTAGTTTTTTCAAAGGCTAAAGACGCTTGGGATCAGTATCCATAGAATGGTTTGAGGCATCACTTATTGGAAGCAATTCATATCAGAAAAGAAAATACTTTGTTCCTCCACATATATTTTATTATGCAGTCGGTACATAATAAAATGTATAACAAAGTATTTTCTTTTCCGATCAGTGTCTACGCCTTGAGCCAAAGAATTCTATCACGTACATCGTGCACGGAAATGCCATGCGTACCTTGCCCAAGAACTATCCTCAATGAAAAATTCATGTATTAATTGCAATCTGTAATATTTATTTTTGGTTATACATGTAAGAAAAGTAATGCATTTAAGTCCACTCATTTTTCCATATTAAGTCATGAAATGAGTTTCACTTAACTGTAGACGTTTTCGTCCATTATACATGTACGTTCCTAATAGATATTAGACATTACAAATTGACCGAGTTTTTTGTTGCAATGACGTAAGACCATTCTAAAACAATTCAAAGAATTTGTAGTTATTAGGTGGGATGACCAACACCTACCCACCAGGCCTTTGCGTCGTTAGGGATATATATAGTTCAGGCAAAGTAAGCTTTCCGGAGAATCGGTGACGGGTTAAGAGAAACCTGACGTCGGCATTAGCCTACTCTTGTCGAAAGGAACGCAGCTTAACGTCCCATCTGACGGGCGGCGTACTCACTCAAAGTTCTCTCCACATAGCACCTCAAGTAGGGATCGGGATACCACTGAAAAATATTTGTTGTCTCCAGGATTCGAACCCGGGCCTTCGCGGTGGGAAGCCTGTACGCTAGCCTCCGCACCATCCCGATCCCCTCGAAATACCTCTGAAAAATAGTCTCGATCGTGATTCGAACCAGGGCCATCGGGATGGGAAGCCAGTACACCAACCACAGCACCAATCCGATCCCGCAAGGAAAGGGATACGTTTTAGGGGTTCGTGCAAGTTATATTTTGCGCCGTGACTAATTTTAGTTGATTTGTAAACACAGAACGCCATTAATGAAAAAGCGAAAACAGGAAGTACGGTTACCACCATCCGGAGAGGGGAGATTTTTTTGCATCTCTTTGTGTGTCCCAAGGAAATGAACTCCACCCCTCAAATGGGCAGCTCTCTCAGCTTTGGGCTCATACAATCTTAAATGGGACACTGCACGAGGCATCTACCATGTGCGTACCCCTCAAACTTACCCCCTCTCCTTTAGCGCCTCTATCACGTGAGGCCATCGTCCAGGCTAAGGAGAATGGACTAAAGGTGAAGTCCGGAAAGTTTATGATCGCCTTCGCCAAGGACACCTTCCAACTTCAAATTTCAAATTGACCCTCCCGAACCGAAAAATATTTCTGCGCATGCGCCGCGAGGGTTCAGACAAACTGGGCTATAACTGGGTTACAATACGTCTCCATACATCCGGTTTTGCGCCCCCGTTTTCAACTAAGGGTGCCTCGCGGGGCATACCCCATTTCCGTTACTGAATAAAACAGAAGACCGCGAAGACACGTGCGCAGTAATGGGAGATGAGCAAATGACAGACGCCCATGCGCTCGCACGCATCCGAAACTGCAACCACTCTAAATACGCAGCCAACTGTAGTCGATCGTGCGTCCACGTCGATTCCGCAATCTAAGGCGCCGCAAGATCAAATGAATGCAAACGTAAGATTTACCCCTCACGTCCTACCCCCTTTGGGTGTGGTGTCGTGTAGAATGAACTTTGATATCAACGCACTCACCCCAGTCTGGAGGACGTAGTCCGTCAGGTCGCAGTCGCCCGCGATAGCACAGTCGTCGGCGGTTGATCGGCAGCAAAGCACCGTGCTCCCGTTCCAACGGTCTTCGGTCTCTCGGCTCCACTTCGACACCTCCGCCTGAGAGTTCTTCACGTCAGGGCGAACACAGCACGAATGAGGAACTCTGCCCTCGCCTCCGCTCAGGACAGCCCAGTCTTGGTAGTCGTACACACCGCAACAAGGGAGCTTGGAGGGAAGCAAAGTAAAAAGGCATGACGAGGGTGCATTGATTCCTCCATCCGATCATGACCGAAATGTTTCCAAGCCCGGCGGGAACGTTTGACTTGACAAGACCGGCGGAAACGTATACCGAGTATATTTCTGTAGGGTTTCTCTCTATCCCCTTCGAAAGTTATCTGATTGTCCATGACTAAGGCTTCATAGGTTTATTGTCATACAACGACCGGCTTTCTTCGAACTTCTCTTAAACGCACATTTTTCACATTCATAACACCATGACTGCATGTCCCTTTCAAGTACGATAAATTTCGATTCGTGTTTTTAAACCCCGCCACTGGAGAAAACGACTGATTGCACGCAGTCCTTGTGCACTACATGATGCCATTTAACTTATTCAAAACGCTTCTCACTCCAGTGGCAGCTATGCGTACCCTGTGCACCCTATGGTGCAGCCATCTATGTTTTGTATATAAAAAGAGTTGTCGCGTAATTTTAGCAAAAAAGCATTTTTCATTCTACGCCCAAGTTTCGAGAAAAATTAGGTTATCTTAGGGCTTGAATGCACTTCGTGCTACTGAATTCTCATTCCTTCTCACGGTAACTGTTATTAAGCAGGCAAAGCAAGTAGGGTGAAGAAGAGAATAGGCGTGTTGGATGGGATAAAAAAGGAAGGAAGTATGTGGAATTGAAGAAGGATTTACTGCACTGCAGAGTGCCACGTTGTGTCCTGTCAGGGGAGACTTAGAAGTGCATTGGTGGATTAGTCTACATGTAGATGACCATTCTACCTTAAAAGATAGATTTCTGTAGTAATATTCTCTCAAATATAACTCAGACTCTAATGTAAGCCATGTTATTTGTGAATTAACAACTTACTCGATTCTGCAAGGCATTCCAGACGTTCCTTTCCGAAGTCTTTGGCAAAGCTTTCCGGAGGGAATCGCGCAGCAAGAGGGCGAACTCGTCACGCCAGGACATCGTTGGCGGGAGCTCCTCTTGCCCGGGATTTCCTTCAAGGGTTCTTGACCGTAAACGCTCATCGCTCAGGATCCGCATGTTCCCACGGAACTGATAGGCCAGGTGAGTCGCTGAGCCGAGGATGATTATGACGACGATCCCGAGGAGGGTGGCCTTCAGTCCGAGGAACGATTAATAAGGGGGAAAATGTTTCCAGCAATAATTCAACTAGAAATTTGGTTATTATTTTGGGACGAAGGAAATGCAAAGGACAACGACAGTATTCCAGTGAAGTCTCCGCGGTCTATCCACCGGATGAGAAATTCATCTGACTCTACCATCTTCATTCAACGTTCTGTGGACGGTGACAGTGTCAGATATCGAAATGTCTACTGGTAAAGTCCTGACCCATTGCAAAACCCACGAAGATTTAAATTGGATTCGTGTGCTCAGAAAATACCAAAATGGAATCCCGTTTCTCATGGTTACCAGTCACTTTGCAAGGCCTCCTATTTGGCATGCACGGAGTGCACCCGTTGATATTAATGATGCAGCACTTGTTGCCTGCCTATCTTACAATGTATTCGAATTTGAAAATCTTGTATTGCAATCATGGACCGCGTTCTTCTAGTTGGTAGGGTGCTGAGATAGTGTCAGGAGTGTCCGAATACGGGCGACTCCACTAGGTATCTTCAGCTTCACCCAAGAGGCGTGGCTTTCCTAGCTCCAGATCTCTCTCTCTCAGGCCGCACAGGCAAACGATCTACTTCCCCTACCCTGATTTTTTAATTCCAAACTTCGTTTGATTTACCATTAGGAAAATTAGACCTTCACTGATCAAATCAGCCCTCGCGGCAATTACTCCGGTGGTTTCATTACATTTCATTTAAGACTATTTTAAGTTAAGTTGTGAATTGACTGTCGTTATGAGAAACAGACTCCATATCGCTACTGGAATGGAAAAGTAATATTAGTTGCGTGGTGACTCAAACTGATATTGAAGAGGTACCGACCATTTCTATACTTTTCGGGATTAAACAAGGACGGTATGCCAGAGGTGGGCTGTAAAAGTATAGTAAGTTCTGTCCCAAAAGTAGTAGGACTAAGTCGATGAAAAAACATTATTGCCAGAATTGATACATTCACTCAAAAATCTTCGAAGTAGCACCCTCGTGCGGCCGCATACCGCTGAAAGCGGGTTTTCCACGCTTTTTACGCATTTTGGAAGGCGGTGCGCGGAATGCTAATAAGTCCCCTGTCAGAAAAGAAACCTTAACTCTTGCAAGATTTTCGTCGCTCTTTGGCATCGAAGGGCGTCTTGAACGTTCGGCGTCATCAACATCTTCTCTACACTCCTGGGACAACTTGGGCCAATCAAAAACATCCGATCTACCCATGGCGTTGTCACCATAAGCTGCCTTGAGCTCATGAGTCTCTTTCCCGGTTTTGCCCATTTTCACGCAACATTTGATGACGTAGTGCTGTTCCAGTTACCAGTTCATGACGGAGCGTAATGGGGTCACGTTATAGAGGGTTCGCAAACGAACGACCCGCACTCCGCCAAGGCTGGGAGTCAACTGCTACCGGCCTCCAGCCTTTTCTAAGACTCCCCTCCCTTAAACCCAGCCAGAGAAACCGCCGCCAGCCCGTCCATCAGGGAAAAAAGTCATACTACTTTCGGGACAGATATTGTACATAGAATTCACTTGATGCGAAATGGAGGGGTAAGTAAGTTAACATGAGATATCACGTGCTGGAGTGGAGGCTAATATATAGAGCCCATTTACTTGAAGCTACAAGCCATATTTCAAGTATTTGTAATTTACGAAGTCGACCTGTAGCTCTAAATGACGCACTTGTTACTTGCGTACTTTGCGTAGAATAGGAATTTGTTTTATTTTATATTTAAGACGACATTCAGAGAACTTGTAAATCGACGCCTAGCTTTGAGAAACGGCCCCCTCGCCTCCGAACGGGCACTAATGACTATAAATTTCTCGTCACAGCATTTCTAAAAAAAGTTTTTTAAATGCACAATTCCTAATGTGCATTAGATAATGTTGATTCCCAAAAGGGATAATTTAAATACTGGTGAATGAAAAAAGGCAAACAGGTTCCGCACAGGAGCTAAAACCGAAGTTCTACTAGAGAGAAATGCGAATAATTAGTTTTTGGTCTATTATTCGGCAAAGGGAAAGCGTAATCATCAACTTTAATCATTTTAATCCGTCAGTATTAAACTGCTATCGTGATTTCCTCAAATTTCTATAATACCTTTCACTTTTCCATCAGATCGTTTGGAGTGAAGATATTCCAGGGAAGTAGGGCCTTTCAAATGAATGATTTCATTCGGAATATTTAGAACAGTCCTAAAGAACTGGCCCAACATAATGGGACTCAGAAGATCAAGGTAATATCTTGGGGGTGATACTTAATATAAAAATATACTCAGGGAGTCCATGTTTGAGAGGAACATTTCCTGAAACCAATCATTCGCTACCTTAGATATGATATGGGAATGATTCGCCGCATACACACCGCAACAAGCTGGGGAATTCGATGTTTTTTCTCTTCGTAAGGGACCAATGTCATCCAAGTGGGCATGAGGGATATTATTCCCGCCACGAGGGTCATGACCGACGCTCCAATTAGGATTGTACCGTTGGGCGGTACTGAAGTTGTGGACAGGGAGAAGGCTGCCAGGATCCAGATTCCCGTCGCTATGGATAGAAGAGCTCCAGCCTATGAGACAGAGCACGGGAGATCAGTTTTAAAATATAAATATTTGTATTCTCCTGTATAAGATTATTGGATGGACACAGACTGAAAAACAGTACATCCCTGTCTCAATTTTCTTCCTCCTTTCTTTCCAATCAAAACGCTTATCTTTTCCCTAGGACTTTTTCGTTTACCTAACGTTCTCCCTTCAATCACTGTCTCCAGCATCCCATCGCTAATCAAAACTTTCTGTACCTACCTTTCCTTCCTCCTAGGAATTTCTCCAAACAGTCCCCCTCCTCCCCCATCATGCATTGTACTTCATCATTTGTTTTCCTTTTGTTCACTTCACCTTTTCTATCCTTTTCCACCCTCATATGACAAAAGCCTCCAATCTACGCCTATCATCATACTTCAATGACCATACTTCCGCGCCGTAAACAACTGGGCTCCATGTCAAAGTTTAGACGAGTCTTTTCTTACCATCCTAACATAATGTCCCCGTCATCAATTCCTTATCCTCGTGAAAACACTTTACCAAACGCAATTCTTCTTCTTAAAACCGTACTACTTTGACTCTATTTTATGATTTCCTATTTAGATATTTAACTTTGCTTTCCTCTTTCTGGATCACCACATAACCTATGTTTTATTTACCTTAATTCTCATTCAATATCTATCGCACTACATTTCCGATTCCCTCAGCAATTCCAATTTCCTCTTAGCTGACTGACAAACTTGAGTTTGGGCATCAGGAAACCTAACTGATTTTACAAATTCCCTGCCGACTTTCAATCTTGTCTCCAGTCCTTCCCATGCCTCTTTAATCATTTCCGCCATATACACATGTATGTTGAACAGGCCAGGTGACAATGGACACCCGTCTTACTCTTCCTAAGCCTGCCCAGCCTGACCCAAATATATATAGTATATGTAATAATATATCTACATATAAATATTCATAAATATATATATGTATATATATATATATATATATATATATATATCATATATTATTATAAGGTAATGCACCGGTTAAGGTAGGTTTTTGGATTGACACAACTACCAAATATTTATGTATATATATATATATATATATATATATATATATATATATATATATATATATATATATATATATAACTTTTGGACGGCACAATAGAACACAGAATAAAACAGATAACACGTAAAAGGACACTCACACTGTAGATGATTTAAGCTTTCGGCCTACTCCGAGGCCTTCTTCAGGTCAGACTGAGAGGATATATATATGGGATAGGCGTTTTTTTCTTTCATACATTCGTCAATTCTACCCAATTTAGTTTAAAGAACATCAAATCTATGAAACCAGCAGTTAAGTTTTGATTGCATTCTACATATTTTCCTCTCTATTTTCGTGGAAAGAAATAAAATGCCTAACGAAAATACTACAATTTATTTTTGAACGCGAGACGCGTTTCGACATATCATCATCCACCGACATTCAACATGCGAAGAGATTCCTACGTTTTTTTTCATTACAGGAGACCGCCAGAATAAATTGATCATTCGCAATACCCACGTCACTACAATGGACGTTAACGTCGATATGTCGATGCACGTGCCGTTTAATATATTAATTGTGAAAACATTTACTCGGTATTTTTATTCCTTTGTGCATAAAGATGTCATTTCACAAAGTTCAGGCTTCTAATGTCAACTTTGGTCTTGAAATTGATGGAGGAAATATGGGAGAAGGTCACATGCTCTTCACTCAATAGAATGAGATCCAATTCAGCGGTTTTCCAATCAACAACTATATGGTCGTGAATTAATGCATCCAATGAAATGGGGTGAATTACAACCAAATCAGGTGTAACCACACCTGCTTTCTAAATTCATGAATAAAAATTGAAAACTTCACCAGAGCACAACCGTTATTGCATAATAGAGATATTAAAAGAACACATTTATTTATTTATCTGTGGCAATGTACTACTCATTTATATTTGTGCATACGTCTAAGCTATCTATGCAGAAAAGGCTAGTATCCTAGTGCGCCACGCGCTCTTAAACCAGTTTGCGGGATGCTACTTACTTACCTGTAGATGTAAATGTAGATGGAGTGGGTTGGGGAGCAGTCTATAACCATTTTACGTAAGAATTTGATCGTTCGAGAGACCATATTGGATCTATTTTTAAATTATCGATATCTGTACTGCAATAAGGTTCAATATGTCAGAATTTGAGACTGGTTTGGAAAGAAGATGCTTTTGATTAACAAGTAGTTAATCCTGTAATCCTTTCACGACTTCAATGGCTGCTGTGTCACCTTACTCTTAACGATCATTGTAATGAAAATCCTAGGCCCAATGAGCCGAGTTCCTTCTTTCAAGAGTCGAAGTTGCACATAACAGTTTTTATTCAAAGTATTAATCTGTATGCACCCTTACTAAATTCTGACATCTTTTGATTATTGTACTATTTAAAATTGTCCTCTGATACGGGAGGAAAGGGTAGCCGAAAATTTATCTGAATTATATCAACGAAATGCTTGAACAACCCCAAACTAATCGGCAGATCGAACGTATGAATGGTGAGGGAATAACAAGAGTGTAAGCGTTCACTAAGCGAACGTATCCGAAACAATTGATATCGTTACGTAGGTCGTGCGTAGACTTTTCTTTCGAAACGTTCCTCCTTCGGTTCAGTTAACTTATCGAATCTTTGACCCCTACCCACAGGGAACCTTTCCGAAACAATATTTTGGTACGTTTAAATTAAAATCAATCCCGGTCAAGGCGAATGATTTTTACACTCCGAAATTTTTGCATTGTAAAGTCAAGGCTTAAACCAATGCGGCAAATATTCGACCCAGCATAATCATTTACATTCATAGTCGAACTACGATTAATCAAACAACTTAATGATGTGGGAAAAAACGCTCCCAAATCGTCAAATTGTGATGACAAAATATCAGACAGTTGCAGATGCAAATACTTTCACTGTGAGTTTTGCTGTTATGCGGCAGTAATCGTCGGAAATTATTTGTTATTACTAGTTAACCTAAGTTCAGTTCTGTTTTGATCATTTTCAACTCAGAAAGTACTTACTAGTGAGAAAGAAGCTGCCAAAAAAGTGCAAAATCCGAAAAGCTGCTCAATAACCGTGAGAGGAGAAGTTTTTTCATATGTGCCTTGTTGAAATAGTTTGATTACCGTAGATGGTGCTAGACTTATGGAACTTATTGAATCATTTAATATCGAATCGATGTCCTGGAATAAAATGATTGCCATATAATAAATTGAAATAATGCTATAAATGATACTCAATGAAAACTGTCATAATTTGAAAATACTATCCTTCAGATCACGTATCAGAAGTAGATGACAAGCGTTGGTACTCTACATATTTTTCCGTTCTCACCCTGTCTTTGCTTGTTCCCCGTCTTATCTTGAATGTATCCATTTTTCACGAACGGTGGGTCATTCCCAGACTCCACGAAAAAAATCAGTTTTTAAAAATTTCCGATCGTGTCACTAAGATATTTAAGAGCACCATCGGCAGTATCTAAAAATATTATTTCCCTTTTAATAGCAACCATGGCAACGGTACAAATAAACAACAAGATATTGAAATCTAAGGGGTTTTTCACGAGAATCAAAGTACTTAGTTGGAATTATTTCACAGGGAAGTACGACCATAGAAGGTTTATATTTTCCAATAGTTAATTACGCGTTAATTGATCAACGATGTGGGTGCTCGCAGCTTGAGGGAAATGCTTCCATCTTGATTTATAACAAATTAAACAACGAGACAAGGTTTTCGCGCATGCAGACGACGCATAGTCCGTCCGTCTAATAACTGACTTGGATTTTCACCGCACATCATACATAGGAATACTTCCTTCTATATCGTCGATCGACCTCACTCCACTCGTATGAGAATGTAGCGTAAAGTGGTATTACGTATTGCTTGATTAAACTGTGCTAGAAATATGACTGGTTTATTAATTTCCTTCATAATATAAAATTTATTCATCGGCGTATAAAACTTTTAAGAGTTGTAGGAAACTTTTATCTTCGGATTCAACCGACGACTAAATTATTTCTTTCTTTATGTCTTTCCCATTCAACATTCGGGTCGAATCCTTTTTCGTTCAACTCTAAAAGAAAGTGCCGATGGGTGCACGCTAACTTTCATGCCCGGAGCGTCCAATTCTCGAGATATAATCCTCCTAATTTTTCACTTTTGGTGATTTAAGAGAACTACGAGTATTTCGGAAGTCGGTGGTCATTGCAGTCGATTTTCATGTCCTTTTGATAGTCTCGTCACGAGTCTCGCCACATCTCGCATATTTCATATTCCTCTCAGAGTAGCGTTCAATTTGTTCACTCGTTCACAGATTTCAAAAATTTGTCTTCCCCTAGTTTCCCTTTGAGTCATAAATTTTGCGACAAAAATTATTTTTCTAAACTTATTCTCTCATTAAACTTAAGCTCTTCAATTTTGTGACAAACGAGATTCACAAACGTTACATATAAACACTGAGGTTTCTCCACATTTAGTCATTTTTATTGTCGTAAACCCGCTTTTCACCATTTTCACGTTTGCCTTCGCCCAGCACATTTCACACACCATTCCAGTCCCATAGTTTGTCGGGGCATATGAATCAATCTTAAAAATTCATTTCGTTCCTTATAGTTCATTCCTCCTAATTCCCATCTTAATAGCATAGAAGAATGTGTTAACTTAAACTGTTCTTCTGGAGGCAGCTATAGTTAACCTCAAGATACACGGAAAACGACTCCCAAGAATTTGTTTTTTTTTTCCTTGAACGTAACGATTTTTTCATATTTTCGTAAACACGAGGGTTTGCACAATCTGCAAAAAATAATCATTATCAGGATATGCATTTACTCTATTTATAAAAATATTTATATTTTCCAGTCCAAAACGAAGATTCACGATGTTATCATTGAACATTGTGATTTTGTATACTTTCCAGTCAAGATATTCTTCCTGTTGTTAGAAGTTTTTTCGACGGGCCATAACAACTACATTCTACTTCGTATTAAAAGAACTTCCTTTTTCCTGCCCTATATTATTTCAGTTTTCATGTCACCGTAACTTTGACAGTAAGAACACATTGCCGTAGCCAGCATGGGTTAATGAAAATCATATCATGCATAAAACCAATGGGTCTTTTCATCCGTGACATCCTGTAATTCGTAGGTTGAAGGGAATTAATTAGTATACCATGAATACAAAAGAATACTATATTTCCATACGAGGTCTGTAAATTAAGCATGAGGCTGATTTTTTAAAATTTTTTCTTTCACATAGAATTACAATTTTTTTGTCGCCCTCAAAATAATTTCCATATGAAGCCACACAGTGCTGGAGACGGTTCTTCCACTCCTCATGGCAGTGTTGGAACTCCGAGACTCGAATACCCTTCAGCTGGTCGGTTACAGTCGTTTGAATGATTTCGACTGTCCCAAAATGAGTTCCCCTTGAGGTGATTTTTTAACTTCGGGAAGAGAAAAATACCACAAGGACTCAAGTCAGGCGAATAAGGATGCTGAGGAGCCACAGGACTGTTTTTACTGACCAAAAACTACTGGTCCTTTTGGTCTTGCGAAAGGTTTATTGGAATCATTTTTGCGCAGATTTTTCCCATCCCCAATTCATTGGTCAAAATCTGATAAACGGTGGTTTGAGTCAAATTCAACTCTTCCCCGATCATTCTGACTGTCAACCGACGATCTGAACGCACACGATCCCAGATTCTGTCGACATTTTCATCAGTTTTTGAAGATGAAGGCCTTCCGCTTCATGGTTTACCTTCAATCTACTCTCTTCCTTCTGAAAATACGAAAAACCTGGACTCTTGACAAAATACTATTTCCATAGGCCTGCTGAAGTTTAGCAAGAGTTTCCGTTGCACTGTGCCCAAATCTGAAGTAAAACCTGATAGCACACCGTTGCTCGAAATTGATATCATTCATTTTTAGAACATATTAGAAGAATTGTTTCACAAAAACAATTGCTACGGACAACCAAATGACTCGAGCGAGTTCAAACCCGAACTGAAGGCAGATAACATGTTCCCCTGCCGCCCCCCCCCCTAGCCCAGCCCCTCCAGGTATCAAGATCGAACGCTACGTTGTCCCATTTATCCCATCCATCCCCGTTACCGCATTGTCCAGTCCCATTACTTAATTTACCCACCTCGTTCACTCAATGGTTTCTGACTCAACTTTGTGGAAGTTCATGTTCATGAAATGAATGAAGAATGTATTTTTCCACTACTCTTTACCCATATTTTTTGTTCTTTGCCATATTTTTTAAATTTCAAGGAAGCCTTCGTCAAGGCCCCGCACGGGAAACTGATATATAACCCAAGATATCATGATATTAATGAGAAAGTGACGAACTGGTTTAAGGCTTTCTTACCTGAACGTAAACAAAATGTTGTCATCGACGGGTTGCAATCATTAGAGATATACGTAACTTCAGATTTTGTCGAAGTGAAGTAATTCAGGGCCTTTACCCTTGATAAAATGGCTAATGGAATAAGTGACTTCTTATCTAACCGTTAAGTTAAAAAGCTATCGTCGGTGTGTTGAGTTTCTTAGATTTAGAGGCAACTTCGGGAGGCCGCAAGGAAGTGTTACAAGACCCTTACTATTCTTGATATGCATAACCGATCTAGTCTTCCACGTTAGAGTCAATCGTAGATTATTTGCCAACAGCACATTTACTTGCAGATAAATATGAACACCGAGAGAGGGCGGGCTACTCTTTCACAATTTAACCAGTTATCGGAATGACTCTAGAAACGTGGGTTATAATTACTTTTTCGTTTCTGGCGTGTTGTGGTGGACCCATATCTTATCCATGATGACAAATCGCTGCATTCAATCGGTCGGTTCCCTCTTGAATCGGTCCAAACATTGCTGCGAGAATCGTTTGCGCATTTGCTTTTGATTGGCATTCAGCAAATGCGGCACCCACCTTGCGCAGAACTTTCGCTTCCCTAATTCTTTGTGCAAGATGTTTCGCACCCATTCTTCCGATATCCCCACGGACTTAGCTATCTCACTCACCCTCACTTACCAATCGTCCAACACAATATCGTACACCTTTTCGATGGTTTCCGGTATGGTTGCGGTTTTTGGCCATTCTTCACGTGAGTCATCCTCGAGGCATGTATAAATTCGGTTGCCCACTTTTTAACGGTTGGTATTAGAGGAGCAGAATCCCCGTATAATTTTGTCAACATCGGACGATTTTCCGTGGGGGTTAATCCATCCAAAACGAGGAATTTTTTGACCCGACAGAATTAAAGTTTTTCCGTTAACGAGAAACACCAAAGACGTCAACGGCAACAATGCGTTCAAACAAACTACTTTGGGGTGAGGAACAAGTTGAAACTTGTCGAACGAAGTAATTCTGGAATCTAACTAATCAGGAATCATAAATTTTCGCTGATTTCGACCATCTCTGTGTCAGGCCAAGAACTTTCCACCTTTCTTTCCACTTTCGGCATTTGAGAAAAGATAGGATGTAAATCATAAAATACTTGGGATCGATTTGAGCATTTTAGAACATATCAAATACTAGGATTTTAAACTGACTTTGAACCTTTCAAGGTGTACACACATTACGAGAATTGGCGGGTGAGCCACAAAGAAGTTTCATCAGAAGAGTTATCATTAAATATAATGCAAATGTAAGAGAATGTAATTGTCGCTCCCCTTTAGTTAAACTACATTTAGAATACGGGAACAATGTCTGAGATCCATTGAAGAAAACTTTAATTAAGAAATTGGAAATGGCTCCGATTAAAGTCGTTGGATTAGTTAAAAAGGTCTAGAAATATTATTCAAATCAATTTGCGCTTCTCTTAGCCCTAGGGAAGGGATGCAGTTTTAAGGAAGTCGAGTGTAGAGGGAGGTGTGCTTGTATATGCGTGGAAACAAAGATGTCATAAGAAAATTATCAAAGGGAGGGTTTTATTTTTCTCCGATGTCTTTTTTTTAATAACAGTCTATCAGATTGGAGTAGGTTATCAATGGACCTTGGTACTACACACTACTGCACAATTAAGCTCTGACTAATATGACACAAAATATACTTAAATCTACTGCTGTATTCTAAGTGTACTACCAAGTTTTATTAATTACAAACATTCTTCAACTCTTGCCGTTTCTAAATTCTTTACTTCTATCCAAAATCTCTATTCTTTCCCTCCCTTTACCAGTAATCTTCCTTCTATGACCTCTTTCGTCCAATTGCCACTCTCAGTAATGCCTGCATCCACATGTCTTGCCTTATTTCCAATTTATTCCAACAGTCATCTTTCTTCCTGTAACGTACCTAGAGCTTCATCATTTGTTTTCCTTTCAGTCCACTTTATTATCCAAGTATCCAAGCCATAAAAGTCTACACTCCAAGTCAAATTTATCTTTAATCTTTCTCAAAACATCCCTGCCATTAACTCCCCCACCCTTGTAGAAGCTCCTTAGCATACAAAAATTCTCCTTCCAAGGGCCGTTTCACTTTGATCATCTTGGTCCAAAACACTTAAAAGGTAGGTAAACCATTCCACCTACTTTAGTTTACACCCACCAATTATTTCATTACACCTTGAAGTTGTGGGACATATGATTGTATGTAACAGGCAACTGTGGAAGACGCTTTCTTGTACATTTGGCCATTCTCTTGCTCCATGGGCTCAGGCTCCCTCATTATCTTTGTAGCTAAACTCTATTTTTACAAATGGGAGTCAACTCCCTACTCTCCCAAACTGTCTCCTCCCTCACTCATTAAGGGCCTGCATTCCATCTTTGTTGAGACATTACCTTCAACCAAATCCTACTTTCCATAAGTAAATATCACAAGGCTGAAAGTCAACAGATTTACACAAGGTTTGGCATCAAATCAATCGGATTACCAAGAGTGCTACCCAAATTTTAAAAAATGAAATTTCCAGACTGTAAAACTTCACTAGTGAGTAAACTAAGTGTGCTCTGTGGAGGGCACTCCTAAGGATGCAAGAAAAATGACGGCACTCCAGGTTTTAAGGGTCTTCTCTCTGCTTTGTCTTAACACTTAGAAGAGAAGGATGCAGTCTATCACCTTTCCTCCACACATAGAGGCAATAAAATGATCAGGATGCTCCAGCTGAGGGATTAACTTTAAACTTTCTGTTTGACAATTTCTTTTGCCTAAGGCACCAAAAATTGTGGAATGCAAAAGTAAAATGCTTCCCACATTTATGTACATATTTAAAAGAAACTTGGGAATGTCAGAATGAGCATAAATGGAAAAAAATGGATGCTTACGGGGCATTTGTGATGAAAACAGAAGAGATTGAGAGAGGAATTAGGAGGTAATAAATGGCTGTAAATTGGATGCACTGTTGATGGGCAAGTAAGAAAGATATCTACTATGCTGGTTAAATCAGGTTGAGAGAATGTATGAGACATGATTTCCCATAGAGATTAATGAGAGTGAATGGTTTAAGAGGAATATGTAGTAGTCAAAGAAATTCACATTTTGGTGTGGTTGAGCAGATGAAATATTAAGAGTATATCTATATATAACATAAGAGTATGTATGAATGAGACAGATTTGAAAGACTTAATCTAGAATAACACATTATTGAGGAAAGCAGTAATATATGGTAAGTTTCCTTTCACAAGTCAAGATTTGGTTTATTTTTTGACGGCATATATCCAAGAGGGAACTTTAAGGAGAATTAGGATACATGCAATATTTGCTAACCACAGCCCAATTTATCAGGGAGTCTACATAATTTTTAGTGTTAAAACTTGCCTTAGAATTTCAGTGGCTAATTGACTATTTCGATTTAGTAAACTTGCTATGAATAGGAAAAAATATTCAGGTGATTTGGCATGGGTTCCAGGAGAAATATCAGAGTATGATTAATCTAATTGAATGCAAAATTAACACAAAATATGTATCATCTTGTGAATCAAACCACCATTCTATTAATGCCCAAGCATGCATTACAAGCACAAGGTCTATATGTCATGACAAATAAATGTTTTCTTAAACTATGTGGCATATTACAGTTAACTAATATTTATGAACTCTTATTTAGAAAATATGGTCTCATTACCTAATTGTATAATCCAAATAACCCATTTCCAATGTTACAAACTAGCTGGTCTTACTAAATTTCAATTCCAAGTATAGGTGTCGGTAATGCCTCAAATTCATAATTGTTCAGATACTGTACTAACACCGCACAGACAAAGATAAATTCCACATAAATAGGTATATATTCCCATAGCCAGTCCTCTTAACATAAAGCAGTAGCTTATAAGAGTAATTTTAAGCAGTACAAGTCACTCAATTCACAAAAATTTCTTCTAAAAATAATATACTGATGTGCAAATTTTCTAAGTATATCACAATGGGAAAACGTAGTTGATTATGTGTGAACAGTATACCAAAAGGTATCCTGTATATGCTTAGGCCAATAAATATTCACAAAACATGCTAAGATCCAAATGATTCAACAGCTCCAGAGCACCTATGAACAGCTGAACCAAGAGATAAAGGAATCTAAGAAGTTTGCCAAGGCATGAATATGTTAATTAAAATTCATTTTCATGGGGCAGATATTTAAACAAATAATTTGTATAGCATTAATAATGATCAATCATGCAAATTATTGGGAGGAATGAGGTTAGATTATAAATATACTCGGTATTAAAATCTTTAAGAAATAAATCAATAACTCAGGTGAGTTCGAAAACAAGGACCTTTGCGATTCACGAGTACTTACACATTCAGGGTTTACCAGGATTCCTCCTATGCCAGGGGCCCGCCAATCAAATAGAATAATAGAAGGACGTGAGAAGACGTGGGAAGAAGCAAGAGCGTGTGTACATCCGTTTTATAATTTTTTATTCATCTGTGTGATTGACAGGTCAGTGGCATAGGAGGGATCCTTGTAAACCCTGACTGAGTGAGTTTGTGCGATTCACAAAGGTCTAAAACACCCGAGTGATTGAGTGACTGGGTGTTTATGTAAGTCATTTCTGTTTCGCTACATTTGTTTTATAATTTTGCATTCATTTGTGTGATTGACGGGTCACTGACATAGGAGGGATCCTTGTAAACCATGAGTGTGCATGTGTAAATGTGATTCATGAGAGTGACATACCCAAGTGACCTAGTGTGTGTTCATGTGATTGATGGTTGAGGCCGAGACTTTGTGGAAATCCATTGTGAACAGGAGGAGAATATGTCCTTTGTATGTTCCTGAAGATGCTACAGTGTAGCGAAACTAGTCTAAAATAAATCAGTTATTTTATGTGGAAACTGCAAAGTTATTTCCTGAAACTCCTGTTCTTAGTGTGTGTTCCTTATTATCCCCCTTACTGCTTAGTGCCAATCGAGTTAACGGTCTTGGCTATCTTGTTTTCATTGATTAACGACCGTAGCTACGTTCATTGTATATTTATATTCACTATTCATGTTTTCATAGAAGATAGAGAATTAAATTTAACTAAGCACTGCATTTTGTCAGGTAAATATTGAAACCTAAGTGTTTCTAACATTCAGGCTGCCATTATAAATACATACATTAATGCCTTTGTCATTGGCATGACAGCCAAGAATCTTTGCATTTCTATTTTCTCCAGAAAGTCACATTTGTAAGTATTAAACATTCTACTAGTTAAAGATCAGTGAAAGATGGAGAAAAGAGAAATTTATGTTATTTACCTACCTAATCAAATGGCATCAGAGCATATTAATGTAAGAGAGAGGTGAAGCTAAAATACTGAAAAATGTTTATTGCCTCAAAAATTCTTAATACAGAAATTGTATAATTAATCATGAAGAATGTTAATTTTCGTAACATAACAAGTACAAATTGTATCAAAATAATTTAACTCCTTTAACTATTCTACTCTTAAGAGAAAATGAACAAAAAGAAGCAAATGCAAAAAAAAAAGACATCAATGTATTAGACAAATAGGGTCCTTCTGCCCCCATGACAACATGAACATTCTTTTAACATTTAAATTTTACATTACATTAATGACAATCTTCAGCAGCAGACAATACTTGGCAGGACCAAATGACCTTGACCTCTTCCTCCCAGGAGGGAAATTGAACCCACATGCTTGAAAGCTGACACCAAGAGGTTTCTTGGCAACAGAACTGATACTACTTGAGGGCTATCAAACTTTTGAGTCTCTTGTTAAGATAGACTTACATACTCCAATGCAGGTACTAGAGGGAAATGAATTATGATGTGCACATGTATAACTATATATAAAATTCATTTTCCTTGCAACTTCCAGTCTGTGCAAAGCCAAGGAATGGTTTACTTTATAAACTGTATGCAGGCAAAGGTAATAATCTTCAGGACAGAATATTTTCATTGCATAGTTTGACAGCAATAGATGAAGTTTCTTGGCATGGACAAGCCTGAATAGTGGCAGCTTAGAGACTGTATTCAATCAGAATCTTGAAAATTCATTAAAATTCTCTTAATGTACCAGCATATTAAAAAAAGGGCTACTATATCATATGACACATTTCTCCAAAGGTGCCATTCTGGGGTGAAATTGCAACCAATCAGTATGAAGCTAAAAGTAGACCAACCATTATTTCACTATATTGGTGAAAATAACAACCAGAAGAGCTGCCCAAAATTAATATCCCATTTATTCTAAAACACTTCTGTTTAATGACCTAAAAGCCTATTTCCAGTACTATTAGTTTATGCAAATTATTCATAGGTGTAAAATTTAGCTTGATGTATCTAGCTGATCTCATGATAGCTTGAATAATGATTTCATACTTTTGACAAATCTTTAATGAACATACTGATTGGGAAAAAATACTGGGATGGATTTATTAATTTTAAACGCATTGAATTGTGCTGGGGATCAGATATCTTTGGTATGGGTACACCTTAAGTCTTATCAGTGGAAAAATTTTTTTAACAAAATCATTCTTAGCTTTGAATTATTAAGTCCCAAATGACATTGTTTTAGCTGTCTCTGGTAAGGATTAATGATATCTTCTTGATTAAAGTGTTGTGCAAACACTAAAACAGTGCACCATATAATTTGTGATCAGCAAGAAATATTTTTAAAAATTACTCTTGCCTAAACATTTACAATAATCACTTGACAAATACACAGAAACAAATATAAACTTTTTCACAAGGTCAATAAAATTATGGTCGGCTAATCTTACAAAAAAAATGGACAAATATGCTTTACAAATGTTTGATGAGTGTTATTCTTTCACTTGGTGAAATGAATTGATGAAAGAGTCCCGTCTCAACGTTGGAGTTGATAAATTAACAACCCTTATTTTCTTCCTCTTTAGCCAACACATTTAACTCAGAACTTTTGGATACAATTTCTTGATCAAAGACGTCTCCTTTACTCTATCATCTTGAAGAGTGCGCAGGAGAAGATCATCCCAAGAAGCTGAGAAATACAGGTACATGTAATCAAATATTTATTTTACACAAAAGATATAATCATTCAAGCCTAATGAAAAGAAATTCATAAGTTATCAAAAATTTAACTAGGGTAGGGCAGCTAACTTATCATCTTAACCAGGATTTAATAATCACACTGCTTAGATGAAAAAATATTATCCAGATATTCATTTCTAATTGTTGTTAGAAAAGTTCATGCTTTCCTCAAGACAAGATGACACAACAAATTTCTTTTAGCCAGCTATCTGCTACCATTTAGCTGTCAAACAAAACAGCAAAGTTTAGAAGTCAACTTGGTAAAAGAGTTAACCTTAAGTAGGGAAACTGTTTTTCTTCAAATTCTCTCACTCAATACTCTGCTTAAATTCATTAATGCTCCCATCTAAGGTTACAACCAGCTCATAAATGAAGATCCATTAATAAAGTGGCAATGGCTGCTTCCCATCTCCTCACCCTGAAAACCTAATTTCTTAGCGTAAACATACATATAGTGCATGAAGTTTTATTCTAATCTGAATATGACTTGTTTTTCTGGGGCAGTAAATGGGGAATAATAACAAAAAATATCGTTAAGACAGAGGATTATGTGGACAGTTTTTTATGTTGCATACAAAACACTGAAAGGAGAAACTATGCAACCAAGTAAGCTCTCGAACACCAGAGGCGAATTATGCCCCGAAACGGGTACGGTTTTCTCCCAAGCAGGTTTAAGTCACTTTATACCATGTTACCTGCATAGTAGTTCTAAATTTAATCCACAATATCACTTTAAATACTGGACAAGAAGACCCCAACATATATGCATTACATACCATGATGCAAGCAACACCAATGCCAGCACCTCCGATGATAGCTGCATGGTCCCTGACGAATCTCTCAGTGGCATTCAGACATCCCTCTGTGTAGATGCTCAATGGATTTGGAGCACTCTGACAGGGGAATTTCTAAAAGATAAATACATTCAAAGTTAAACCAAATTTTGCAAAAACCAAAACGAACATTCGGTCATAACGTTAGGAAGTGATCTCATCACGACGATGAAAAATATGGTCCATTAATCATTTTACTTTTGATCTCATGAAATTTCTGGATAGTGGAAATGAATTTTTAAAGTTTTTTTTAAGGTCACGCAACAAAACTAAATATTTTTATTAGGTAGGTTACTCTGCAGAGCATTATGAAAACACTCCAACAATTCAGATGCAAGCTGGAATTCCAGATATTATTGTAATAAGTGTCCAACTTCACATTTAACTGCATAATGATCAAGTCTTAAATACCAAAAGTTTTACATACAAACTGAAAGGACAAAAAATATGGGAGTAAGAATATGCAATGGAAAACAATACACTCCTATGTTGTGTCGTGAGCAACATTTAACCTTTATTATAATGACTTATTTTTCCAGTGGATCTTGATAAAATATGAATAAATGAATATCATATAAGGCACATCATAAAATTTTTTGGTATTTTTTTGTGTAAAATCTGGCTTCATAAATGCACTGTAGGACGATTAGGCAGTGCTCATTATAAACATGTACGAGGGTCATCCGGAAAGTAGTACCCGTTCGTGCCGCATGAAGTGCTGACGACGCGAGTAGCCGCTGGACGAGGTCAGATAGCTTCAGTGGCTTGTCTGCCTTCTCTGAGCCAAGTTGCGTGACGCTAGCATTGCCTGTGTTGTTTCTGTGATTGTTTACAATGTTTAAAAAAATTGAGAACGCCGCCAGTTGTGAAGTGAGGGAAGTGATTAAATTCCTCAATGCAAGAAACGTTCGCCCATGTGATATTCATTAAAGGAGGTGTATGGAGACAATGTAATGGACGAGTCGTCTGTTCGGCGGTGGTGTCGCAACTTCAACATGGGGAGGGGGAACACACACGACGATGAGCGTTCGGGGAGACCGTCTGTCATTACAGACCAACTGGTGAGCTCAGTTGACGAATTCGTGAGGAACGATCGGCGCGTCACAATTGATGACATCTGTGAGCATTTTCCCAATGTTTCTCGAACAATTGTTCATGAAATTGTTAAACACCATCTGCATTATGCAAAAATTTGTGCAAGATGGGTCCCTCGCATGCTTACAGATGAGCACAAAACCAAGCGTATGGCTGCAGACTGACTTTTGCAGCAATTCAAATGGGAAACTTTCGACCATCCACCGTATAGCCCGGACTTGGCCCCTTCAGATTTTCATCTCTTTACAAAGCTTAAAGACTTTTTGGCAGGAAAAAGATTTGACAGCGATGAAGAACTTAAAGAAGGAGTGACCCTGTATCTCAATGAGCTGGCGGCGAAGGACTATGCAGCAGGAATACAGAAACTTGTCACACGTTATGACAAATGCCTTAATTTGCTTGGAGATTATGTTGAGAAGTAGTTTAAAGTATCCTCTTTCAAATAAAATTTTTTATGTTTGTTAATATTTACTTTTGTGTCTTTATTTCACGAACGGGTACTACTTTCCGGATGACCCTCGTACCATCCCATTGAATACAAGGAGATCAGGTTCCTGGGCCAGAGTGCCATGCCATTCCAAAGAGCATATCCTAATAATTCTTAAAAAGAAATTAAGTGATTGTCATCCTCAAACAACAGAGCAATTTGATATCAAAATCAATTTAATAGTAGGAATCTTTGCATTCAGAACTATTACACCAAAAACATAATTCAATCTAATCTTGACTTAACTAAGAAGAATTTTGGTTCAAACCAAGTGAATTAAAACCAAGTATTTCACTTCCAATTGGAATATCAAGGTTGCCAAAAAATATTTAAAAACATGTCTGTTTAGAATATTAAACAATTTCAGTAAATGGCTTCCAATAATAGTCTACTGATCACTTTTGTGTAAAAATGTCTTATTTTCTAATATCTAAATATGGAAGGTTTTCCAGATGTAAGTTAACACCAATCTGAATCATAATCCTGGTTTATGATTTCAGCAATTTAGATACTAGTTGCCATTTTGGAAATTAAAATACTGAATTAATATTTATTGAAACATGTGAATGTCTAGAAATGAAAATGCTCTGAGTAGTTTTAGTTTATCAGAATTTTCATTGGTCATGATTTATCACAGCATGTAGTATATGTCATTCAAGCATTATGAATGTGTACTGAGAATAAAATACATGTGTGGATGCAACAAGAATTAGGTCTTTAAACAATGTCACATATTCTAAAATAAGAAGAAAACTACTTGCACTAAATAAAACCAAACTAATTGCCTCAGGACATTAAAGAATTTTGTATCAGATAAATAAGTTATTAAAATATACATACTACCTTCCCACTAGTTCTGTCCCCACTGATGTATTTGCAACAGCTTTCAGGAATATTGTTCTTCCAGTCGGAATAGCTCACAATACCACAGCAATGAAGCTAGAAGGAAAAGTATGTTAATAAAAATTGATAGGTATTTGATTAACATTTCACTGCAAAAGCATAATTCTGCCCAGAGTAAATTTCAATTGTATGATTTTGAAAAATGAATTTTCACTGGAAGAAAACACCCTATCAATAAATTCAAGAATATTAATAAATATTTGCTGTCTCTAACAAAGTTTAAACCAAAGTAAATGCCACCCTAGTTCCATTAGTATCTGTCAATATCGTAACTTCCATAGCTAGTAGTATCCTTCGATATGAATCTGATGCAATATGTAGACCGACGATAGCTTAAACAATGCAGACATGCCAACTTTCAAAAATGAAAAATTGGGAGGACATGCCAACTTTCAAAAATGAAAAATCGGGAGATTTTTAGAAGTGTATCACGAAGTAATCACTTTTAATTACCACAATATTTGCATGGCACCTTAATCCCTTTATGACACTTTGCCAATTTTTAATGAATGTCACACTTTATTAACATGTTAAGCTAAGTACACAATTTGAACAGTTCATCAAGAACGTAAGAAGGAAAAATCGAGAGTCTCCCGCTTAAATCGGGAGAGTTGGCATGTCTTACAATGTTTTAGTTCAACACCAGTTTGTTCATCGCACTTAAATTTCTCATAACAATTTTCCCTTTTTAAATGTTGGGAGTTTAGCAACGAACAACAATCCTGGTAGAGACTTCTTTTGAAATTTATTCAGGTAGATAAAACTTAGTAAATTTATCTTTTATTTCAGGTAAAACATGAAAAACTATGAGGTATTTGACAGTATCACAGTCTTTTACACTTGAGCACACTCAGCGTGTAAGTAAATAAGTCAACTGGCTCATCAACAGCTGAAATAAATCTTCACTTCAGCTGAGAACACTTTTCACCACTTACATTTTCCTGAGTTTCATCCCAAGCATTACGAATGCTCTGCTTGTCCCCGTACTGTCGGATTGACCTTTGCATCTCTTGTTCCATGGCTGACCTAGCCTTCTCCCTGTACACATAGCCCAAGATTCCACCAACAAGCATCACGATGAAAATGATGAACACAAGGATGAAATACTGGAATGAAAAATCAACACAAATGCTGTGGATGAGTACATTTCTCTCCCTACATGTAATTCTAAATTCTAGCATGTCCCGATTATATATTAATCAGGACATGCACAAAGAAAAGTTCCCCATTCTGTGAATAATCATTGAAATGAATGGAAATGTCATTTTGCTATTGGAAGACCTTGGCTAGAAGGCATTGAAAAACATGAAGATTAACAGCTAACTGTATTAGAAACAAAAAGATTAATAGGTGCATCTGAAACTTTTCTAAAAGTACAGATACTCAAGGTTAATACTGGCATTGACGGAATAATCCTAGCTCCAAATTACACTGGAAAGCAAGACCACAGTGAGAAACCAAGGGAAATATTGCCAAACAAATTACTGTAGGGAAACAGTACACAGGCAAACTCCAGCCACATTAAACAGGAGTCTGGATTAGTGAGGCTTTACTGTATTCAAAATTCACATTCAAAGGGTAAAACTAGGTATTAATCAAAATTTTCTTATGATATTCAATTTAATAATTTCTTGCATTTTGTTTGAATCCTATTGAAACCAGAAGAAAATAACCCATCAACACTATATTTAGAACAATTTGTAGTACTTAAAAATTATCTTTGTATTTCATAATGGGGATATGAATTATTTATTAATATATAAATTATTTTATGATGTTATACTCAAAAATGCATACTTGTATTAAATTACGTTGACTATTTACACATGGCAATATGAACAATTTCATTTATTTATTCTTAGCCTAAAAAGAGCACTTTTTGGCATTTTAAATCGGACTTTTAATGGTGATAACAATGGACATGGTTAAGAACACCCAAAGGAGGATTACAAGGAGGCAGCAGAGTACCTTCGTATATTCTGTCACCACTTTCATCATTCTCATAACATTTCAACCATTTTGATCAGTCACAAAAATATCCCCTGGAAATTTTCATAGTCATTTGCCCAGGTATCAACTCACCATGAGCAGCAGGCATTTGATCTCTTTTACAGCTCCTAGACAACCAAAGAAGGCTATGAGAGCAATCAGAGCTCCCGTGACTATGAGAATATAGATGGATCCTACAAAAAGGTTTGTCCCTAATAATTCATTTATGAATGACTTGTCAACCAGGGTCCATATTCCAATTCCAAGGACTACAACTCCACCAACCTGAAAAGAGTAAAAAGAGGGTAAAATGAGAAAATATCAAACCCCCTCATCAGTAAGGCTATTTCCAAAAAAAATAGCTAAAACATTATTTCCATTTTCATTTCATGCTTGAATGCATAAAAACAGCAACTCAGGCTTACATGAGTAAATTTGATGACAGTAAAGTTACAATATTACATGTCATTACACCTGACTGAAAAACAATATTTCTGTTTTCATTTACACTGAGAAAAACTAAAAACATGTATGAATAACAATGATATACAAGGATTTGAAAACATTTAGAGATAAATTGGTTTAATTATGTTTAAACTGAGAAAATTTTACAACTCTGTATGGTCATAAATGTACATTATTTTGATTTCCATCATTTCTTATTGGCCACTCTTTTCTCCAAATTCATCGTCCAGCTGCATTTTAATTTTCCCATATTTGATCACCAATGCAGTGAGCACATATGTATAATACTTATGTATTTTCATACAAAGTCTTAAATTTGCTGGAACCCTCTCATACCATTTTATACAGAAGTGTCGCAAATTACAAGAATCAAGACCATAAATAACATGAATCGAAGTGTCAGTAAATTAAATAGCCTATGCAATTAATAAAATATAAACATTTCTAAACTTTGTGAGTATTCTTCATAGAAATTAGGCATTGATATGGTGAGGAATAATAATTAGGATTTAAACCAACTTATGCATTTCGAATTACATTTTATGCATGACCTTATGTTGATACAAAAATGTTTTAACTCCAATCTGAGCAAATGAAAAAAATTGGAAGAATTGATCAGTTGGTGGTTTTCCTCCCTCCATCTTGCCTGTCTAACATTTTCCTCAATTTCATCTCTTCCGCCCATCATTTTCTCTATCAAAATCTTGAACATCCCATCACATACAAAAACTCTCAATCTTCCATTCATCTTCTTAACTATCTTGTCTATAATCTATGGTCCCTTATTTACTTTTTATATTTTATCCCCCACTGTACTACTTATATTTTATCTTCCTATAGTTTCGTATGTGGCTATTGATAATTTTCATCTTTGTGTTTGCAAAAGTTTGCAAAAAGCAACCCCTTTTTTTCTCCTGGCTTATGCCTCTACATTCGATCTCCTCAACTGCCTTCCTTATTTTACCCTCTTGAATTTGACGGTACACTTCAATTGTAACAAATTATGATCTAAATCTGCATCCACTCCTGAGAAACTGCAAATTAATCTTACTGTTCCTAAATCTGTGCCTAATCATAATATGATATGATATCTTTCTGCATCCCCAGATATATTCCATGCATACTTACGGTGCTTAAACCAAGGGTTTATTATGATTAAATCCTATCTCCTCTATTCTTTTACCTCTGGAACTTTATTCCTTTATCCCTGGAGTCATTCCTTGTGCCTAAATCACTTCTTATTTGGGGAGAGATGCCTTTACAGCTTCCTCACTCATCTTTCCTTAGTATCCTTAAATTTGATTATATTTTTCTTAACTACTTAACCGAGTCTCATTGCTGCCAGGATTCATATTATAAATCTTGGATCATCATCATTTTGTGTGATGTTGAGGTGATGTGTAATTGAGGTGGTTTCCTGCTGCCTTCCTCAACAGTGCTTTTATCATGACACCATCACTTAATGGCCACCCCACTGAAGTCAGATGCCTTTGCAGTCACTTCACTGAGTAACAGATACTTCACTCAATACCTTTAATCTGGTTCCTAACATTCCTACTAGAACCTATCTGGCATGGGTGACCTTACCAGGAGAATTTATCATTGCACCCACCATCACAGCTCAAGGGATTATCAAAACACACAAGCCCTTACATCAACTCAAGGTGTAATCCGTAGGGAGGGTCTCCTCCTCAACTTAACAATTAAAATCATATAACTGATCGCATTAAACCACTGATGCAGGTAAAGCATCAAAAATAAGAAAGAGAAGTACAAAAATTAAGCCTATATGTTAATTGAGCTGAATGAAACAGTTGTTTCCAAAGCTGTTTTTAAGTACTAGAAGTTTTTGCATTGACTAATTTATGCAATTTGGCTATTTTTCTAGATAATTCATACATTGCCAAGATTAGCTAGTGCAATTTAATTACAATAAATATATAATTAAGTTATTTATATGTGGTGTTATGGACAAGTAGTAGCAATTATATTAAACACTATGAGAAGCTAATGTGACGATTTTTTGCAAGTCCATAATCCTCTATATCATGGACAAGTCCCTTGATATTGTATTCATGACAATTTACTGAAATTGAAATACCATGTTAATTATTACTCACAAAAATGATGAAGTTGGAGATGAACATGCTATACTTCATAAACTGGCCACAGCCATCCATTTCTTTGCCAAGCCCCATTTCTTCTTTGTTGATAATATATTTCCTGCAAATAGAAAAACATAAATTTAATGATGGATTTTCATACAGAAAAGTAAACAATTTTGCAGATGTTACCAAGGAACAAGAAACAACAAAGTAATACATACAAAAAATTATCTAATTAAAAGTTGCAATTTTCAAATCAAAGTAATCTTCCACAAATGATTCGAGTTTGACTGTTTTTCAAATATGCATTATCTTTAACTACCTGCATTTTGATCAGTTCTTCTGCATACGTAGAAGGTTATTACAACATTTTAAGACATGGTTTTCATAAACTGATTATTTTAACATAAAGGGAAAACATAAATTTTACGATATAATATCATGGCATGCCTCCATTATCTCAATGACTGCAAAGATATTAGACAATGAGCAAAAAAATTTCAGCACAGAAATGAACACTTGATAGAAGAACCAATTATATTTTCTGAGGAAAATTATTTCATTTGAAAATTGCAACATAAGTCCCGTTTGGAAGTTTCCAAACGTTGATTTACACTAGCCAGATTTCAACCAAAATATCTTAGACTGCATGTACTACAATGTCTCCCAGTCTATCTCATATACACATTATCTTGAAATTCCCCAATTGAAATCAATTGGGGAGGAAGAAAGGCTTATATTTACAGCAGGCAAAGACAAAGTTTTTGGCAAAGGAATTAGCTTACTCCCAGTGACCTTGAAGATGTATGTTATGCACAGAAGATCCAAATGTCACTGGAAAATTTTTGCATGAAATGAAGTGCACCAAAATATCACTGGATGAAACTAGTTAAACTAAGAACATGGTAGGCACCTGTTAATGGGATTAATTCTCCAAATGTTAAATAAATTGCAACAAAACTAAGTATGCAAGATCTTTCACAATTACTCACTGATGTACTTTTTGCATCAAAATCATGACATTTTTTATTGAACAGGGATTTCACAGTGCAATATTTTTAGTTGGAGGTAGGAATATCTATAATTTCACAGTACTGTATAAGTCTAGAATTTGTGAGATCCCATCTTAAGCATGGTGTTACTTGATATTTCAACTAATAGTGCCTTGCAATCAAATAAAAATACAGAGAAATTTTACTTAATTGAAACATCTTTTCTCATGTATCTATTATATTAAATATAAGAATTTTAAAAAAATTATAGAGTACAAGACATACTTTTGATTATTTTAGAAATTATTCCAGGATTAGTATGGGAAATATCATGGATTAATTATACAGATGTTTGGTTTACAATGTTCTAATATACGAGTTAATGTTATGATATCTTGTATACGTTGCTTTAATAACAATTTTAAAGTATTACTATAAGTTTCAATTCATTAAACGTACAATGACTGCTATGTTTTTTCTACAGTCGTGCATGACGGAATACGTTGGTAAAAATAATGGACATCAAATTTTCAGTCGAAAATATCCTGATCACCACTGGGGGTCCCGAATCCACACCTCCTGATTCGGGCAATTCGTGAAAAGAAAAAAACAATAGCGATAAGATGACACGCCTCGCGCAGTAAATAAACCACCCTAAATAAACCGCTGTTCGAAGGGACGCCGACGTTCCCGCGGGCGAAAATGATTCCCGGGAAAGAGCGCCTGATCCCAATCGTGACTGAAACCGGGAAAAATCTTGAAGAATGCGGCGGAATGAACGTTCTTCGCCCTTCCAGTCGTCGTCTTCCCACCGCTCCACTCTTTACGAAGGGTGACGGCCCGAGGAAGTCTTCCATTAGCCACCAACTGACGCAACGACCCGTAAACAGTTTGACGGGGCACGATTGCAATTTCGTGTCGCGACTGTCCTTTTAAACGAGTCGACATGTGCCACTCCCCTCTCCTTACAGCGCAAGAAAAGACGTTCTCCTCCCATATATATCGCACCGACTAACCAATTCATTCAGCAATGCTTGCAACCCCTTGGCAGACTAACAAACTTGATTATCGGCAAACCTAGCTGATTTTATGAATCGTCCACCGACTTTCATACCTACCTCAAGCGCTTTTCCGCTTCCGAGTCAAACAAAACGATTTCATACAAAAAATGATGCGAACAAAATGTATAATCTGTCTTTATTAAATAATCCTCACAGATGACCGACGGCTAGCAATCTGCAATAGGAGACGATAAGTTTAAATTTTCACCTCGTTTGAAAGATTGCACAAGAGCATGCCTCTCACAGTCATGAGCCTCGTGGAAGATGACACCGGAGAAGGCAAATAGGTACTAGTATTTTTCGGCTACCGGATGTTAATGGTGCCATAAGTAATTCGTCATCGCCCCTCCTACTTCTGCATTCACCGACGACGTGACTAATTGCCGACGCGTGTTCGCATTCAGAAGTGGCGAATGGGAATGCCGCACTCGAGACGGGAAACGAAACGAAAAGGGATTGAATATTCAAACGCTTACATTTGCAAATGGAACTAGTCCGTAGGATCCGGTCGAAAGCCATTGTCGCCGAGATAATGGGACAAACAATTTGTGCGTCTTTGGTGTCGTTCCCAGTCGACATCGAACGCGGATTCAACCATGGCTTTCACTCGCGCATTTCCAGCTCCCGGATTCTCCTAACATTTTCGAGGAAAGAAAGGAGGGAGGGAGAGTTCCTGGAACCCTTTGTCGTGATGTCCGGCCCACCAAAAACGTTGACACTCGTCGGGATGAAGGCTATCCAACGACGACACGTGTGTAAAAGTAAACTGCAGAAGATCAACTGCGACCAACACAATGTGTGTCAATCGACCGCATCCAGAAAATCACAATGTTCATGAAATTCACTCCCTTATCAGAACATGAAGTAACAATGAAAGTTCGTCGGAAATTTTGAATTTACGACAAGCGACCTCTGGACTTTACTGATGTGAACAATTGCAGTAATATTCTTCATCCTTTTTACTGTTTTTTTTCCTTCTCAAGTGCATTCAGTCCATTATTAACATCACCGATTGGCAAAAGATGTGTAATAAACACCAATTCAATACCATTTTCATTGGAAAAAATATCCATTGATTTTTCCGTCATTACGCTTAGTCGGCTATGCTACAGATATTTAGCAACGAACTTCACAAAAGTTGATGGACACGGGACGATTAGTGTACGGGCAAAAAAAACACTTCTTTCAGTCATTAGGAGCGTGGTTGTCCAGTTAATGAGCACTGTCAATTTCCGGGCGCGAGGACATCTTTGGAAACCTATAGTGTCGTAGGGTGGGAAAGGAACTGGGCCCCTACCCTTTCCAATGTGCGGTTTTCACACGCCGTATGGTTTTCCCTCCTGAACGCCTACTGCATCGGGAACAACGAAATGGAATGTGTAGACTCAAATACCTAGGCGTTACTCTCACTCACGATCTCTCCTGGTTGAAACATATACAGGGAATATATGGACAAGCTAAAAAAATTTAGAATTTATTAGAAGAGTACTTGGTAAATGTGATGAAAAGGTCAAAGAGAAATGTTATCTGTCGTTGGTTAGGCCTTTATTTAGAATATAGTATGCCGAAGTTGGATTAATTTCCGAATTGGATCGCGTGCAGCGTACGGGCAGTTTGATTTGTAAAACGTTGCTAAACAGCACTTTGACCTTTACGTCGGACTTTGAACATTGATGTAACCATTTGGCGATTACATACACCCAAGCCCGATGTGGAGGAAAAAGCATCTAGGCGGGAATCGAACCCGCGACCTCTGGTTTGGCAGACGACCCACGTCACCCCGTCGCCACCGGCAAAGAGCCTATAGAGCAGCTAGGCTGGGAGTCACCCAAGGATCGAAGGTTAAATTACAGATTCAATATCTTGCATGAATTGGAAGTACGTCTCTTTAGCAGTGATGCTGAAAATGTTTCATTACCCGCATCGAGGGCCAATAAAGTTAGAGAGATTCAGTGTAGAACAGATAGATTTAAGATGTTATTTTTTCCACAAACGATAAGGGTTCATGATAACATAGGATTATGTTTTGGTAAAAATTAGTCTGGTGTGTATTCAACCCCTGTCACAAACCCTAGAGGTAGCTTGCATGGTACACAAATAAATAAAAAAAATACCAGGTGAGCTCAAAACCAAAACTTTTCGGTTGTTACTTTGAGTAGTTAAAAGTCTTAATAAAGTAGGATGAATTGTTGGTGCTATTACTCAGTGGAATTTACCCACGATTGAAAAAATAACGGTTGGCAAATAGAAAATTACCGAGTAATTGTTTCATTAACTTTTTATTATTTTTTTAAAATTAATTTTAATTGATTAATTTTTTATTAAATAGTAACTATTTTTTCATATAAGAAAACTTTTGGTTTACCACTGTAATGAAAGGGTCCGTCCCCGATGAGGTACCATTGATCAGTAATTTCATACCATCACACTGCCATTTTTTAAAACTTTTACAGGATCTGAGAGTCAGTTGATGTCAAGACTATGTCTCAAAGATCCCATAGTGCCGGGAAACCAGTTCATCAATGAATAGACTTTCCATGGAACGCAAAGTCTATGCTACCTTTCCATAATTTCAGTGAATATTTAAAACCAGCAAAAAAACCCCAAAGTACACATTATAAAAGGCTACGTGTTCCTCGGAAAATCGAAGGATAGTCTTCTTTTAGCATCTGTAACTTTAACTTTCTTAACCTTAACTTAATCTTTAACTTTATTTCCCTATTATTCTAATTAAAAAATTTATCAGAATTTACTTTTGCTATGTAGAATCAATAAAAACAATGAAAAGAGACAAGTAATTTATTCCACTGGGCAGTGAAAATCTTAATAAGTTCGTAGTTCCCGCTCGCATTTATTTACAATTTAATGATTATAACAGTGCAATTCGTATTAGCAAGACCCTTTCATGAAATAAAAAAAATCACTCACCCATTACATTCATTTCTCCTGATGTGGGAAATTATCGCTTTCTCAAGTTTCCGACGAAATTCATCACTCAACTTGCTGGGCAAAATCGAATGTGGACTATCAGCGAAAGGTTCTGATTTGTTGCTGATTCTCTTGTAAGGAGTATATCTTGCTGAGTGTATCATTGCTACAGTGGGAGTGGGAGTATCATCTCAGCAGCAAAGGGGACGGACGGAATGAGAATTCACCCTCAAACCCAATTGAACGAAATTGAAAGTTTGATGAGCAAGTCACTAAGCAACCTCTTGATTGTTGTCGGGAATCGGTGATGATAAGGCGGGATAAATGCACACTTTCTCTTTCCGTATATGTTACCCTCGTTAACATCAATTGAATGAACATCAGCTTCCGAAGTTAAGAGCTCGTCGAGGAAGACCGTGAGCGTTCAGGAAAAACCACGAACAGATCGTGACTCCACACAAATTCTGCGCTCAGGTTTTCAACGGGAGATGGAATACATTTATTTTATACATAAATGCAATTGAATGCATGAATTCTATTTCATATACTCCCATAAAACACCGATAATCAATTTATTCGACACCGCAGAGGATAAAATAATTCTAACATAGGATAACCCTCAAAATAAACGTCCAGCGGGTTTATGAGCACCCTGACCACTGAAATCATAATAAAGAAAATAAATCTTATACAGGGTGCGGGAACATACGAGTAACTTTCTTTTTCGGTAAAAGGAAGTTATGTTGCCGCACCCTGTAGGTAAATGTAAAAACCACGTTCATCCTTACTTTGAGGAATTTACGTTCATTAGTGTGTTCATTTTTGATAGCGGTGGTCCACCATGTTGTGGTACGTTTTTGATGAACCCTGGCACTCCACTCCACCGTAGCCCCATGTTTTAACTAAAGTGACATTAAAAAGCCCTTGTACATCATATCCATTGCCTTTCAGTATCTTTTCTATCCACTAACATAGGTAAATTTTACTTAAAAGTATAATGAGTTCAAGAAGACATATTTCTATCGTAAACTTAAAGAGAGTCATGAAGGGTCCATATCGAACGGACCTGTCCATAACTTGTTTCATATTAGGCTTCATAGGTTGTTTGCAAGGTGAGAACCGAAAAAGCTCGCCGACCAACACAAAGAGCGAAGTATGTTGATTGGACGAGCGTTTGTGGACAGATGTGGACAAGACGACCTTGCACCTAACGACTATTTCCTCTTCTCGAACTTGAGATAGTGACTTTTGGACAACGGTTTGAAATCGACGAGGAACTATTTTCACCGCCATTGTCAACTGGCTCAATTCGTAGGTGGGAAGCTACTGTGCTGAGAGATATGATGGAAGCTGGCTGGTTGGAGAAAGTAACGAAAAGGTTCTCAGAGGTGAACGGCGATTGTGTAGAAAAGTGAAGTCCTGAAACACGCCATCTTGTTCAATTGGAATTCTATATTTGTTGATATTGTTCCCATGGATATAACTGGGAGCAATTGCAACCAAGTTAAAAAAAACGGATATTATCAACGGGAAAACAGCTAGAATTCCATAAGTGACACAAAGAAAACGAATTTTTTGGGAGTTTTTATAAGTTTAATTTCACATCCCTTGAGAAATAAAGCAAAGTAACAGAGAAAACAATTAAATGCAAAATTGATGAGTGAAGGAATGAAAAGAGAGTGGAGAATAGTAATGTATATTTGGTCGTAATTACGTTCTCGGAAGAAAATTCCTTCAGAAAGGTACCCTATTCGTAGTTACTCATTGTCAAAAAGTTTTAATGAATCCCTTTCTGTCTACGCTGTTACAATTTTCAGCCGGTAATTGATTCTACCGAAGGAAAGCCTTGTACGGCAATATTTTACCCTTACTGTGTCCCCTCTTGCTTCTCTCATCTACATCTACACCATACCCCACGAGCCGCCGCAACGGTGTGTGGCGGAGGGTGTAAGCTTTCATTGCAATAAAAGGTGCTTCTAATTGCTCGTTCATCTTCCGGCCTAAATAGCAAATCTCATTCGCTTGCTCCAGCACGCAATCACTTATCAACCAATAAACTGAAAGGAACTAATTACATAAACGTACAATAAGAGCTGCACTTATTGACAGTTCATGAAAGGTATATTCGCCTGAAAATACGTCCCACTCAAGAGAGAGGTTCACGATAAGAACTCAATGACAAGCGAAGGTGACTAATGGCGATATGTTTTTATAGAAATCAATTATATATTAATAAAACAAAGGTTATGCGATTTTCCAGAAAGAAAAAAAGCTAAGCTAAATATTAAAATAGGCGGGGAAAAAATAGAGCAGGTAGAACAGTTTACATATCTCGGAAGTGTTTTGGACCAATACGGTCAAAGTGGTAGGGACGTAAGGAGAAGAATTGCGCTAGGCAAGGAGGCTTTCTCAAGGAGGAGGGAGTTGATGACGGGGACGTTAAGAGGTAAGTAGGGATGTTAAGACAAGATTCGTAAAAACTCTGATATGGAGCGTAGCTATGTACGGCGCGGAAACGTGGTCGCTGAAGCAGGAGGATAGACGTAGATTGGAGGCTTTTGAAATGTGGGTGTGGAGAAGAATGGAGAAGGTGAAATGGACCGAAAGGAAAACAAATGAGGAAGTACTAGAAATGGTGGGGGAGGAGAGGGGTTTGTTGAGAGAAATCCTATGGAGGCAGGAGAAATGGATGAAAGGCGTATTGGGCTGTAGTGGAATGTTGAAGAGGGTAATAGAGGGGAGAATGTTGGGCAAGCGAGGTAAGGGTAGGAACAGGATAGGGATGTTGGACGGGATGAAGGGAGGAAAGAAGTACACCGAGATGAAGAGGGACCTGATATAGATTAGTTTGCTAGGTGGGGAGTCACAAAATGTTTACTTGATAGTTGTGTCCATCCAAAAACCTACCTTAACCGGTAGATTACCTAATAATAATAGTATTCGAATTTTATATATTTTCTGGTTCTCCACAGAGAGGTCACCAGAAGGGTGATGCGATCACAGTCGAATGGGACGCGAAACCGAATGTTCCATGGGAAACTGTTGAGAGAAACAGCTAATGTTTCTTGTCGGCCCTTTGACCCCTGTAAGTTGTCCCAATCATCCCTTGCTGTCTAAATAAATTCTTCCGCTTGTATATATTATTCAGTTTAAGGGTGAATACGCCAGTACTCGTCATGGTATGACGCGGAGATCTCCCAGGTGAAGATTGAAGGAGGACAAAAAATAAGTGTCGATACATGACGCAAAAATTGACTGGATAAAAAATTATTCGCGGGTGACATCGACAATCAATTGATGATTCGATGGTTGAAATTGGCTAATATTTCGCGTTAAAATAAAACCGATTCCATGATTATTATTCTCTTCCACATATCGTCTGGTGGGACACCTCGTCTCTTTCCTCGCTGAAAAGTCGGAAGTTTATGACGTCCTCATAATTCACCGTCATATCTTGGCTGTGACGGGTATCAATATTGGGAGCGAAAGGTCAAAATTGTCATTTATCGCGCAGGGCCCGGGAGAGGGGGTATGATCCCAGAATTTACTTTGCTTATGATGCTTTATTTAGACACCATTTTTTCATATAAAAAACTGCCGTTTTACTCTATCTACCAATCTACAATCCTGGAGACTAATATTTTTCAGTGGTATCCCGATCCCTACTTGAGGTGCTTTGTGGAGAGCACTTTGAGTGAGTACGTCGTCCGTCGGATGGGACGTTAAACTGCGAACCTTTGGCGCCTTTCGACAAGCGTAGGCTGATGCCGACGCCGGGTTTCTCTCCACCCTTCCTTTCCCACCCGTCCCTAATGGCGCAAATGACCTTAGCTGTCGGTCGCCTCCCGAACAAAACTAACTTATTACATACGTAATTTTCTCTTTCGTGATGGACTAAAAGAAATTCTATAATTTGACTTAATGAAGGACTCTGCAGCTTTAGCATCGTAGAATATACACAAAACTGCTCAATTGGCTAGCTAGTCATGTCCGGACATGAAAACGAAATTTTTAAACATCTGTCATTAATGAGTAAACGGACGATTAATCAGACTCAAAACGGAACTGCACAAAATTAAATGGTCGCAGTCTTTTACCATCATAAATGCCCGGCATATGACTACTCTGCCAAGAAAATTATCATTTTCAAGATTTGTTCCATGACAGTCTTTTGTATGCGATTTTTTTTTCTTAATTACGGGTGGTGCTCTAACACCCCCGCCCCTGCGGCAGCTTGCGGGATATTAAGTAGATGTAGATGGAGAAGTATTTCGAAGAGTGGGTGAAGAGGGAAATCTATGGATGGCACTTGTAGGAAGAAGAGGGAAACTTAACAGAAAACATTCACTGGACGCGATAACTCATGGAAGAGGATAACTGGAGGAAATGTAGAAGGTAATACTTGCCGAAGAGGGCAAGGTGATCTACGGGAAGCAAACAATGTGAAAATCGAAACGTCTGGGCAAGAACCATAAAGGAAAGAAGAGATGGGCAGTGAATAGGACAGTTGGAAAGCTGCTAAAAACCAATCCTTGGATTGATGATCCGTTTACAATAGTAATTACAATCGATCGAAAAAGGTCACGTAATTTGAGGTTTTGGTTTTGGATTTTGAGGACCTGCCAAAATCTCTGCATTTGCAAAGTACTGTTAATTTGGCATAGCTGGCTAAAACACAGTGACATCATTTAGCGTAAAATCAGCTTCAATCCAAAAATATTAGTCTCGCGTTAAAGGCATTCAAGATCATTTGGATAAAGGGTTGGCGCGATGGCTATTGTTTTATTTCTCTCCCCAAAAGTCCAACTTTGAATCCCGGCGGTGTTTGAGTTTTTCATATACGTATATTCCGACGCCTGCTGGGGTGGCCATGTGTGGAGGGCACTTCGAGTGGAGTTCGCCGTCCGTTCGATGGGATATCAAATTGTGAATTCCTTGGCGTCTTTTGTTTCGAGCAGGCTAAAGTTGACGTCGGGTTTCTCTCCACCCTTACCCACACATTCCCTGAACTTCCCAGTTTCCTCAACCAAATTACCCACCTCTCCTTACTGGAGCCAAAGAATTTAGGCGTTAATCTCCTCCCTTCTTCACTACCACCGTCACCAATACTCTTTAAGATCAATTTATTTCCTTTAAATTTTAATCATTTCCCCGATATTTTAATGCTAACAATACGAAACGTTGGGGCGAATATGGCGTCGTGCGCAACGTTGAAAATGCTGTGCCTTCCATTGGAACCCGATCAAGCAATCAGCGCTACCTGGATCGTAGCGGCAATAGAGAGAAGGTTCTGGGAATGTAAACTCAGCGCATCGCATCGCGCGCGCGGTATTGAAAAGCAAACCACGTTCCTCCCTCGATCTCTCTCGAGCGGCTGGATGGGTTCTTGCGTGCTCACGGGACGATTCACGGACGCAAATGCAGGCACGTCCGCGACCATTATCCAACTTTCACTTCAGGCCTTGTACGTCGGTCACGGGCTCCATGGAGAGTTAGACGAGTTCCCTCCGAGTTTCCATGGGGAGAAAGGGAGGGAGGACGTTAGGGGTTGGTTGGTTGGTTGGTTGGTCGGCGACGAGGCACGGATGTTAGAGGGAGGGTGGGTGGAGAAGGAGTCTGTCGAGCGGGAAAACGAAAGTTGAACTGACCCCACCGGACTCAAAGCGGGGAAGTCCCACGGCCAATAATAATCGAATCGAAGGGTCCGACGGTGAAATCCGAACAAATGTTCCCAAGAGGGGCGTCGCTCGTTATAAATGCCATCGGTCGACAACCTTTGTGCAAAACGGCCTCCCGTTTTAAAAAAATGCGGATGTGTTTCAGGTTCAAGTTAATAACAAGCGTAATAGAAATATTGATAATTTCAACAAAAAATAGGAGCTGCAAATAAAATTATAAAGCCACTTGGGTGATAAAAGATTATTTTTGAACAAGGGGGATGGACACAGTGAGCCAACAGAAAATAACAAAAACGAGCACGTTTACTCCCCAAACTATTAATTATGAAACCCTTAAAACCATCTGAAAATATTTCCTCAAGTTACTATAACGAATCGATATGTATTAGGAATAAATACTGACTTTTAAGCTCACTCGGAGGATGATCTCATTATAATTGATATATTGCTATAAAATTCGCGATCGCAACAAAACTTAGGCCGAGGGTCCCAAAAACTAACTATAACTTAAGGGACTAAGTTACGCATGATTCGGAATCCCTATTACGAACACATTGTTTTCATCATTATCATAAAGGTTAGAAAATGTAGGTGAAGTACACGTAAGGTCTGCAAGACTTCTACCAAATTTTTCGAGTTCGTAGTTTTAGTAGTTATTAGGGGGGGGGGGGCGACCGACTGCCGAGGTTTTTTTTGTGCCATTAGGGAATGATGGAAAAGGAGGAAGGCGCCACGGAGTCCGCAATTTCGTCCCATCCGACGGACGGCGTAAGAACTTCAGTAAGTTTCAGCTGAAATTGTTTCAACTCTTGTTGCACTTCTATCCGAAACACTGATCTGTTTCTCGAGTTTGATGTCATGTGAAATTTGACAACAGTGGACGCCGTAGTATCTCTCGAAGGATGTGACAAGTTCACCAATAGGCGGAAAGTAGTCCATAATAGCGAACGCGGGGTATTAAGCTAGCTAGCGTAGTATAAATCCAGTAAAAGATGCCTTTTGGAAAAATTTTTGCCCCCTAACTCCACACCACGTGATACTCTGCTACCTATTAACGTCTTACCATAGACAACTAACGGAGGAGCACTCTTCACGTAAACATGACGACGCCGAATTCATTAATTATAACTAATATCAGGTAACGTATCAGATCAGCGCCGTTCTTATGACATTCTGATTTTTAAGGGCACCATTGATATAGTTCGGTGTCGGCATCTACACGTATTTCGTAATGTTCACGCGGGTGCTGATTGGTTTTGCGTCAGCAATTTTTCCGCCTGAATGAAATGAGATTTTAACTCAAATATTAGGACAAATTTTACACGTCGTCGCCTCCGCTGACTGAAAAATAAAAGCGAGATACGTGCGCCGTATTACAAAATTGACCTTCGTCCACTTTTAACGCACCCAACTCATTGCTATGTCGATGCAAATCTGGACCCTAAAATAATATGCGGTCTAGATAAAATCATTTCTTCTTCATGTCCCCCAGTGCACATATGTTTATCAGTAATGATCCGCTTATCGCGCGACAGGGTCGTGGCTGGAAAACGTAGTGTTGCAAGGATTTGGGAACGTTGTGGATTAGGAATCATCAAGTCTTTTGGTTTGGTCTTTCATTTATGTCGGAGGTTCTTTCCACTGCGCTAGTCCATGGTTTCAGCTAACCACGTTTTGCACGTAGGGTCACATATCTGTGTGGAGTATTAACCTCGACAATGTTCAAATTATCGTGCATTCAAATCAGGATTTAACAAGACTATTACGTCAAAATTTGGTAATTGTTGAGGCTCGAAAAATACTATTCCTTACTGAACGGTCATCCAGTTACCAAACTTCGGTCTAATCACCAGAACGATGGACCAATTCGCCGAAGAACCAGGACACACCGGAGACATCTGCTTATGGTAATCCTATGTTCTTTTTTAAGATTGGTAACTTCACCTCGCAGAAATTCGTCTTTATGCAGTAAATGACAATTAATGAACTAAATTAAAAAAGGACTAATTTTAAGGTTAAGGCATTTTAATGCGTGTGTGTTAAATCGTTAAGGTCATATTCGAGTAATCGTTACGAATGGCCCAAACTTTCACTACTGCCCGTGGCACATTTTAAATCTGGGTCCGAGTGGAACGACGGGACGTTCCAAACTGATGACGATGGGAAAACCTGGTCAGTGAACTTCTTCCTGACAAAGCAGACAAAATCAAAACAAGAACTCTCCGACTCAAAGATTAGGTTTCTACGCGAGATTAGAGCCAACCTTTTACCTACTATGAACCTAGGTCTCTACGAATTGGCGATGTATTCACTGGTGTATATTTTTTCATATCGTCTAGGTATGATTTGAATAATTTTGACAAACCGAGGTGTCGATCGATGATGATTATCATTCATATTAACAGATATCCTACATGAACGAGAGAAGATCCACGAAATGGACGACTTGTGTCGTTGTGAACTATGGAATCCATTCTGGTGATGTACCGTTACTATATACATGCACAGAAGAGAGATACGCCTGATGATAATAAGAGAGTCGTAAAAGCATGGTCGCCAATAAGTGTTAGTTGTGGAATTGCCGCGTTTCTCCCATCTATACGATGGAGAAATTCCACAGAGTAATGGCAAAAACAGTTTCATTTTGTGCGGTTATTAAAACTTTAAGCGTCCACTGTGATGACTCACGCAATAAATCATGAAATAACTTGACGCTCATTACTTCATGGTGTCAGCGGACAGGATGGGTCATTAGCATCGTTTGTCAAATGTGCCAAAGAATGACTAATCGCCAATATTAAACCACTTTTCAAAAGGATATACCCACAATACGTAGCATAGCATATTTCTCGACCGATTTCCTGGAAGAAGGCAATTTTGGAGGTGGGGTGAGATACGACTGTATGGTTGCTTTTTCCATACCACATGTACCTATCTCAAACAGTACCGAATATAATACTGGGATTTAGAACGGTGGAATTGCTCTATAAAAATGAGAATGAAAATACGTGAAAAAGGATTACTTTGAAACGATGACTCAAATATTTCGAAAACAGTTTCGAATGGAATCGTGGACACAACGCCGCCCAAGAGTTCATATTGGAGAACCTCCCTTCTTGGGTGATATAGAATTTCCTCAGCGAACTCTAGCACAATGACGAAAATCATCTAGTATTTCTATTAATGAGCTCTAAAGTAGCTAACGACACTACCAACTATTCGAAGTATTACATATCGAATCCTTGTAGTCATGGTGTCGAGACGTTGCGAAAGATATTATTTGCATGACGGAACAGAAATAATTATCGCGTGAACACTTGGAATGTTCGCGTTCGCGAAAGAATGACGGGATGGATATCGATCGAGAAAGAGTTCCTTCGATACATTCCAGTCAAAAACGTCGTCAATGTCAGTGAACTTCATTTCATTTCACGGAGCTTTGGATTAAGTTTGAAATTTGAAGAGAATGCGCCCGGAGAATAGGCGACGAAGAGGGTTTCGAGTGAATAATGTCCGTATCAACTGGAGAATTTAGACTTTGACCGGTCTAAGAGACATGACCGTTTGTTTTTTTTCGATGACTCATGCACTCATTCTACTCGTGTGATTATGATTAGCCGTACCCAGGTAATCAGAGTTGGCCCAGTCGGTCGAAATCTCTAGAAAAAACGCTCTTGCCCAAGGCGTGATTCAAACCCCCAACATCCGAATTAACTCAAAAGCTCATGTTGACCAATTCGGCAGGTTTTTAGTAGGAAAATTTCAATCACTATACGATAAATACAGTACCAAATGAAATTCACATATTTTGTGTACTTCAATACCGGATATTGCCTTCACTGAATGTACGTACTGAAAACAGATACTCCTAAAGAGAGCAGGAAAGTTTCACTGCAGCTTAAGGATTCAGAGGAGAAGATCGTACCATAAAAAAAAAAGAAAAGTCGCAAGTAGGTAACATTAGCACACTCAGATGCTTGGCGGGAGGCAGAAAAGAACAGAATAAACTTATGTGAAACGAATAATTCAGTAGTTTCAGCCAAGAACCTTGAATTTCCCTTATTAATAATTTAAAAAGAATTGGGCAAGCATAAATTCCTTCCACTACGACGCCATTCCTTCCGCTGGAAACTGTATATCTTGTTTAATTATAAATTTTGAAAGTTAAGCTAAGAGATACCTGTAAGGTCGTAATATAACACTGTTTTTCCCTGTCATTGCGCTATACCTGTTGACCCATGCGTTCCCCCTCGGATGTAGACAACTGAATCTGGTCCAATCGCCATATTTCACAAGTGCCAAACCATCCGATTTTACGTAATGCTGATTAATAGGCGAGGTTAAATTAAAATTGATTAATAGGCGAAATTTGAACCCGCAACTTTTGAAAATGCTGGCACGTTAAAGGCATAGGCAGAGCTAAAACAGTCGGCATACATTTTTTCCTAAAATAATTCAAAACAGATATCAAGCAGACCCTATACGTCTATCGTGTCCTTTGTTCAAATGGAATATTTAAGAAAAATGCTAATTCCAGTACAAAAAAATTAATGGAGGTCCGGATTCCAATTGTATTGGTTACTAGTGAGATGAATCTTTCGTCTTCACTTCTCCCTTAAGAAATTGATGACAGTATTGACTATCAAAATGGGTGTTCCACACTTCTACGACCTGGTCGAAGATCGGAAAACTCCTCACCCAAGCTATAAAAAAAACTCAAGTTGCTTTTGGACACGTGCAGTTCGTGTTGCAACCGAAAGACTCGATGAGAGAGAGTAACAAAGAGGTTACTTACATTGGATTTGATGAGAAGATTCGCCCGATCAAGAAGTTACCTACGCGTCACGGGACAACTCTTCCGGATGAAGAAAAGGGAACACGCTCAATGGTTATGAAGTTCGAAAATGGAAGCGTTAAGAGGGAGGGATTATGCGTCGAGTGTGAGGCAAACCATGACCAATGCCTGAATACCCACCGAACATGACTCAAAACCTCGCGCTTACTCGTCCGTGCCAAGTGGGTGGGTGTGGGGGGGGGGACTGGCGGGAGAAAGAAGCAGGGGGGGGGGGACGGAGGAGGGGTAAGGAATCATTACCTTCATTCATATGGTTTGGGAGGGGAGTAAAATAGTACAGCCAATCGTTCCGAGACCGCGCATCAAGAGGCGGCGCGTTAAAAAAGACTAGGCGACACTGCTCTTCGAGTTAGCACCTCTGGTGAGGGGGCGTTGCGTCTCACGATTGTGGTTCCATGCGCAGCTCACAGCCAGAATAACATTAACTGACTCATTCGCCCGGTGTGCGAGCATTGACGAATTGAGCTCCAATACGTTTGAATACCCCCTCGCGAAAAGACAATCTTATTTTCGGGCGTTGGAAAATAGGTTTAATCCGCGTCTTCGACCATTTGAACGGTTGCAGCATAAAACCATTTTTAGTTTTACAATTGTCACCTATTATTACTTTTATCATTCTTCAGAGTGATCCACTAGTTAAGATACCTCTCCGAAAGAGTTTAAGAGTATGCCCAAGCTCTGCTACATTTTTCAGTCCCGTCCAATACAAAACATAATAAGTACGAGTATGTACTCTTCAACCTGCATCACAATAAGCTAGTCTTCAAATCCAAAATATTAGAGCAGCTAGGTTAAATTACAGATTAAATCTATTGCCTATATTGTAAGGGCGTCTCTTCAACAGTGATGTTGAAAATATATCATTACCCCCATCGTACTATGGTAGGAGAGATAATATCAATGAAATTAGTGAGATTAAGTGTACAACAGATAGATGAAAGATGTATTTTTTCCCGTAAACGATGAAGAATCAGAATAACACTGTCCGAGCGCGGTAGGGTCATGTTCGGGTCAAAATTAATCTGGTTTATATTCATCTCCTGCCACGCACCTTAGGCATGGCTTTCAGGGTACTGAAATATTTTTTTTATCCGCATACATTCTTAAATCGATAAGATTTTAAGAAATGAGTAAATTTTGGGACTGCAACGTACCTTTCAATAGAACACTATCAATGCAAAAAAATAATAAATATCAGTTTGACTTAATCCGCAACTTCGTTAAAAATAAAAATACTTCTCATATATATGTATCTCTTTACTCGTAGAAGTCCATCAAATAATTACAAACGCAATCATAATGAGTTAAGAGATATCAGAAAAATATTTAGGTCACAGAGATAAACTGCAGTACTGACCGGAGTTCAATGTCATTTTACTAATGAAAAGTAAGGACGAGGATAACTGCTATCAAAGACGCCCAGGAAACAATTTTTTAAAAGACTATGGCGCCTTGCCACTCGTAATTATTCCATTTCACTCATCCACATCCACGTGGGACCCTGCAACCAACTGCTGCTGAAGTGATTGGCAGGCGTGACATTAGACATGCAAAATCAAAGTTAACTCTTGCTTAAATTTTGATGTGGGCATTGTCAATATTGAATCATATCCTCTACATTAAAGCCATTATTAACTCTTATTGGATCATTGTAACATTACATTGAATTACTTTAGAGTGACAGAATGGGGTAGCATGTAGATTTAGCTGTAGCGTGGAGGGTAATTGACGTGTACAAAGTGCCCACTCCGTCGGACGGGAGGATAAACTGTTTATTAATTGGAGTCAATAGTTGGCATTAATGCCTACGCGAGTTCTCTCCCTTCTCTGCATTCGTCCCCGAAAGTTATAGCCACCCATTTCTAATGGCTTCTATGATTTCAAATTTGGCTCTCGTCTTTAATTATTTGTATTTACATGTGTTCACAAATGACTTTTTTTCCTAGAGCAGTCAATGTCAAAAGTAATCAAGTAGTTGACACCGAGATCCACAACATAATTCACAAAATTTGCACTTTGGACGAAAATTCCTCCGAAACCGAAAATGCATTCAGATGGGGAGTTGATATTTTGACACTCGTGAGCGTGACGGGTAAAAAATATATATTTCCCGTATTGTTTGAGAAAATAACACAATGAACTGTCATTATTCCTTATCGTCGACAAATTTTTGTGTTTCTAAAAAAATTAAGACCGTCTCCGTCCACTGCATTTCCGTAAATACAGTGCATTAATGAAATATGGGCAAAAGCGAGTTATCCCGAAATTAGGCGCTGGCTGGGAAAAAAACACGGACACAAACTATCCTTTTCCTCCAGAGGCCACGCCACGCGCGGGATCATGGGATTCCTCCAGTCGCGCACGCCCTACACATTTATTTCTCCTCTCATCCCCTCCGCGAGCGATTTTCAACTTTCTCCCCCCTAGCGAGGAATTCCTCTACTAGCCGAGGGGAGGAGGGGAGTGAGAGAGTGAGGAAAAGGGCGGGAGAAGATTCTCAAAGGACAGAACCGAACAGAGCTCTCTCTTTCAATATATCCTTCCCTCCTCCCAATTCTCTCTCCTCCACCTCATCCCTTTACTCCTTACTCCATCCTGAACCGACAGCAGAGCGTAGGGGGGGAAAAAATAGGAAAACGCCCTAGCGTAGGTGGACGCCATCTTTGATTCCGACACACCACACCGAGCTTCTCCCCCCCCCCTGCCGTGTTTTTCTTGGGAACCAAGTGAAGGTCGCGATGCGCACGTGAGTGCTCCGAATCACAATAGCTTTCCCGCCTCGCCTTCACTACAATACAAACTCATGAGCGCGCGCACGCACAAGCACCAGAAGAGAGAGCGGCGCTGGTTACGTATTCCTTGGTTTTGTACCATGCCCCCCTCCCCTCTCCTCTTTCGTTCTCCATGGCCCTACATGTCTCCCTGGCCACGTCCCCCTTCCTCTCTCCCAACGTTACGACCTCTGGGAATGAACCTGTGCGGTGGAAAGGTATGGGCCTCCTTTTTCATTCGAAAACTTCCATCAAGCCGAAGAAAGGGTCGACGAGTTCGGGGGAGAAGGGAACCGGTGATGGGCCTCTCCTCATTTTCCTGATTCCCCCTTCCCGATGAACTATATGTCTTTTTCTAGAGTTTTCTTCCGAATATTTGGAATCTAATCAGTAACGTACTGCGGACCATTCCTCATCACTGGACATGCCAAAGCTGGGCGTGGCAAGTCCTCCCCACTGCCGTTTTCGGTTTGCTCTTTAAGACATGCATGCGCGCTGATCTTAGATCGACACACTTGCCCCGTTTCTCTCAAGTATTTTAACAACTCCTGGAGGTTTGCACATACGAAGAGTGCCGATGCAATACTGGAACGGCGAGATTGCACTTGCGAATTACCTACAGTACTCAGCATGCGAGTTTGAAGGTTTTATATTATTTTGAAGAATTTTTAAGATATATCCTTGTGGTGCCTCTTTTGAGTTAAACAAAAAAAAATAAAAATTGCAAAGCGCAAGATCGGGGGAATAAGGAGGTTGCGGAATTAGTTTGAATTTCAGGTTTCGCAGAGCCTCTCCAGTTGCGCGCAAGGTTTGTGGACGAGCGTTGTCATGTTGCAAAAATTACTGGCGCCAGGCTGCCTTTAACACGACGAACTCGTCGTCGGAGGTGTTTTAGAGTCTGTATACACTGAGAGGAATTTACCATTGCCCTTCGTTCCAGAAAATCGGTCACCTAAACTCGGTGATCATCCCAAAACACAGTCAAAAGAAGTTTCACCAACAATTATGGATTTTCTAGGCTCGCTACCACGAAATTTTACTACCCATCGATTTATGGTAGACCTATCAACAGCATAGTAACCATAAACAGCATTAAAATGGCGATGAATTTCAGTAGGAGTCACTTTTTTAGTAACGCTGTTTAACTCGCGTTGCGATTGCACTAGAACACGTATCTATACTTCCGCTTCTCAAAATAGACTAGATAAATGTAACGACCTCAAACCTGCGCATGCGTGTTAAAGGGGAATGATACTTCCACAAGCCACCAGGAGTGCTTCTGAAGGTCATTATGTTTGTGGTCTACAAAGATGTGTGTATTAGTTTTCAGCCTACCCTAGTAGACTTATTTCTTCAAGTAACGGGCCTTGTGACGATAAGGAAAATGTATTTCCAATTGGTCTTTCGTCATGGGGACTTTCTCTAAATAATCGCTCTTTTTCCGCTTAAATTTTTGGAGTTGTTGAGCATTTCCCGACTGAGTGAACAGCCAACAATTCCACTCCACCGGGTCCGTGTTTTTAACGCCTTCCACAAAAAAAAATATGAAACGCGTGGATTAAAACTGATATAGCATAAAACCGTCGGTATTTTGAACCACAAGGAGTGCTTGGCGGTTGCCCACGGATGACGAACACGTTTCCGTCAATAAAATGATTTAGAGGTGAAGTTCGTCATACAGGAAGTAGGTGGAAATAGAGTAAGGGGAATCCTCATATGGCAGAAATCAGCTGAAGGCGGAAATATTAAAATCTGCACGCATCATTAACGCCTTGATCGCGAGAAAAACCCTTGTAAAAGGTGTAACCTATGACGTGAGGACGCATTTTGTGTGGCACCTCTTGCGGGAAGGAGAAAAGACAAAAAGAAGAAAAGAGAAAGACGAAAAGAAGACTCCATACGATAAATTCCCGGCGGTGACGTTTGAAAAACCATCAGGGTTCCGAAAAGTCTTTTCCTTAGAAATTTATTACTTCTCATTTTTCCTGGTCTTTATATTTTCCAGAGTGAAACAATTTATTCACAATGAATTTAGCCGCTTCCTTTCTGTTTAAGGTAGCATTTTCCAACAAAAATAAATCCATGAACAATGATGAACCTGCCTTAGACGGAATATTGGTTGGCATGGCCCCGGAATCATGCTCCCGTCCAGAATACCTCGTCTCGATTCCTTCAGAGACAGACAAGGTGAAGATATTCTCTCTTTCCTGACATTAATCAATTAACCAATTAAAAGTTTACATCTCAGTGACACCGTGCAATCGATTAGGGAAGTGCAGGAGTTACTGGTGACTTACACTTGGCTACATATGGAGACGGATAAGATCACGCAGGTGTAAATGCTAATTATCGACTGAAGAATTCAACGCAGTTTTTTACACCCCGCATATTTTATGATTTGTTGCAAACTAGCGTTTTCTCACTCCAGCCAATAATCTCCTACCTCATTAGGAGATTGCTTTCACCGAGAAATTAAATAGACACATCACCTGGCGCTTTGAAACAGCTCGATCCTCCGAGAAGCGCAAAGCCGAGGGCTTTCCTCTGGGTCGTTGTACGTTCTCAATTCGGTAGGATTTTAATATCAAGTACTCAGTTGATACTCGACAAAATTTTAAAAAACTATTAATTCTTAAATTCAAAAAAATGAAGCGCGAGTTTGAAAACAACATGTTTTGAAGAAGGTTATATTCGCGAAAAGTAAATGTTTTGACAAAATCCACGCTGAAGTGATAACTCGGCCCACCTAAACTTATGGGAGTACTATTGCGGTCTACAGCATGTTTAAGGTGTCATTGTACATAACTGTTTTACAGAATTCTCTCTCGCAATGTTTGTCCTCACTAGAAATAGAATATTGCGACAGTTGGCGGGACGTGTATGAACAATAATAGCACAGCACTTGATAAAGCTAACAGTTCCAGCCTTAACTATGTGGAATTCCTTTATGGTGAGGGCAAAAGAAAGAGAGAAAAAAAACTTTGCACTTCCACACACTTTTAATACAACACTATGATGATGACACGGTGTTGTATTAAAAGTGTGGAAGTGCAGCAATGTTTTTTTCTCTTTCTTTTACCCTCAGCCAAACACTTAAATAAAATCACAAATTTGATATTCCTTAAATGAAACAGTTTCTGGCGTAACTTGGTGGAAAATCTTCATACTGACTTTTAATAATCAAACCACTTTACTTTTCCATATAAACTTTTTAATTTGATATTGCCGAAAACCTGATGATTTTGATGATGCCTGTTGATGACAACTGACCTGTTGATGAAGTTATGCTATAACGAAACCTGGGTTGTAAAAATTAAAAAGTTTATGTGGAAAAGTAAAGTGGTTTGATTATTAAAAGTTGATATTCCTTGGTTGAGTTCTATGTAAGCTGTTGATGTAAGTAAACAAATAGGCATTGCTAAGCCCTTAGTAGAGGATTTGTTACACCCTACATTATCTTAAAAATGAATACAAGTGGCGTCGCAAATAGTAAGAGAAGTCACCTTAAGGAAACCTAATATGTTATCAAGAAAAATTTTTCCAAAAATTCAGATTTCGTAAGGAAAAGAGAGACTAGGCTTATTCCAAACAGAAAGATTCAGTTTCCAATTCGGACCTCGAATTTTCACTCATGGTCACTCGAATACATCGCCAAAAGATAATCGAAACATCTGAACTGAAAGCACAGTTAGGAAATATAAACGAATGCAATGTAAAATCTTTCCCGAGAGAGAGAGCAATCTGAGGGCGTTTCATTGGGATAAAATTCCATAAATAAACATACTAAGTTCAAAGAACTGCGGTAGATGTCGCGAATGTAACATTTAACGGACTCATCCGCTAAGAGTAACTCCACACATCAAGGGACCCAGGTTCGAATCCTGGTCAAGTCGAATGATTTTTTTGTTACTCTTTGAAATTTCTGCATTTTAATCCTTGATCAATAAGCATAAACATGGAGCGTAAATACAGGGTGCGGCAACATAACCTCCTTTTTTTTCCAAATCAAAACTACTTTAAAAACGGAAGTTATGTTTCCGCACCCTGCATCAAAATTTTGAGAAATAATCGCACATCACTGACCGTAAATTTTACATATACTCGATTTCAACAAACTTCCATTGCATTTTCAAAACTCGGGCGAACGTTGGTCGATCGGATAACGATTTTAAACGAGGAAAGAAGCTCAGATCAAAAATTCCTACGCTTCATAAATGAACAGGGAAATTATACTAGTTCTCAATCTTTTACGACTGCTGAGAGATAAAATTAGAATTAGATTCTCGCATTCCCTTAGGTGGTATTAAAAAGATCAGAAAAACCATAAACCCTCGATGACTCCGTTCCGACAAGATTTCATTGAACTGAGTTCGAGGTAAAAATGAGGGTGGGGGGGGACAGGTTCATCCAGAAAGGACAGTCGACAGATGTAGAGCAACCTTCTTTCCATTCACATCGCCGCTGGATCAATATCCAACCAGCTATAGAAGAGTTTCACCCTCGGCCGAGTTCCTCTTCCTCCAGCGCTCTCTCTCTCTCTCAATGGAGATGCCACAGGTTAAAAACTTCTCTGGCAAGGCCGACTCCCTCGCCCCTCGAAGGAGCGGTCCCTTTCAATTTCCAGCCGACTCGCACAACGGATAAGTCGGAAGGTCATTTTGGAGAGGTTGAGGCATATTCCATCCATCAAGGATGGTTTTCGATATCCACATTGTCCAACGCCGCCTTTTGGCATTCTGAATCCCACACTCGGATTTCAAACCACCTCTTCCTCTCACGCGCTGTGAATTGGAACGTTTAACACCAGGTAGGAGGGAACATCGATCATTTTCGGATCATATTGTGGGCAGTGATGAATATCTGCAAAGCGAACTATGAGCTACTCGAATTAAACTGCGGTTCTTCGCCGTGGTTTCTCGACTATTTGATTTGGCCAGACTGCTCATTCAATCAGGCGAAACATTGATTAAGGCATCGTCCATCCAGAGTGCCAGAGCTCTTTTCGGCCTATTTATCCTCCCTAAAACAATGTCTTGTCCCTTCAGTTTACTACCTCGTGCATCGTAAAAGTTTACCCCCAAAGCGGTATCCAATCTCTCCGACACGTGATGGCTCAGCCAGGGCCCAGTTCGGTGCCAATTGAAATAAAACAGAGATCTCCCACTCGTAAATTACATGAGCCCATTCGGGATGCGGTTAACGCAAAATATCTATTCACTCCTAATCGATTTGCATATCGCCGAAATTCGGGTCGCCGACAACTGCGCTTCCATCCAATGGCTGAATGGAACCGCTGACCTGTTCAAATGGCGAGTCCTGGGCTTTAACCAAATCTTTCGGAACATAACAATAAACTGCACATTTTTTTACTGTCATGAATTTCATTTATGTACTTTATTATGTTTGCTTCGAGCATTAAATAATAGATACACACACACACACGCCATGAATCAACCCGAAAGTCAGTTTGGTAGGTGATGGTACACCCAGTACGGCGTATGAAATTCACATATCAGGGTAGCCCTTGTGCCGCCTATGATTTCCCAGAAAGAACTGGTACCCGAAAAATCACATCTAGGGTGCCAGAGAGGCTTGCTCGGGAATCGAACCTGAGCCTTCCGGTCAGCAGTCGAAGGCCCTACCCCTGGACTACCACGACTCATACCTATATATAAATATATATTCATTCACATTGAAATAGAGATAAGGAAATGGGAAAGGAACACACAAAGGAGAGGTGGGGATGGCGGATGTGAGCTAATCACAAACGTAAAAATATTATTGCCTATATTATATATATATATATATATATATTATTAGGTAATCTACCTAATAGGTAATCTATAAGGTAGGTTTTTGGATGGACACAACTATCAAATAAACATTTTGTGACTCCCCACCTAGCAAATTAATCTATATCAGGTCCCTCTTCATCTCGGTGTACTTCTTTCCTCCCTTCATTCCGTCCAATATCCCTATCCTGTTCCTACCCTTACCTCGCTTGTCCAACATTCTCCCCTCTATTACCCTCTTCAACATTCCACTACCGCTCAATACGCCTTTCATCCATTTTTCCTGCCTCCATAGGATTTCTCTCAACAAACCCCTCTCCTCCCCCACCATTTCTAGTACTTCCTCATTTGTTTTCCTTTCGGTCCATTTCACCTTCTCCATTCTTCTCCACACCCACATTTCAAAAGCCTCCAATCTACGTCTATCCTCCTGCTTCAGCGACCACGTTTCCGCGCCGTACATAGCTACGCTCCATATCAGAGTTTTTACGAGTCTTGTCTTAACATCCCTACTCAACGTCCCCGTCATCAATTCCCTCCTCCTTGAGAAAGCCTCCTTGCCTAGCGCAATTCTTCTCCTTACGTCCCTACCACTTTGACCGTGTTGGTCCAAAACACTTCCGAGATATGTAGACTGCTCTACCTGCTCTATTCTTTCCCCGCCTATTTTAATATTTAGCTTAGCCTTTTTCTTTCTAGAAAATCGCATAACCTTTGTTTTATTAATATTGATTCTCATCCCATATTTATCGCACTGAACCTCCAATTCACTCAACAATGCTTGCAACCCCTTGGCTGACTGAGCAACTAATGCTTGGTCATCAGCAAACCTAACCGATTTTACGAATTCCCCTCCGACTTTCATTCCTACCTCCAGTTCTTCCCATGCCTCTTTAATCATTTCCTCTACATATACGTTGAACAGTACCGGTGACAATGGGCAACCCTGCCTTACACCTCTTCCTAACACTGCCCATCCGGACTCTCCGTTCCCCACTCGCACCTGAGCAGTCTGAGACATGTACAGGTTGCGGATCAGTCTCCTGTCCCTCCAATCCATTCCTATTTTCTGCAATACACGCATTAATTTTTCCCAATTCACTCTATCAAACGCTTTTTCGAAATCTACAAAACAGGCAAAAACGTCCTGGTTGTATTCTATATTTCTCTCGACTAGTGATCTCATTACTGCAATGGCATCATGCGTACCTCTTCCTTTCCTGAACCCAAACTGATCATCCCCTAAGTAATCATTTGCCTTACTCTCTATCCTTTTGTTGATGATCCTGAGAATAACTTTAGCTGCGTGGGATAACAAACTTATTGTTCTGTAATCCTCACATGACGAAGCCTTTGCCTTTTTTGGAATAGGAACTAACACCGATCTCACAAAATCTTCCGGCCAGATTCCTTCCTCATAGATGCTACGAATCAGTTCATATATGGCCTTCTTCCCACCTTTCCCTAACCATTTCAACATTTCTACAGGAATATTGTCCACCCCCACAGCCTTGTTTGCTTTCATCTCCTTAATGCCCTTTCTATTTCATCGTCGAGTATGCCTGGACCTAAGCTATCTTCTTCTACCTCATGTTCCTTTTCTATGTCTAACCTTGTCGGCCTAAGTTCTTTACCATACAGTGTTTCTATATATTCCTTCCATCTCTCTTGGATTTTTCCTGGTTCAACTATTATCTTACCCCATTTATCTTTAACTGTTAGCACAGATCTTGCCTTCTTACTTCCCGATAATAACTTAACCTTGCTGTATAGAGCACCAATTTCACCCTTCTTCTGTAGACTTTCCATATCCTCGCATTGCGTTTTCCACCATTCTTCTTTTGCTTTATTTGTGGCCCTTCTCAATTTATTGTTTAACTCTTTGTACTTCATTTTGCCTAACTCTGTGTTTACATTTTTCCATCTTCTTCTCTCGTCCATCTTTGCAATCATCTCATCCGTTACCCATGGTTTCCTTATCCTTTTCCCGTTAACGGTTCCTATAGTGTCTTTAGCGGCTTCCAATATCCCTTTCTTGATACATTCCCATTTTTCTTCGATAGCACTCAGTTCTTTACCGTCATCCATCATTTTCTCTACAGCCTCCTGATACTCCTTCTTCGTTAATTCATTTACTGCTTCTAAATTCCATTTTTTAACCCGCCGCCCTTGCCTTATCTTCTTGAAACGAACATTACATTTCATAACAACTAAATTGTGGTCAGAGTCCGCGTCCGCTCCTGGGAAACTGTGCGAATTTATCACACTGTTCCTAAACCTGTGCCTAACCATAATATAATCTAACTGATACCTTTCTGAGTCACCTGGCATTTTCCATGTATACCTACGCCTTTTGTGGTGTCTAAACCATGTGTTGGTGATGACTAACCCCTGTCTCCGGCAGAATTCAATTGCTTTCTCTCCGCGTTCATTCCTCGTGCCTAACCCATAGTCCCCCACCTCACCACCATCTCTTCCTTCGCCTACCGTCGCATTCCAATCCCCCATCACTATTAAATGTTTCCCTGCAGGAACACTCGCGATGATATCCTCTAACTCATCATACATCCTATCGACTTCTACCTCCTTGTGGTTGCTCGGTGGCATGTATACCTGAATAATGACCAAGTTCGTCGGCTCTGCTTTAATCTCTACGAGTAAAATTCTATCTGTCGCTTGCTCTATGTTGACTACGCTTCTTCCTACCCCTTTATTTAAAATTACGGCAACCCCTCGTTGGCTCTCGTCCCCGCCGCTGTATATGACTCTATAATTGTCACTCCAGTAATCCCCGCTATCCTTCCATCTCACCTCGCAGAGGCCTAAAACATCTATGTTACCTCTTTCCATCTCTCGCTTAATATTTTCTAATTTGCCTCTCCTCAACATTGTCCTGACGTTCCAGGTTCCTATTCTTACTACTTTCGCCTTCTTCTGAGTCTTCTGTCCTGCTGAAGTTATTTCTTCCCTGCAAGGGTTTCGTGGGATGACGACCGCGGAAGCCTTGGCTCTCCCGCTGCCGGGCACGACACACGGCCTCTTGGGCCGAGTCCCGTAGTTGCCAGGACTCATATTATCTATAGTGCCCATCATAATATTCTTGGGAATCATAATTGAGGTGGTTTCCCGTTGCCTTATATATATATATATATATATATATATAAGAGAAAAGCAAAAACATGTGAAGTGTGATGCCATCTGGAAAATGATGAAGAAGATTCAACGGATTGTTCAATAAACTAATGAAAAGGTTTCATGAGAGCAAAGTATGAACCAATAGTTTTCATGCAAACTCTTGCCAATAAGAAGGGATAACCATATCGGGGCACAAGAGACGAATAGCACGATCGTTTAAGAGAATTAATGTGTTCAAATGAGTCAAGCTGATAATTGTATTTTGGTGGAGAGCTGCCTGAAACAAATCTTGGGCTCGATCACCAAGCAAATAATTAATATTTCGTTCAATTCTCGATTACTCTGAATTGCTTCAACTTGTTTCCAGCACAGAAACCACGCTGTTTATAGTCAAAAACCTTAATTGTCCAATACGGCTGAGCAAGATTTCAACCAAGTTGAGCCGATGTGGTATTCGGTTCGAAAAAATTTCCATCAGTCCACTCCTGGTTAAGCATTCGAAGTTTAACCACTCGAACGCTCATGCCACGCCGGGTTCAAAAATGAAATATTAAGATTGGCACTAATCTACGCTAACAATTTCAGTACATGCACAGCTGATGAATCTGCGAGGTAAAAACGACGCGTTAGAGTAAAGGACATGAGGAATGTTTGAACTAGTTATTTACACAAAGTCATTCTACCACGGGTACGTGAGGACGAGACCTGGATGTACGGATTTATGCCAAAAAGATATACAAATTAATGCCTCTCGAGAAGAGCACGGTCAGCAAATCGGATATCTTTCAATAGGCCCTGTATCGTCGGCCTATTGAAAGTCTCTCTCTTGGGTACTCTCTCTCTCTCTTGGAATAAAAGGAGTGCCTTAACCCATGCCCTGCGTCGACAATAGTAACAGAACCCCGTCACGGAACAACGTTGCGTAACTTACAAGGCTTCGCTGAACCTTGCATCCTCGACGCGAGCAACATGGCGTAACATAAATATTACCCGTATGAGCTAGGAGTGTCCTCCCGTCATTATTTTGCCGTCAGTGCAAAATACCGAATACTAATGAAAAAACACTTCCACCATGAAATTGAATTTCTAATACCCAACCTAGGTTCTGACATATTCCGCCATCGAACATTTTATCATTGTCGTGAATTTCTTATTTGATGTCTCATTTATTGATCTCCTGTATGAAATGTCTCGTCAAAATAAAACTTTGGTGACCTCCCAATTAATGCGAAGTGGGTCACAAGGTAAGGAACTCACATTTGTAGGAACGTGGATGGAAACGAACCAGGTGGAAAAACACGTGTTCATATTTAAATTAAAAGTAGATTTTATATACGTGAACTCCGGTGGTACAATAGTTATATAATCATATTCGAACTATTGTGGCACACGAAGAAAACAACAAAAAAGGCAGAAACATAAATATTCGCTGAATGTAATGAACAAAAATGGATGCCTAAATCGAATGTCCAAACAACATTTGTGTGAAATACGTACCTTACCATGCAAGATTCATGAACTCATTAAAACTTGTTTCAAGATATTTTTCACCATCAAATCTGGTTGAATTCAACAAAATATTTTAATAAAAATGATGAAACTATCATCTGCACAAGTATGTTATTACTCAAAGACCCTTTTTGTATGATCCCCTTTTACCCTTATTACACAACATTACTTGTCCTCCGTTAAGTATCGCAGTAAAGCTACTTAAGTAGGTTTTCAGGCAAGTCTATTTTCCTCTCATAAAAATCTGTATGTATTTCATAATCAAAGACATTCAACTTAAAGCGCCTTCCACAGGTTTTGAGAAAAATTGTGTTGAAATTATATTTGCACGTAAGAAACCTTTGAACTACCACGTAAAACACGCCCGTGACTGTGATATATCTCGTACATCTATATCAATCAATGGATCACGTGACCAAATACACGGACACAGTTGACAACCAATGCCGTCTGTTTAAAATGGCGCGAATCGGTCACACTAAAGTGCTGACCTTCGCGCAGAACTGCGTTCATCCTATTGTTTTGAAGCGCGTAGTCCCTCCATTAGTGACGAAAAATACGGACATCGTAGAATGTTTGCGAGGGTACAAGGACCGGAATGTTGCCTCTTCAAACTCATTACGTGTGTCATCGCCCTACGCCAGGCCAACGTTTCGAGTGAAGAGACGCACATTGCAGTCAAATTTCGGATATGAATGACCTTTAGCCGAGAAGCCAAACGGAATTCACAACATAAATGCGACAACAACCGAAGACATTTCATTCCACGGCTCTTGATCGAACATTTCCGTAATAGACGCCCTGTTCGTGGCGCAGTTAACGTTAGGGGGACCTCCTAAAAACGGAGGAAGTGGCCCTATAAAGGACCGGCAACCCAAATCCAAGGCTGTCACATGGCTTGCGAAGCGAATCTACAAGAGATGACCCTGACGTAGCCAGTCATTATCAAATATCAACTAAAATATTAAATGGTAAAAATAGTCTTTAAATTAAAGTCTGGATGCAGCTAAAATATACTTTTCCTATTCTCTCTGTTCCATTAACTTGCCATTCCATGGATATGAGATGACGTGAATAAATGATCAAAACAAATGACAACAACAGGATAACATTTTTGGTGCATTTTAGGAGAAATGCAAGCACCAAAACAAAAGAGAATCAAATTAAATGGTGGAATTTTGACCCACTCAATACGCTGGAATTGTCATGAATGTGAATCTTGCGGAAGACTAGATTAGTGTAAACCCGCCTCTACTTTTTGTCAAGCAAGGAAATTTATTTTCATACGTCAAGTGGTAATTCTTCCTTCTAAATTGATATAACGGCAGAAATTCAATGGCTTAATTCGAAAAAAACTGCATCATGGGCGAATATAAAACTCGGAGATGGAAGATTAAAATTAAACTTAGTCAATTAATCGCCGCCTCGTTGGGGCAGAAATCTTTCTGCCCCAACGAGGGAAAAAAGAAGTTAATTTTGACCAGACATGTCTGGTAAGCCCCTCCCCTTCCAAACTGATGTGTTCTCCGCTGTCGTGCACACAAGCCACAAGGTCGAGCCGATATTCGCGTTCGTGTCAATGAGGGAAAACATCATCGACATTTATGATCCCTGCACCTGTGATGATTGTCGTTATCTTTTATTACTTTTCCCGGGACCAGACAAATTTATGGAGTACGCCCCATCCGGACCAGATCGAAGGTCGTGCGATTAGTCTTGCACAACCTGTCGACTAAATAAACGATGTCAATCCATCGATGTTTTATGGATATTTCCGACAAGGGAGCGAGTGGGGTCGTATAACCAATCCGCGTTCTCGGGAGGGTGAACTGAAATTCCATTCTTATCATCCCTCCCCCATTCTCCAAGGATACGCGAAGAATACGTGCTGTGACCTCGGGGGTCTTCCAAAAAAAAAAGACGTCCCTTGTTTCAGACAATTTTTTGACATCCACAGACTCCATTTTAAAAGGTTATCCAAAATGTCGACAAACACCAACGAGAAGTGTAAAATTTTATAAAACATAGCATGTGTAACATCAACAGCATTGGAATACATTAATCATGTTTTTATGGTTTAGTGAGAAAACAGCGACACGCCAGGTTCGACACGTACGTTACGTTTTGCATTGTTGCTAAAATATGGAGTTATTTTCTTGAAAGAATTGCAAGGGACACGTGTAATATTATGAAACAATTTAGCACGCTAAAGAGAGTCAAGCAAGCAAACAGGTATTGTCTTCCAAAATTTTCACGAGAGAAAGTCACGAATTTAAAAACAAATTCATTTGAAACTATTTTTTTATATCCTCCGTTCTCAGAACTGATTACGAGTTAAATTACCTCCGTATTATGAAACAACATAGTAACTTGATATTTCCAAATATTTACGTGCATTTATTTCACGACCTGCGAGGTAGGCGGACCTTCGTAGTTATCGTTGTAACACAACATTATCCGGTCTGGTTATGCCACAATGAAACCCATGACATTAAATGAATATATACCTACGTGAAAATAATTAAGTTATTGTATTATTTCACAAGTAGGAAGTTCCAAATAGTTACACCAAATGCCATTAACCTTGTTTTTCACTCTTGATGGGTTAAAGAATGGTTAAGGAAAAATTATTATAAAATACAATGATTTGTAACGACATCACTAAAGATTCTGAAAACTTCTCTTTTTACAAATGATGGTAAAACTACAGCAATACGTTATTTTATAACACAAAGAAGAAACGTTAAACTTTTGGGGATCCAAAGTCCCCAAAACTGAATTCAACAAAGAGGATCCTCCAACAGAAGGACCGTTCCTTTCCCTCTAGTCCCGATTTCATCCATTTTCGCGGCCCTCCCTTCCTACAATCTGAGGTCGTCGTTTTTATAGATTGCTCCCACAGGAGGAAGTGGAATGAAGGGACAGATAGGGTGCATTTCAAGAAACATTACAACTGCTACGCCGAGATTCATCATCGGGTCTGTTCCTAGTGTACGCACGTGTCTAGAAGTAACAATAAAATACGAGTATTTCGTCATTCACATTCGTCGATCGACAATGAGATTAAGAGTTCGGACTATTCCGCAATGGCGACATTCAGAGAGCATAACTGAAAAGAAGAAACGGCACTTGTATTAATAATGCTAACAGCAAATATGCATATAGGGTCATCGCCTTGTACTAAACTGTCGTATTACGGCCCGCGACTCACTTTCAGCCCTTAAAAGAAAGGTAAAGGGATGAGGATAAATGTCAACTAAAAGTACGCTTTCTGGGATCAATTGGTGAAATATTTCCAACGGGAGGAATGTGAGAAAAGAAAGCAATGCAATTCAACATTTACAATTTATAAACGAACGTGAATTTTGCCAGTCATTAAGAATAATCAGGTGTTGATGATTCAGTATGGTCGTCCACAAAATTTAAATGTGAAATTGAAGTGTTTTCTTTTCCTCCCCTTTCTCAGAATAAAAAAACTTCCGCGGATAATTAGGTTTCACCACAAAAAAGCGAAAATAACTAAAAAAAGTTAAAAATACATGTGAAAGTCACTTTAAGTACAACTTTTTAAAACTAAACAAGTACGACAAATGTGTTTTCACTTGTATGAGAACTACTTCATTTGATGGACTTCCACGAATGTCGAAGCTATAAATGCGGCCGACTGATTTGGAGTGTAGTTTGATATGGCTCGGATACTTGGTCGTAGAGGCAAGAGGATGACTAAATGTAGATCGGAGGCATTTTAGACGTGTGGAAAGATAAGGATGGAGAAAATAAAAGGCACAGGAGGGTTGAAAGCGAATAAGCGCAAGTAGGGAATAAGAGTGGAGAATTTTAGGCAGGGAAGGTAGGAAAACATTAGACATATCGGACGGAATTGCAAGAATTAGAAATCATAAATTCAAGAAATGTTTTACAGACACATGGGGCTGGAGGTATTTACCGTCGTTTAGTCGGAAGTTAGAAATATAGTCATGCTGAGTGCGTCGGCCTACCAAAAAGCAATCTTAACCTGTATATCACTGCTAAAAATACTATGTAGTAAATATATTCGGACGTCTCAAAAAAATATATATCTTTCCACGACCTATCGCATTCCGAGGGAAATCCTGAGCCATTCTGGTCATTGATTTCATTACACTCTATACGCTTTTCTGAATAAAGGGTAGTCTACCGGTCAGGGTAGGTTTTTGACTGATCCAACCCACAAGGACTGCTACAAATCTAGCAAGTTCTCACATTCTAAATCCCACCTGATGCATTACTAAAGAAATACTCTCAAACTCTGCATTTAAATAAACCATCCTTTAACTTCACATACTTCCCACCTCCATTCATTTCGCCCAACGTGGATTTTCTTATTCCTGCCTCTACCGCGACAACCTAACACATTGGCCCTCTCATTGGCCTTCTAAAGCCATTGCCACTTTTCATTCACAGCATCCATTTCTGCTACTTTTTGTGAATTATTTTCAACAACCTCCTTTGTTCCCCCACTATGCATGAAAGTTATTTTATCCCCGGTGCACGGTACAACATTAAATTATACCATAATATGAAATACCAATTTAAGAAAAAAAACTGGAAAATCTAAAGCTTTCGTTAAAGAGGAGTTACCCACTTATTTTACCGCAAGCTGCTGATTCGAGTTCAATGCATCGACAAGAAGATGCCATCAATCATTCATGGTTCCCTTACGCCAGCCGCCTTCATAAGAACGACCGAATTCACAGGATAGTTTGAGGCGAGTGAAACCGCATCAATCGAGAGCCATTTTGTCTTATACTTAATCTCAACAAAATCATACTAAAATTCGCCAAGGGCAGAGAAAAGGAGTCTGTGTCATCTCCCAGCTGGGTACTCTCCCGTGCTCTAAATAGGATACCAAAGGGCAGGTGGTTGATCCCTAAGTCATGGGCAGGCACTAATCAAAAATTCCTCTTTCCAAATGTCAAGTGACAATACGGTTCGCTACCATTTAGCACCAGATACTTCGAGCGGGGAAAAGTAGGCCGAACGGGTGCAAAACCGCGAGTTTCTCCGTGTGGGCAATAGCCTAGTCGTGGTGCGGTCACGAAAGAAGGTAATTCAGGAGACGATTATGGCCCTCTCGCGTTCAAAAAGATACAAAACGCAGCAATAGAATGAATGCAGATAAAAGTTCTGATCACCCACCACTTCCTCCCGAAGAATGAATGTGAACACGCTCATAATTAATTTTCAGTAACAAATAAAGGGAGGGGAGGAAATACATGTACTTTAGGGATTCGCGAGTGAAAGATCAAGGTACGTGTATGCGCAATTATTGAGGGGTTGTACTTCTGATGACATGATGAAAATGGCGTAATACATTATTAAGAACGGAAAGAGGAAAAAAATATATTTCGAAGAAGTGTATTCATTTACTCACGGCCTGAATTTTTTCCGCCTTGCAGCATAGTTCACGCGGCAGAATCAAGTACCGCGGCCGAGTAGATTGTATCGCGATGGGAAAATACGATAGAAGGAAACCGCTAATTAATTTTCCAAAGGTTAATTGCTTCACTCGTACATTGGATTTCGTGCGTAAGGTGGTATATGTTATGTAGTTAGGATAGGTATATGTTAACATTTTTCTTAGTTTGCAATTAATCCGACCAGCTTTCAAGAACTTATTTCTAAATTTATCAAACATTGCGAAGTGATTATCATCCACCCAGATACTGAACGCGAGAATAAACACAAATCAGTATGTATTTTTACCACGCTCAATGACACGTCATAAATATTTTGCGGTGTATTTCCTATTGGAGGTGATTGTCGAGAATCACCGATGGATACTGACATTTACTAGAGAGGTAGGTGTAATTCCAAAAATATATAACAGCATCATTTCAAAATCCCACATTTAACGATGAATTTACCGACATTTACTGACACATTCTAAAGGTATCAACCGTCTAATTAAATAAAGCAGTTGAATTGAAGTACACTGAATGTCACCAAACGTTAAACAGTTACATCAACCATCCCACCTCATAGCGAATAATAACATTGATTGGTAAATGTTCGATTTTTTTAATTCGATTCGATTTATCTTCCACCGTAATACACCCATCGCTCATATAAGAGAATCAATCGAAGGAGGTAAGAATTTTTGAAGAGTGCAGAGGAAAATCAACATTCTCCAAACACGGCGACTAAAGGAGACAAATAGAGATCTTCCATTTTCGAGACAACCTAGAGCTAAAAACTTGCTTCATTCTGCGAGAAACAGATATATAATAAGATAAACGAAAATCGTATCTTGCGATAGTTCTCAACTATTAAAAATTAATTTAAACATGCACATATAGATGCAATCCCAAAGTCCATCACTCAAGTTTACATCAAGTTTTCCTTTCTGTAGTTAGAAGGGTTTCCACTGTTTTTAAATACAGGTTCGCACCCTAAAGTGGTAAAACTGATTTTCTCTGGCGCGAACGGAGCGGTGGAGGGGGGTCTGCCTGGCAGGGTAAGGCGAAGGGGGCTCTTAGCAACACACCGACATCAACCTCAGTCGCCTGCGGGCTGTCGTTGAGTGAGAACACCGTTTTTAGTGAAGCAAGTTTTTTGTCCGCGTCGAAAAACAAAATGAATCTGAATTTAGAGCAACGTTATTCCGTGAAGTTTTGTGCGAAACTCGGGAAGACGGCAACTGAGACCCTCGATATGATCAAGCAGGCTTATGGGGACACTGCCTTAAGCCGTTCCACAGTGGCACACGTTGTTTAAAGAGGGTAGGGAGCTCGTTGAAGACGACCATCGCTCCGGACGGCCGTCGACGGCAAGAACCGACACGAATGTGGACAGAGTGAGGACACTGCTGAACACAGACCGACGCTTAACCAGTGAAGAAATTGCAGACCAGTTGGGTCTGTCTGCATCCAACGTCCAACGCATTATTTCACAGAATTTGGCCATGCACAAGTGTGCGCCAAGATGGTGCCGAAAATTCGTGCCATGGCACGCTCGTCGTCAGACAGCTCCTGGCCAAATACGGCGTTGCTACGTTGCCGCACCCGCCCTATTCTCCCGATCTGGCACCACCGGTTCTTCTTCTTCCCCCTGATGAAAAGACAGCACAAAGGACGACTATTTGACTCGATAAAGGCCGTTCAAGAGGCTTCGGCGAGGGTCATCAACGGTATCCCCAAAGAGAATTTCCAGCGGGCGTACGGGGAATGGGAGCAACGTTATATACTAAGTGTGTAGCAACTCAAAGAGCATACTTTGAAGATTATTAAGTCGATGCAAGTATATCGTCAATAAAATTCTTGTAAAAAAAATCAGTCCTACCAGTTTTGGGTGCGAGCCTGTAAATTGAACAAAAACAAATTGAGTAGTTTCAGGCGTGATGTGGTGGAATTTGAGCATAATAAATAACGGATAGTAACAATTCTTCACTACATAAATTAAACTACCGCCGGGTTTCGATACATTACATCATGAGTATGGTGCGTATTATGTATGTAAGACGGTACTTGAATTCATTTTGTTACCTGAAGATGATATCTATGAATACATCGAAACCCGGTCGTACAATTAAACTTACCCAGTGGAAATTGTTACTAACCGTCCTTTATTCATCTGCACAAATTTTGCGCCAAAAAATATTTTTCGTCTAAATATTTAAAACAGGCAATCTTCATTCATTAGGGAGCGCAAAATAATGAACGAACACCGAGCAGTAAACATGTAACATGAGGTCACTTTGTTTTATGAAACTAATTTTGTTTAATTCCTCGCAAAATTAAGTGAACTCGGGTTGAAAACAAATTTTCGATGAACACGAAAGAGAGCGTAGAAACGAATAAACTATAATGTCCGTTATACAGCGTGAAATAGGGTTGTCTCTTTTTGAAGATGCAGCTCCTTAAACTCTACTTACTCTTTGTAAGTGTAAAAAAGTATACAGGGTTCGTCCGGAAAATAAGTGTACTGAGCTCAGGAAAAAAATTTATTACACTTTTACATATCTTAAGCCAATATTCCTCAAAATAGGACCCTTGTGAGTCGATACATTTGTTCCAGCGGCGTTCCCATTCCTGGAACGCTCCCGCGAAGGCATCATCGGGAACCTCTCCAAGACACGTCGTCACGGCCTCTTTGACGGCGTCCAAAGTCCCGTATCGCGTTCCTTTCAAACTCCTCTTTATCTTCGGGAACAGAAAGAAGTCCGGTGGTGCCAAGTCCGGGCTGTAGGGCGGGTGCGGCAGCGTTGCCACGCCGTGCTTGGCCAAGAAGTCCGACACGACAAGCGTGGTGTGAGACGGCGCATTGTCGCTCAGGTTGTCAGTCATGCGGTTGATCGCTGGCCGGACGCGGGCGACTCGTTTTCGAAGCCTGTCGAGCACTTGGACGTAAAATGCTGCATTTACAGTTTGTCGTTCAGGTACAAATTCGTAGTGGACGACTCCCCTTTGGTCAAAAAAGACAATGAGACAATGACACTTATTTTCCAGACGAACCCTGTAAGTCTTCCTGACGCGGCCAGAAACACGTCTCCAACAATCTCCCGCCATTTATCTATCCCTCTCTCTCTCTCTCTTTCATTTCGAGCATAACAGATGCCATTGTCCTTGGTTAGAGGTTGGTGGATCCAGTACAACTCTTTACTTGCAGAGAAATTGCGTAAGGTTAGGGGAGTGGGTGTAACGTGTGACCAGGCGTCATGACATGACTGGCCCCCGTAACCATTGCGGTGAACCATTCCACTCTTAGCGAAAATTATTCTGATGGTTCGGAAGAAAGATGAGTCGGGCGTCAATAATAATTAACTCCTCCTCATCCCGCCCCGTGGTCTTATCTTCCTCGGCCTAATCCCGGTGGCGACCTGCACGAAAGGGAGGGAATTTTCCGTTAAACAAAAAATTTTGTCGACCCAAATACTTCGGAACGCAGACCCAAAACTGACCTCGGAGCGCACATCGCAAGGGGTGGAGATCCCAATTATTTAAAAAAAATGGCCCATCAGCGCGTGAGAAAATAGACCACACAACAAAGGCGACGCCCTCATCTCTCAAAGCGGACTGTATAATTGATTCCGGCCTTCTCCACCGTGGGGGATGCGAGAGAAAGCAAACGCCCTCCACATTACCGTTGGCAATCGACATGCCTCGGACGAAAGGACATGGGGGATGTATGGTGTTATATTGGCCCAACATCGCAATACGAAAATGAGTCGGCGAGAACTGCGACGATATTAAACACGACGCTTTTCGATATTGTGGCATATTATCTTGCATTCTGTGATACTGTTCGACACAGAAAATCATGCGATATAATTCGAAACAGAAAAGTATTCGATATCACTCGATGTAAAAAAATTATGCGATATCATTCGATAAGCGATATTATCCAATTACCTCGCGCAATCGACATACGGAAAATGTTGTGATACATAATTAAAATACTAATACGATATTCTAATTGCGATATCCCCACCAGGAACGCCGAAGGCTTCCGTTTCTCTTACCATAAATATGGCACGGACACTCAATACCTATCTCCCTAATCCCCTAAAATCGATCCACAGGCAAATTACTACTTCTGACGATTAAAAGACATTTGACCAAAAATTTCGGCTACCAAACACCATGACATATATATTCTATTAAATATAGGTATTATTTGACCACCATCGTGTTCACAGAAAATCGGTTATCATTACTGTTCTTGTATGTCCGAATCCAAGACCCGTCTCCTGGTCTTCCAAAAGTCTCTATCATCGATCTGAAGTTTTGACATATCCAAGGCTTACATTTCCCCACAAATATAAAAAAAAACCCGAAAAAGGTCAGAACACAAGATCCAGGTTATGAAGGAACAATAATCATCTTCGGGTGAAGTTTTCACGCGACATTCTCTTTAACCAAACAATCAATGTACACATGACCCAATTACTCAAGACTCATTCTGTCACACAATAACATAACTTCACCGGAAGATGGCAATTGAGTGACCCACTGTTCCTTTGATGGTTTAGGTTTTTAAAACCTTTTGTTGACCAACAACTCATTTCGGACATGGAAGACATTGCAGTAACAAAAGACAATGTTATTTGAGGTAATTGAACTCATAATACATGTGAAAGACGATAACCAAAATGGATAATTGTCGGACAAATGGTATCTCTAACTATAAAAAATAATCTCCATTTGAAAATCGAAGAATATCAATTACTCGTAATGCCAATGTCTTCCAAGAACATGACTTATTTAAGTAAAAACGCATGGCCATAATGCTTTACCACTGATAGTTCGAATATTTCAAAATTTAGTTCCACCGCGTAAAATCAAACGCTAACGTCAACACGCGCTACATCGCATGCTTTTGTAAATTTTAGTTAACAAATAAAAACAGATTTGATAAAAATAATAGCTGAATAGAAACATTTTTTAGTATAACTCTTTAAAAAGGCCATAATACCACCACCTTTATCTTATCCAATACAATTTGAGATGCAAAACATTGAATCAAAATGGCTTCAATCCAATAAGTTAGGTAAGATACAATGTCCACCATTTAGACTAGTAAGCCCCACGGGGCTCCACCCTATCTCCGAATAGTTACAACAATTTGGTTTATTTTTCTTACCGGGTTACTTGATAGAGCGAGACAGTACAAGTAGGTGCCCTGAATGTGACTATAGGTAATAAAATGCTGATTTTATGTACTTCGAGAGTTAGCAGCAAAATATGATATCCGGTTCACCTGTGATCACGGGACAAATTACGAGCATCTTCTGATCTAAGGTCCGTGACAGAAAAAAACAATTCGTTGGCCACTACATAACTCGGATCAAAATCACTGAGCAATACATACAATGCGGAAATCACGACTTACTTGTTTTCGATGAGCTCCTTACACGCTTATCCGTCGTGCACCTCTGCCGTCAGAGCTTTACGAACACCGCGATTATTTCAATCCGTCCCGCACGGGTGAACTGGAGATTCTGAACGTCCCAAGTTTACTTACTGCTCTCATTTGAATCACGCTACTGTTGCCCCAAGTACCCTGCCCTACCCTGAGCGCGTCCGGCCGGAAACGCTGTTACGAATCACTTTGTTGGGAATACCGTAAGCACATTCGGTTCACCGCAAAAAGTCGCTGGATCCTCTTCCGCCCTCGTCCTGCCTTTCCCCCACTCTGTCTGTCGCTTTGTTCAACCGCTTGGTCGACGTAACTACTGGAAACCACTGTCACTGTGCGCGGAAGCTGTTGAAACCTCTCCACAGAAGAGGTTTCAACAACTTCCTGCCGATTTGCGCGGGATGAAAACCCAGAGTACTCGGCGACACGTCAACGCTCGACGGATCAATGAAACGTGAGAGTGTGAAAAATAAATCCCCTACCCCATTTAAAAAAACCGGAAGACCAACTACTTCCACGCGAATCGTTGCGTTCGGATTTTTGCGGAAATGCACCTCTTACTTCCTAAAGGATTCTTCCCATTCTCCACCGCCGGCGTCGCAGGATGACGTCAAAGGGATTCGCTTGAACGTTTCCCGAAACTCAACTGACGTGGCTGCGAGAAATCAACGTTTCGCCCGTCAATAGTGACAGCATTGGCGACAGCGACATGCCGTCAAAATGGAAGGCATATCGAAAAAAAATTCAAAGCTTTTGAAAAGCGCGGCACCTCTTTGGCACTTCCACAATATACTCATATTTTCTTTCCTGACTTTTCCAATTCCTCAATAAACATTTTCTCCTATGGATTCCATTCACTTGCCGAATATTCCAAATGTGACCTCACTAAAGCTGAGTTAGCTCTTTTTCGCTGTTACATTTTCATTGAATTTTCCCGCAATCTAACGAAACTAGGCCTCTTTAAAACCATAGTATTTGACCTGTTCCTGAGTTACCTAATTCGATCCCAACTGTTTTACGTATGCTCTACGTCACATTCCTCTTAAACGAGGTTGGATCGTGACCGCGCGAGTCAAACATTTTCCACCTTTGGTTTTTGCGTTGATGAAGAGTGATGAAATTAATGTAACACCCTTTTGGGCATAGTGCGTAAAAATGGAGAGATTTTGATATTTTCTGTTCGGGTTTTTCACCTTAACAGCAAGCAAACTTTTCATATTTGTATCGAATATACCTGATGACTATTGTAAAACTTCAAAAACGCTATGTCACTAGGTATAATGTAAGGATACTAACGACACCTCCTTAATTTAAATCATCTAATTAGTCAATTTGGTTGACGCGACAGAAGTAAGAAACTCAAATACCCTTAAAACATTACTGCGTTCAGGCAGTCGTGTCAAATGAAGAAATAATTGTTAGAGTGAGTGAAAAGCAAACCCTTAGGAGTCATGAAAAATAGTGGAATTGATTGACATATCCTGAGACATAATAGCTTAATGATATCATTATCCATTATTAGCAGTAGTCAACCGGCTTATGGTACGTTTTTGATGAACCCTAACGCTATATAGTACACCACTTTAATTCTAAATCCATAATTAACGCGACAAAAATATCCTTAATCCCGAAACAATATTTTACAGAAAACCACGCAGAACATTAATGGAAGAACAATAGAGGGTAAGAAGATACAGAGGACGGCAAAAACGAGTAGATGGTATTACAAGGTGCTCTTTCAGGGGGATTGACAGAGGTTTGGACAGCATCTGCAAACTAATCCTTGGGTTGATAACCCAAGATGATTGGTGGAACTCCAGATCTCGGCGTGGGAGTCCGGTTCGCTCTCAAGCAATCGCGCACGCCCGATCGAAGGAGCAACAAACCATTGTACACATTCCGAAGCACCCTGGGTAAGTATGTACACACGGCGAAAGTCTCCTCTCCCGGCTGGTGGCGGCTCTGGCTAGGTGGAGGGAAGGGGTGGGCGGGGCGGAAAAGCGGCTCCGAAAGAGGAAGATGAGATTGCAGAAGAGATTTGCACAAGGTCCCCGGCGAATAGAGCGATAATAGCGCTTAGGTCATTGGGAAAGAATGAGGGACGGGCCTCCCTCACCCCGTCTTGCAAGAAGTTCCCCGCTGGTTCCTAAAGAAAAGCGCCCAGCCGGCTTCCCAAACGTGACTAAGGACGCACGAGCGTGAAATGGGGCCCGAATGCGAACGTAAGTCCGAACGAATGAGTGATTCTAGGGCATATTTTTTTATTTGACGCCCATCGTACAGTAGTCGATATATTCTTAGGACATAAAAGCAAGCTGTCCTTCGCAGATATTCGGGAACCACGAGGGTGAATTGAAAACTGGAAAAATCGAAACACCAGTTTCCTCGAGTTCTGACAAGTGTTTACATTCAAGGGGCGGCAATTTTCATTCTTCATCTTAAATAATGACGGAATTACACTTTGGAAAATTAATTTATATATTTGCACAGTACCACATATCTCGTAACGGGGGAGAGAGATGAAAATTTGCACAACAAAAAAAGGGCGATTTATCAATGCCGCAAGTAGCTCGTGTCAACAGTGCACATCAAGGACCAAATGACAATCGAAGTTTCATTGTATCACTCTACAGGCTGTACATCATGTAACTTTATTTTAGTGTTCACTGAATCTGTAAAATATCGTACGTGGATATCTGGATGGCATATTAGACCCATCCAAAAACAATCTCAGTTTCTTTCTTCGTATAATGATAATATATTAGAGACCTGTTTCTTACGGAAACAACTGTATCCACTAGTCCTCGTAGATTCATTGTATGGAGTCTTTCGATGGTAGAAATGTGCTATAAAATTCACAATTTATTTGAATATTATAGGATATTATCGACGTAATCTTATATTTAATTTGCGACTGTATTGAATTAAATTTGCCAATCTTTGTAACTTGAAGAAACGGGACTTGGGCAAATGCGTTGAACATCGACGCGCAAATAAATCACTGTTTATCATTGTCACTTGCTTATTTAAATCTTTCCATACGAGCCCTTGGGTCTAAAAATTTTCTGGTAACGTAAAAACTTCACTTTTCATTTTTTCTTAACTTCTATTGCATGTTAACCCACAAGCCACCGTTGATGTGTACAAAAAAGAAGTGATTCAAAACTTTTGAGACGGAAAACATAAAACCAGTCTTATTTTCTTCACGCATTAAAAGCAATTTGGCTATAAAACATTAGGTCATTACATGTTTAGTATATTTTTCTTTCAATCAGCGAAAGGAATTGCTTGAACAGTTGGCTGAGAACTGACTGACTGAGCGTCTGTTTTCATATTGGTTTTCCTTTAATTCAAATTTCCTGTAGATTTTTACGGCAAGTCGATGCGAAAAGCCCTTTATCAGTTTTGATGGCTGTATAAACCCACGACGAACTCACCAGAGAGCCGAAACCTTAGAAAGATACCACCAAAACTGCCCTTAATTAATAAAACGAGAATTTTGCATATACGTACGTTTTGGAGCGATGATATATTTTGCTATCATACGTATCATTGTGAAAAGTGGACTAGCGAAGATTAGAAGCCTTTGAAATATGGTGCTGGAGGAGAATGCTGCAGATTAAATGGACAGACAAAATAAGGAACGAAGAAAGAGCAGAAGAGGATAGAACCATTTGGAGAACTCTATGGCAAAGAAGAAAGAGATGAATTGGACACACATTGAGGCACAATGGATTGATTAGGAATATTATTATAAGGTAATCTACCGGTTAAGGTAGGTTTTTGGATGGACACAACTACCAAATAAATATTTTGTGACTCCTACTCAACCTCCCCGCCATCAACTCCTTCCTCCTTGTTAAAGCCTCTTTGCCTAGCGTAATTCTTCTTCTTACGTCCCGACTACTTTGACCGTGTTGGTCCACAACACTCCCGAGATACGTAAACTGTTGATTAGGAATATAATAGAGGGAAAAATAGAAGGGAAGATTCCTAGGGGAAGACGAAGATACATAGAGCAAAATTAAGAAGGACCTAAAACAGAGAAGGTATAAAGGATTGAAATACTGATGATAATGATCATTATGATGGACCTACAGATGGACGAAAATCTCGTCCAACATTACGATTAGGAAAAATGAAACTATTTTTCGGACCAAGCAGCGCCTTCGATATTGTTATCACGTGCTTTCACCCCGATCGATACGACTCCGGATGAGGGCGGCTGAGATACGCCGACTAAACCGCGGTCGTCTCCTCTGTATCCACCCAAACCACCCACCGACCCACCCGTCCAAATTGTTTTCCCAAATACGCCGCTTCTGCTTCCCTCCCACTCGGAAATTCCACGAATTCGAGACGAACCGAGGTCAAACCTCATAAATTTCGTGAGGATCGCAGTAGTCGCCGAGTCCGACGAACTCTTTCTTTTTCTTTTAAATACTTAACGACGATCCCATCATTTTCCCGAGCCAGATTTTGTTTCTCTATCTACGATGGAATCCACTCCCATTTTCCCATACCTCCAACTTCCACATTTTTTCTTCCCTCCCATCTCAAGATGCCTCGGGAATGCAAAGCATTCGTGGGTGAATGAAAAATTTAACCGCTCCGATATCAAGAACGAAAAAAAATACACAATCTACAGCTACACAATACCCTTTGAGCCTGTGGCGGAGGGCAAGTGATGTGAGGACACCAAAGCTGTTATATATAAATACGATCTTACACACAAATATGTATGTATATCTACACAAACATAAACACACGCACACTTAAACACACCAATTTACGATATCAGTTCAACAAAGAGTGATATACTTTAATTCCCATGATTTATGGAGCAAAATTTCATTTTATGTCATATTTTATAGGTATTATTGATACATTAATGTATCATATTGTTAGATCATGTTTGGTAGTTGTGTCCATCCATAAACCTACCTTAACCGGTAGATTACCTTATAATAATAATCATATTGTTGTGTGTATTATTGTCACCTTAATGTTCATTATTCTGTTTGTAAATTAAGTAATGATACTGATTTTTTTATTTTTTCAATCAAATAGTATTAAAATTTAATATTACCACTCAAAATAACTTCCTCCTGAAGCCACACAGCGTTGGAGAGTGTAAACACTGCTATGAGGAGTGGAAGAACTCTACTCCTCATACAGGGTTCGTCCGGAAAATAAGTTTATGATGCTCATTGTCTTTTTTGACCAAAGGGGAGTCGTCCACTACGAATTTGTACCTGAACGACAAACTGTAAATGCAGCATTTTACGTCCAAGTGCTCGACAGGCTTCGAAAACGAGTCGTCCGCGTCCGGCCAGCGATCAACCGCATGACTGACAACCTGAGCGACAATGCGCCGTCTCACACCGCGCTTGTTGTTTCGGACTTCTTGGCCAAGCACGGCGTGGCAACGCTGCCGCACCCACCCTACAGCCCGGACTTGGCACCACCGGACTTCTTTCTGTTCCCGAAGATAAAGAGGAGTTTGAAAGGAACGCGATACGGGACTTTGGACGCCGTCAAAGAGGCCGTGACGACGTGTCTTCGAGAGGTTCCCGATGATGCCTTCGCGGGAGCGTTCCAGGAATGGGAACGCCGCTGGAACAAGTGTATCGACTCATAACGGTCCTATTTTGAGGAATAATAGCTTAAGATATGTAAAAGTGTAATAATTTTTTTTTCCTGAGCTCAGTACACTTATTTTCCGGACGAACCCTGTAGCAGTGCTGGAACTCCGATACTGGAATAGCCTTCAGCTGGTCGGTTACAGCCGTTTGAATGTTTTCGACTGTCCCAAAATAAGTTCCCTTGAGGTGATTTTTTCAACTTCGGGAAAGGAAAAAAACCACAAGGACTCAAGTCAGGCGAATAAGGAGGTTGAGGAGCCACAGGAATGATTTTACTGACCAAAAACTAGTGATCCTTTTAGTCTTGCGAAAGGTTTTTTGAAACCATTTTCGCACAGATTTTTCTCATCACCAATTCATTGGTTAAAATCTAATGAACGGTGATGCGAGTCAAATTCAAATCTTCCCCGATCATTCTGTCAACCGACGATCTGAACGCACACGATCCCGGATTCTGTCGACATTTTCATCGGTTCTTGAAGATGAATGCCTTCCGCTTCGTCGTTCATCTTCAATCGACTCTCTTCCTTCTGGGAATGTCTTAAACCACCGAAAAAACTGGGCTCTTGACAAAACGCTATCTCCGTAGGGATGCGGAAGTTTAGCTAGAGTTTCCGTTGCACTGTGCCCAAATCTGAAGTAAAACCTGATAGCACACCGATGCTCGAAATTGATGTCGCCCTGAAGGTGGATAACATGTTCCCCTGCCACCCCTCCAAGCCCAGCGCATCCAGTGTTGCCAGACCAAACGCTACGTTGCCAGTCCTATTACTTAATTTACCGACATCGTAATGTGTATAAGGTTTCATTTATATGGCTACAATATTCCGCCAGTGCCAGCAGTTGAAATATAAAATGTTATGTTTACTGAACTGTCCCTCTAGATCATGCAACAGTGAATGTATTACATTTAAGATTGATTTTTCAAATTGCAAATAAGGGGAAGCTACGTCTCCTTCAGTCATAAATGTGTATTTAGCGAGGAAAGAACGAATACCTAAAGCTATCCGTACGTACTGTAATCTGTCTCTTGTTAAATAAAAGAGTTTCTGGCGTAACTTGGTGGAAAATCTTCATATTGACGTTTTTTTAAAATAAAACCACTTTGCTTTTCCACAAAAACTTTTTTATGCTATATAAATTTGTCAATATTACCAATCAAATATTAAAATAGGCGGGGAAAAAATAGAGCAGGTAGAGCAGTTTACATATCTCGGAAGTGTTTTGGACCAATACGGTCAAAGTGGTAGGGACGTAAGGAGAAGAATTGCGCTAGGCAAGGAGGCTTTCTCAAGGAGGAGGGAGTTGATGACGGGGACGTTAAGAGGTAAGTAGGGATGTTAAGACAAGATTCGTAAAAACTCTGATATGGAGCGTACGGTGCGGAAACGTGGTCACTGAAGCAGGAGGATAGACGTAGATTGGAGGTTTTTGAAATGTGGGTGTGGAGAAGAATGGAGAAGGTGAAATGGACCGAAAGGAAAACAAATGAGGAAGTACTAGAGATGGTGGGTGAGGAGAGGGGTTTGTTGAGAGAAATCCTATGGAGGCAGGAAAAATGGATGAAAGGCGTATTGAGCGGTAGTGGAATGTTGAAGAGGGTAATAGAGGGGGAATGTTGGGCAAGCGAGGTAAGGGCAGGAACAAGATAGGGATGTTGGACGGGATGAAGGGAGGAAAGAAGTACACAGAGATGAAGAGGGACCTGATATAGATTAGTTTGCTAGATGGGGAGTCACAAAATGTTTATTTGATAGTTGTGTCCAGCCAAAAACCTACCTTAAACGGTAGATTACCTAATAATAATAATATTATCAATCCTCCTTCTCCGCCTCAAACCATAGACTTTTAGCCCCCCTCTTCCTACTTCAACCAATCCTTTCTTTCCTACCTCCTCTTCCCCTCCGCCCAGAGATATGTATATATATGCTGTGCTTGACTTGTATTTTTACCTGATGATGTTATGCTATTACGAAACCTGGGTCGTGAGAATAAAAAGTTTATGTGGAAAAGCAAAGCGGTTTTATTTTTTAAAAACTTTCCCTTGTTATTTCTTCCCGGTGGTCAAATCTTCCAACGTTATTCGGGGCCATAATAATTCCCCAAGTGTCAAAAGTGAATTCTGTTTTCTGAATCCGTCTTAGCCTTGATTGTTCTTTTCGTGAATTTGGCTGACAGAAATGAAAATAAAGAGGGGAAACTCGAACTATCTGCAATACTGACGGCCCTTTTTGGTTCACCTGAGATGCTTTACTCATTACCTTTCACTCCAGTTCATTTATTTTTATGGTGCTTTGTACAGAAAGCGCTTCTATGTCGGCGCGAAAGTCTCCTGGGTGCAGCCTGACGTTCGACCCCCTTTTCATTGAACACCGGCCTAATGTCGACATCGGGTTTCCATGTTCTCCCTTCTCCTCGAAAGGAAATAATGCCTCCATAAAAAAAAGCAGTGCATTTAACGTCTGAGATCCGGCCATGGTTAAAGCGAATAATATCCGCTGCTTTCTTGAAACATTACGAAAAGACCTTGGTGGTTTGAACTTACTCATTCCTATGGTTTAACCCCATCCAACGCTCGTGTCCGCATTAACCCCATTCGGCACCACATTTTCTAGAATTGATATTCCGGAAAGATCTATGCTACAAGAAACACGCGATTTCATTTTTTCGAAAGGGGAGGAGATAAGGGAAGAATATGGACCTCCCCCCAATAATGGAATCATTGGCTAGAATAAAATTCAAAATAAATATTACTGATTATTCCGAAACTAATTTCGAATAACTGCTTTTCCCAGAGCATAAAATCATCTCCTGCCGGGTGTGTTGCACACCCTAAATTAATCGATTAGATTCACAACCACTAGGCACTGGCTTATGCCTATGCATAAACCAGTGCCTAGTGGTTGTACATAGGTAAGTACATGTACATTAACACATGGTTGGTCTGACACATTTTTCCTGCGCATCGCTTTGATTTTTATCGATGATCTAAATGATTCTATTTTTGATTTTATGTAGAATTGGAGCATTCGAAATCCATTGTATTTATGAATAACTCTGATATACACAGGCAGGTAAAAAGAGACGTTTCAGGGGTGATATGGTGGAATATCATGATTAATTAAAAATTTGCAATTTTCCACAAAATAAAATTTAGTATGACCGGTTTCAATGTAACCACATCATCATCAGGTGTTCATCACCAGATGATGATGTAGTTGCATTGAAACCGGTCGTATTAAACTTTATTTTGTGGAAAATTGCATATATTTAAAAAAACACAAACAGGTGTTCGAAATTTTAAATTGGGCCTCATATCGTTTGAGGAGAAGAATTGTTCAAGGCCATTTTTGAAGGCATGGTTGACAAGAGAGGATGAGGAGAAGATGAATCAGGATGTTGGATTGCCTGAATAGGGAAATGCATTAAAGTGAAATGAAGAAAATGACAAGGAAAGGTGGCAGTGTAGGAGCAAAAATGGCAAATTGTGCCGAATTATTTTATATAATATATGATTAAAAAACAGAAGATATATAATGAAGAGGCCGGAGCTTCCTCAAATCCTTAATAACTCATCTTAACCTTAATACACAAGGCATAAACATGGTCTTAACTGGATTAAAAAAGTTCGAGCGGGTTGGTCAGCTAATCAACCGTCTGGCATATTAACAGACTAAGATTATTCTTCGTAAATTATTATCTATATTTTCAGAGAAATTGTTGAATTCAGTATAACTATCAAAAAAGACAAAGTATCAAAGTAAGAACTTAGGAAATCCGAAAAGCATAAGCGCCAGTTTCGCCAGAGATTTTTGTACAGGATTACTTGTCATCGGGCAGAAATTAGAACGGGTCGAGAGCATTCACTAGTCAATGACCACCAATGATTCACAATAAGTCACAAAGATTCTTTTATAAAAACGAAAAAAGAGGTATGCCGCCGCAATTAATTGATAATTTATGTTTTACTTAGACATAGTGAAGTGAACAATTTGATCAAAAGAGAGCAGCAACGACTTGAGAGGACCTGTGTACACGTATGATTGAAAAGGTGGAACACAATAAAAATTTCTTGTTGTATACTGTGAGAATATTGTTTTTCTTGTTACCATCAGGAGTCTCGCATGCGCAGAGGTATTTTACACTCGTTGGGTATAGCATAGAAGTTATTAAAACTTACTGTCCAACATTACTGTCCTTACATAACACATTTAATGGTAACTAACAATTACGCAGCCCTTAAACTTTGATGCTGCACCCCTTCTGCGAATCACACACGTCACACGTCCTAGCGGAGACTTACAGGACATCATGTAGACGTAGAATAATAATCTGTAGGTTCGTGCCGCGAAATCTGACGGGCTTTGAATCTAATAGGGAAGCTATCACAAAAATTTAAAAAAAATATGAATTCACCCATAACAATTGTTGTGCCAACATTTAACTTTGCATAATGAATACTGAGGGCAGGAATTTGGTGATTTTACTTTTTTTCCAGACTAAGCGCCGATGACAAATACAAACCATCATGCCATACCCAACACGAAGAGAGAACACATTCATTTATAACGATTAACAGTGATTCAATACGATAATTCATTTTTCAAATAATTCATTTTGACCTCCGTGCCGATTTATTTGTGCTCGAGTCGTGATCCCAGATATCATTTACTTTTCCAGTAAGCTTACAAGACGACAAAAAAGAAGATAAAAACCTCAAGATTAAGAAGCTAATTCTACGAGTTTTGGCCCTCCCAACCCAAGGGCCCAAACATGATATCGGAGGGAGGAAACTGGGTTATCACCACCTGCTCTGCCTTGGCCGTCCGAAAGTTTCGCGAGCAATGAATTAAGGTGTTAGAGGTCGAAGATCAACCTCCAGTTGAACTTCGACCTGTAGACCCTTTCCTGAATGCCATCGAGATAAATCTCGCCTAACTCACATACGCGACAAATCCAGATGGACTTGAATGATCATCTTTCGCATACATGCCATCCATGAATGATACGTAATATGACCGCAAAAAAATTTCTGCTGAATGAAACGGAAAAATAAATAACTATAAGAACGGTTTTTTGTCCAGTAAAATAAGTTTTACTATTCATTGTCATTCCCTTAATTCAAAAAATGAGCTCCATTAATTGACTTATAATATTAATAAACCATTTTGATCGGCGCTTGGATGAGGTTATGATAGAGGTGAGGACGTTAGGGCAAACTAAGAAAGGGTGGACAAAATATAGGCAAGTAGAACAGAATAAATGGAGGTAATGTGAGCTTTGAAGAAGAGTTAATTACAGTGTCGGATTTCAAGTTGTTATTTTATGACAGACAAGGAAATGTATCGTTTTTCAGTCAATGTCCATCCAAAACCTACCTTCAACGGCAAAACAGTAATAACTCTAGTTAGTTCGGTAATATGTCATTACAACAAACAGGAGGGATTGAGTTTCTTTCTTGGAAGTATAAGAATTGCTAAAATTGTAAAAATTATTAAAACAATTCGGTAGAAAGCAATATATTATAACGAATCGATTAATTCAACATTTGGTGAGCAGAGACAACATAGAAAAAAAATTATGATTTCGTAATCGAAGTGGTACATTGTTTCCACGAACCAAGTTTCGATAAGTCACTCGATATGTTACCCTGTTTTATGGCGTATTTGCCGCTCGAAACGAGAGCCATCAAAATACGGTCCCCCTGAATTAATATGTTCAATAGTAATGGTGCTTTTATTATGCCTTCACAACGGAGAAATTCCTCAAAGTGAAGCACAGCACCATAAATATTAGTAGGGCAGTATTTGGAGGAGAATGGGCATATTATCATTATTAGGGGCAAAACAACAATAATTTCGTTGGCGAAAAAATCATTCGAATTCAGGAAAATGATGATCAATACTCTAAAAAAGGAGCAAAAGAAAAACAAGAACTGTTTAACTGTTTAACTTGGCGCAGTGTGGTTCCGAACCCTAGCCTCTGAGGCAAGGCGGCAAGCAGTAGATAAAGAGACCTTCGAAAAGAACATGGAATAGTAAATAAGCAATAATATGATAATGATAAACTAAAAAAAAATTGCATATCGTGGGAGAAGAGAGGAAGTTCCTGGGAAATTCGAAAAAGGCAGGAAGAGTGGATGGATGAGATATTGACGAGGAGAGGGATGTTCAAGGGAGAATTTTTGGTAATCGACGAAATGGAGGGAGTGGAGGAGACATCAAGAACAGCATTAAGGGCGGTGGAAAGAATAAAGGATCGAAGAAGGAAAAAATAATTTCTGATAAAACATTTGAGTCTAGACTGGGATAAAAAGCAAATAAATCGATAACGATCCGCATTAACAGTCAGGGGCAGAAAATGTATATAAAATCTAGTACTTCAGTAAACACTATATTAGCAAATTGACGCAAACTATTAGCAAATAATTTGATGCCTTCAGTCAAGTGATTGTTTCAGAACCACGCAAGAAAAGACCACCACTCGTTAGTACGCGCATGCAAACGAGTGCTTAATCTCCATTTTTTTAACCCTAAATCCCAGGTTTCAAGGTAAACATGGACAATGAAAGATCCCACGCACCTGACATTCTAAATATACTAGCAATGGTTTTGGAGAGTCATCGTAATTTACAAACGCACAAACTTTCACTTTCACACTCGAGATCTTATTTTAAGAAAAATATGCGAGGTTTTTTTTCTACATGCTTATCCCTACGGTCACACCCTGGGCCCCCGGGCGTAAAATTTCATCTCTCACGCTGATTTGCATGTGGACAATTGGAAAACAGAAACTCCCTTATTTTGAAGGAATCGACCACCCTACAGAGTGAAGGAAACTTCTTTTAAGAGTCGTCTGTCCTTAGAAACCTTCCATAGGCCCCTCCATTTAAACCGAAGATGAGAGGGAACGAAGGGGAAGGGCTGGGAAGTTGTTTTGATATTCGGCCCCGATTTAAAAAGTTGAGGACTACCTTGCGCGGCTAGCGTGACTGTGACAGGGGTTGCCTCTCCATTTAGGGCCATCCGAGGGTGATTTATTCAGGTACGCCCTTATCGGTTTGGATGGTCTTCCGAGATAAAGCCGAATGTTTTGGTCTGACCGCACAGCGCTTTTCACAGACTGTTGAGGATGCGCGTGTTTCAGTGGCCCCCCGATCAAACGTTTCCCGGAAACCATTGGTCTGCTGGTCCTGGACGCACGCCGCGCTCGACAGGGATGATTGATTACGTTTTCGGACTTCGGCGTAATTTGAACAAAGCAGGAAGAGTTCCCCAAATGTCGAAGAAATTCACTCCATTGAGAAGTCTTTTACTCTTTTTATATTTCTCAAAAGAAAAACAATGAGGGATTACAGTCTGAAACAAGAGCTTTTTTCCATCAGTGGAGTATTCATTTCGACCTTTGCCTCCGTGGTCACGGTTCCATCCTTATACGAAGAACGTAAGAAACGATTATCTTCTCTTCACCTGAGAATGAAAGCAGAGACTTCGAAATAAATACTTATCTGCTGGAAATTTGCTGTAATTTCAGATAGGACTATGTTTCACTTCCGCCACACCACCCCTAAATTCATCCAATTAGTGCACAGAGGAAAAATGGCTGACGGTGATTAGATTAGATTCATGCAGAATCAGAATATCTTCAAGGGGTTCGCTTCCTGGATAGGCAAATCCAAAAATAAATCAAAAACTTAGTGATATTCCACACAGCTTAAGATAATGAGCTTACCGGTTTGGTTTGTGACGCATCATCAGGTTACAGGTCGAAAAGGTTGGTTGTAGATCCCAGGGCACTCAATCCCAGTCTGTCTCCCCCCCCTCTCTCTCTCACACACACACTCACACACACAAACGCTCTTTTTAAAGTTATAAAACAAATCGAGTCGATTTTTATTCAATCACCTGGGAAACACCACACACGTTAACTCGACAGAACAAAACGGCTGCAGCCACATACCCTTGATAGTCTACCCTGGCAATTTCACGTTGATGAACGTGAAAGTTACGACGGGGAAGTCCGTATTGGGTCGGGTGTATGACAACACGACACGCGAAACGCTAATTCTTATTCGAGAGAGATAAATGCGAAAAAATGTGTCAAAGCCATTGTCTTTTCCGCGTCGGGAACACCTGGGACAAACTTTCTAACTCTCGACTTGTCTAACGCAATTATTTCCAACCATTCGCTACTTGCGTCACTAATTTTCCGACTTAACTCGCGCGTCCATTCGCACCTATCGAGTTTTAACCGTGACCGTAATATTCGGCGAATTAAATTGAATAAGACCACATTTTTGCTATCGATTGAACAAAACATCACACGGGCTACGTGATGACTCAAACCTGCAAGCATATTTCCATTGTTAACAGATCTATATTTAGCATTCAAAGCAATTCGCACTGCGTCATCGTTCCACAATTATAAACGAGTCACCACGGAAACGAGAAAAAAAAACTTTCCCACCAACAACTAAGTTAGCAGGAGGGGAAAGGGGTGAGGGGTGCCGACAAAAGTGAAAAGATTATATCGGACTCTTTCTCATGCGCGTTATGGGAATATTTATTTAGAAATAAAAACTACCTGCAGAAACAAGTGAATTTAGACCTCGCGTCGCCTAGATTCCCCCACCGAGTGAGAGACCCGGTAGAAGTGCGGGAACCCAAAACTAGAAGTCGGAACAGTGTTTTTAAACGTTTTTTTCATGGGACATATCGGAAACTGGGGACATTCGACGCGCGGTTTAAGTTCACGGCTCCCAGATACTCCTCGTCCGCCCACTCGAGGCCGAAGTCGAGTGGTTTCTTTCCGAAGCTAGGCGTAATAATGCGCCTGCCCTTTGCGTATGACATCAGAGCCTGACACACAATGGGCAGCTTTCAAGGTGACTCTCCCGAGAGCGAAAAAAAAGGCGGAAGAGAGGAGGGGAGGAAGGAGGTCGAGCGAGAAGAGATAGCGTGGTCTCCCGAGTTTAGGGGCAAGTGGCAGACCACGCACCAGAACTCAACTCTGGAAGGAACTGACCTCGCCAGGACCGGGATACATGGCGTCCACAAAGATTCGTCTATCCGCTCTCTTTGATAGAGCCTGGTAAGATACCTTCCAACCAGAGAAAAACACTATTTATAGGTAATGCAATCAATTTCTACCCCGCTAAATAACTTCCCTAGGCTTCCAATAGGAAAATAGCGTAGTATGAATTGAAATTTATCCATATCTACGAAAACAGACATGGGACGTGGTGGTCCATAGTCCTAGGAGTGAAGAGCACGGGTTCCATTGTACGTGACGCCTATGCCAATCTCAACTTCATCAAAGCTGTGTGATTTTTCGGGTATCAGATCTTTCAAGGAACTCACAGGTGGCACAGAGAAAGGAACTGCCCACCCCCTTTCCCGGATGTGTGAATTTCACACGCCGTTGGGCTAAGTATCAGGTGAACTCTACCCTCTCCAATTGAACCAACCTTCGTGTTGAACACTCTCGGTTATGGAAATAGAGACAGCTTTCCCTGGACAGTTGGAGGTATCCAATGAGAAATTTCCAAATTTCTAAGGGGGAATCTGGAAAATCCTTGTATTCTCCAGCTAGGAGAGTTAGGGCCTGGGAGATCTTTCCACTGGAAAGGTAATGCGCATGAAAACTCAAATATGGAGTTCACAATTTCTAAGACGATGTTCCCTGAATGATAGTAACAGCTGAAATACGAAAGAAGCAATAGAAGGAAGCTAGTGCCAGACAAGTAGTAGTAGTTTTAGGGGAAGCGACCGACAGCTGAGGTCATTTGCACCATTAGGGATGGGTGGGCAAGGATGGGGGGAGAGAAGCCGGCGTTGACATTAGCCTACACTTAACGAAAGGCGCCAAGTGGTCCGCAGTTTAACGTCCCATCCGACGGACAGCGTACTATCTCAAAGTGCTCTCCTCTAAGCACCTCAAGTAGGGATATCACTGAAAAATACCTGCCGTCTTCAGGATCCGAGCGCGGCCCTCTCGGTGCGTTAGCCACCGTACCATCTTGATCCCCTAGTGCCACACAAGAATTATGAAAAAATGATATTATCATAAGCAGAATTACTTCAAATATTGGGCAAATAAATAAGGTAATGAACACCCCAAAAATAGGGAAAACAAATTAGGAAAAACCTGAGTCAGGACAGTTCACTAAAAACTGTAAATTAAATAATCAAAATGGGGAAGAAATCACAGGACACGACCTAGTATGAATCGAGCAAAACGGCTGATGGAGGATGTCCGTCGAAGGAAATATGAAAAAAAAAGGAACGATTGGAAGGGAAAAGAATATGACAGAGAGCTGCCACAAACCAATCCTCGGATTGATGACCCGCTCAGCGTCGAGCTAAGACGTTCTGCCGAAGTTGGTCCGAGAAAGTTTCAAGACTACATTCTGCTCGCCCGGCTCGCACACGTACTCGTGGCATGCGCGAATGCAATCGGATTGGGATCGCGATGGTTGGGCAATCACACACCCTTTCATATCTCGTAAATACCCATTTGTGAATTAATGCATTACATTGATTTCACCTATATATAAAAGCTCTCTGATAAATATATGCAGTTATCACACCACACTTCAGTGTCCCATGAATGACAAAATATTAACAAAATCCACAGCTTACCACCATTCAGCACACAATGTTTTTCTTAAACTTTGGTTGTTAATTTTTTCGTTACCTGAAAGGAACAAGAAAAAATAATTGGTTAATTTACTTCACTGAAGACTTATTACTAGAAGAGTTATCGTCGATTAAATAGACAATCAAAAATACTTATTAGGCCTATGCAGAAATACATTTGTCCGATCGACCACTGACTTACCAACGGACCCGATAGAGAATGGCTATTAACTGAGTGGAACTCCATTACTCAAGAACAAAAAAGTTTCAATTCGTATCGATATGCCGATGATCGATCGTACAAACATGCAATAAAACAAATACATAAATGGATGTACCCATAACTGACTTACTATTTACCGTAGCCACTATTTGAAAATACGGGTATCTTTTTCAAGGAACCGTTGCCGATTGAAAGAAGACACCGTATTCTCAATGGTGGCCGTGCTTCACAACTTATGAGACCTACGCCATTCACGAAGAAGCACGATTCACATATGGGTCTTCTCTTAACGGCCTCGACCTTTGACGAGAGAGAAGTAGATCTCATTGCATGCTGTTTTGTGTTTGTCGGACAAATAAAATTTTTTAAAATGGCATAAAGGAGAGATTCGTTCCAGGCTGTTAAAACAAATGATTTTTCCAGAAAGACGAGGTCTCGCTTTCATTTCCCTTCAATAGCGTAGACCTAAATTCAAACCCCACTCCTATTCCAAAGGAGTTCACGATAAAAAGGTGATAGCAACGATAAATTGAAAAAAAAAACAAAAAATAAACTCCTGTCCAAAAAAACAGCCACGTCAAATGTATCACATGGCACAATTACATTTACACAATCACCCCGCAAGCCGTCCCAAGGCCATGTGGCCGGTGGTGACTAAATCGTAGCTTGTTCCTCTTTAAATAAATATATTTGGGTGCGTAAGTTTGAATTTTTTATGATTGCATATCTTGCAAGAGAAGAACGAGTACTTGAATCTGTCGGTGATGCTGTATCTCTCATGTTACACTTATGGTCAAACATATAAATTTAATTAGGGGCATTCGAATTCCCTCATTGGCGCAAGAAAAATCGGATTTACTGTTCCAATGTAAACGCCTGAAGTCTGTCCTGCTCTCTCCGGGAATCATGTGACACCCCAAGCAAATCCCTCCAAACATAAACGCCACTAATGTCCTCTTTTTCTAGTAATTTAGTAATTTCTAATAATCCCAGCGGATTTTACCTGAACCTTTACGATTTATTAATGAAAGCTTTCTCCCATAAACCCCAGATACTTGCTGCGTATTCCACATGCGGCCTTACCACGTAAAACTTACGTGTATTAATGATTCAGTTTTTCATAGATTTGAAGGTCTCCAAATAGCAATATAACTTGTGCGCTGCATTTATCCACGCAAGTTGAAGAGCAAGAAAAAATGAAGAACAACAAAACCCAGATTAGGCCCGAACGAAATAACATGCCACTATCAAGTAACGGATGTTTCAAACTATTACTTTTGTTCGCGGGAAAGAAATAATTATGAGGAAAGGATTACTATTTAGGGTACCAGAGAAATGCTTTAGGGTACTTGGGAAATGGTTAAACACATAACTTTCCTAAGTTACGTCCTATCGTTGTTGACTTAGTATGTACGAATTCGCCGGAGGAAGGAGTTGGGAACAAAGCGGGATGCGTCACTTCTAAAGGCAGGTATTACTTCATCTGCTCGATTAATCTTCCATTTATGGGCACCATATCTTATGCTGTCTCCGCCTGTATTTGAAATTACTCTCAAAGCCGGGAGCAAATGCTGATGACCCTCGTTCGAGCTGCCCGAGGTGGATTAATCTAGAGGAGAATCTAAAAATATTTAGGACATAGTTACGGGATTTTACAAAGATTCAGGATTTCCCCATTACCAGCCACTCTCGTTCCCAATTCGAATGAGATCTGGCATCGGATTTGGACGTTAAATACCGCATATCATTTCGATGAGAAGGATGGGGAATGGATAGATATATGGAGAGGGAGAGAAGGATGAGAAAAATGGAAATAGGGATCACAAGCTGTCCACGTCAGGACTTTGTTGTCATACTGGATTGCTTGGACCGATGCCCATAATCCTGCCATTTCGACCCAATGTCTTCCCCCCCCTCTCCCCGTCGTCATCCACGTCTACGCACGACGATCTGCTCCTTTGATGGGTCTCTACAAATCTCCACATCCACACCATATGGCTGCTCACGCTCTCGATTTTCTGATGATTTCTCTCTCGTCCCTCAACTTTCCAGACCCAATTCTTCAACTGATGATTTTTATCGAGGGCAAAGCATAACACTGGCGCAGGGTACAGCGAATATCCATGTCTTCAAAATATCGTTCATTAATCTAAGGGTGGCCTTAATCGGCAGCTCACCGCTCGATTCTTTCGAATCGACCGATGTATGGTGCGGGGGCGAATATACCGGCTTTTTACCCCGAGGACCCCGGTTCGAATCCCGGTGGCGGCCGGATTTTTTAGCAGTACCCCAGTCACAACTTGCGGTTATGGCGAGTACTTTGAGTGAATACGCCGTCAGTCTAATGTGACGAAATGTAGACACCTTGTCGTATTTCGATAAAGAGCTCGCTTATTCCGAAGCCGAGTGTTTCTCCAACCTTCTTCCATTCTCCTACAACACCTCAACCCTACCACATTACGCACCTAACCCTCCCGGAGCAAATGAAATCTGCTGTCGGTCGCTTCCCCTAATGACTACTACTAACACTACTTCCATCCACTGACATTATCGTACGTCCATATTATTTCTCTCCTCTCTGATTCAATCAATAGCTTCTCATTTGGAACAACTTTTTCTTCTTCGGTATTCCAACTCCCACCTTTAAATTTTCAATGAGGAGAGACGACTGTGTTCTCCCATAAAACTGTCACAAGTCAAATCCGTGGACATTCATTTCGTGACGGAAAAGGAAATTGGATTTCATGCAAAGTTCTATGAATTACTTGGGAAATACTTTTAAAGCCATTTGCATCTGCTTTGATCTCATTTTTGTGGTAGGATGATTCTGGATGCGAAACAATTGTACTGTTCCACAGGATGTTTACTAACCACCGAATATGGTTTCAACGTTAATACGCCATTATTAAGGTGTTCTAAAAATCGCTGTGATAACGACTGAGTAAGAGAAAAGCGCCTTCGACCCTAGCATCTTCCTTTCACAAAAGAATGCAGGAAACTTTCGATTCAACGGGAGAACTTACTGTACTTTTCTTTGCATACACTCCGCAAATCAAATAGATGCGCTATCTAATTATATTTTTATGTCATATAATAATAAAAAATATTTATTTGATACTTGTGTCCATCCAAAAACCTACATTAACCGGTAGATTACCTAATAATAATAATCAATGGTTATCAATCCAAAGTAAGGTTTTACGACGGACTTCTCTTGACTCAATTTATCTTCTAACCTCATTCATGTTTATTATCTTTGATAGATGTGATTACTACTTCCACACATCTTAACTTGGATAGACGTGAGTCTATCTTTCCTCTTCTCTGTACAAAACGCATGAAAAACATCTGGGATTGCGCACCCTGAGCTCGTGGGTCTCGATGTCATGTCGCCGCTAACCGGGGTAAAGGACCCCGGTGGACCAACTCACTTCTGTCCCCTCCCGACCCGCAGGTGCGCTCGGGAATTCATCTTCCCCATTTGCGGTGGTCGCCGCGAAGTAAAAAACCCGAGGGCGCATCACCCTCTCTCCGCCGATTAACTTCCTTCTTCCCGCATCCCCGAAAACCATCGGCTGGAATAACCATCCTCCATTCTTCCCCTTACTCTTGCGAAGGTAGAAAGAAGATGGGAAAGAAGTCGAAGAGGCGTATGTAGGCAGAATGCAGGACTACAATATTTCCCAGTGTACATCAGAGGTGGATGCAAGATTTTTGCGAAAGGTGACGCGTTTTTTTGCGCGAATCTTAACTTGCGACGCCCAATAAACGCGGGCTTTAAAATTTTTCTATCACATATAATAGTTGAATGTTTTCTGATGATATTATTTGATATGACCTCTAATTTAATACTACAAAATAAAAAATAATCTAGGAAGTGAGGTGTCGATAAAACATGGTAAAGACCTCACAAAACAAGGTTGTAAAAAATTCATTTTTTATCTAAATATTTATATTCGTCACGAGATATTTGGATAATATTTTTCTCATGAATTAGAGCAAAAAAAATATTCCAGGTTCACAGGGCCCCCCTTTACCTCCAGCTGAATTTGTCCCTGTCCTACCTGAGGTTCCATTTGTCACCTTTCTTAAGAATATAAATCGTAAATATGCCAGCAACCAGAGTTAATCGCAATTTGTAGGTAACACGGAATAAATTCCAGTAAAATTTGAACCTCGACGCAGTGAAATGGAACAAAAAAGCAGAACTTAATAATTAAAAGCAATATGATAAAATTTTAAGATGAAAACGTGTCCTCACCTCGATGATATTACAATCCAGGATAACCTGAAATATCCCGCATTAAAAATAAGGCTTCAATACCTCGATATTTTGACGAAACATATTAATAATGCGAGTTCAGGGACTTCAAGAGCATCTTGGCAAATATTTCTCTTCCTTGAATAGATAGAACGGCACCACTAACGAGTGTCAAAGAATTAAAATTGAATTTCAATAGTAAGGTTTATGAATTACAATTCCATAATTAAAACTTTACGGGTTTAACATAAAAAACGAATTTCAATAGGTAAAAAAAGGCCAAGAAACACGCCTGGAGTTAAATTGAAAATGTAAGTATGATCAAAGGGTTTTTTTTATATCTCTTAAAAAGTTAAAGGTATCCCACATCACATCTCTGGATTGATTTCTAACCTTTCATAATTCAATTTATATTGAGTTTCCGGCCAGAGATAGAGAGAGATAGAGGAGAAAACGAAAGAACATTTTTATTGGAGGCAAGGCAAAATTACATTTTTTACCGGAATTTTCATTCGGTAGGTAGGCATGCACATTTAAGCTACCTTTCTTACCCTAAAAATATCATTTAAAAAATCCGCGGACTACTCTTAGGTTGCGGATTGTGATTTGCAAAACGCAAACTTGATTTGCAAAACGCAATTTGAAGATTTTTTTTTACACGGAGCACGCCATCACCGATACTTCAGCGGCGAAATTCACCGCATTTCGGTGTACAAAAGGCGACGAGCGGAGCCGGGATCGGAGTGAAAGAGGTGAGGGAGTGTTGGGGTATTTGCTAACGGGACCTGGGGAGGGTTGAGGGAGGAAAAGAGGCACGCCCCTTGAGAGAGAGAGAGAAGTGAGGGTTACAAACAGATCTACAAGGTAAGGGGAGAGAGAGATGGCAAGGAAATCAAGCAAAGGGGAGGAAAAGAAGCATCAATACACTAAAATATTTGGAATTTTCAATCATCATACGACCCTTGAACGAGTATCCAATGGGCATTTCCGAAACGTCGAGAGAAATATTTCAACCGGTCACCGTGTCCGTCAAATTTATCGAAAAAGTGTATTTTTCGATAATCAAACTAGTTAAGAGTTTAAACAGTGTGGTAGACACTAGAAGGAAGGCTAGACACGGAAGGAAGAGTTTCCCAATTTTTAGAAAATAATATTTTTCTCAAATGCAGTGGTTGAAAAAAATATGAAAATTGCGAAGACTTTTTTCGACAGATTTGGTAGGCACCACAATGATGAATTGAAAACTTTCGTCCCGACTTATAGGGAATTTTCATTCCCGAACACATTCAGGTATTTTAGACATTTTTTTCTCTGTTTCGATGATTATTAGGGAAAATAAATATGTAAGGGATCGCAGCAAATATTTAAAAAAAAACCTACGCTCTCTAAATGACCCATTGAATAAAAAAAAGTTTCAATGCCGCACGAAATTGGGAACTATTTTCATCATAAACTTTTCTGTACCTCACTCTTGAATTCCCTTTTTCCGACCATTGAAAACTGGCATACCTAAGAGTTTTAATGAAAAACGACATTAAAAAATTAACATTAAAAAACTTAAATGACATTAAATTGCTATAGAAATAGGCAAAACGTGGAAATTTGGAGGAATTGGGTGGCGAGTTCATCGATTCACGAAGAGAGCAGGCAAGGCGAGACTTTTAGAAAGATACAGGAAACCCGAGTTCCTGGCAACACCGAGGGAAGTATTATGAAAAATAATTATACATGTGCATTTGCATTTGTTGATTTCTACCCCCGATATGAGACCATATAACTTAGGAGATAGATATTGTCATCGAAAGATTCAAATATTCGTTCTATCCTCGTGCGATGTACAATCATTACAAAATCAAACCCAGGCACCCATACATATTTACATAGAGGCAAATATTTTATGATTTAGTCAATTATTGAATGATTTACGAATTACATATATACTCGTATATAAGAGTGTTTTTGTATATTAGTTAATGCACATTCAAATGCATTCAATATTTCTGAAAGTATGGCAGGTACCCTAACACCCACTCTCCCTTGCAAGAGGCTTGCGTGGTATCCCGTAAATATAAAGCAGGCATGCGCACTTACTCCTGATATTAAATCATTCTATTCAATTTACGAATCTGTGGATTATCATAAAAATTAGTCAAGAAGAAACAGATTCCCCAAATTAAATCGATTCAAATTACCAGTTCGTAGTCAAATAAAAACTAGACGGAACTGTTATGCCATTCCGATAAAATGATTGAAGCACCTAAAGTCGGGGATAGTTCTAAATACCAGATGCTTCAAAAGACGGTCTCTACAATAATTAAACTTAGACAGTTGAAAAATAATCTGTAGTGTAAACTACAAGGTCTGATCTATCAGATTAATCTCATTCCATGTTCATTTTACTGAAACATATTGAGTTTAAATGGACAACCGAGACAGACCTGCCAAAAGACAACCAACATGAATTTTGTTTGAATTAACGAAACGCCTAAGATTTCACGCAAAAAAGTAATATGCTTATACGATTTAATGTCGTTTTCGAAAGAAGGCTATTTCCCCCACTAAAATTAGGTTAGAGAAAATCACGACATGCACGAGATAATGGTCAAGTTGTTAAAAAAATAGCAGAGTAAAATTAAATAATTTAACAAAAAAAGGCCCGTTACCTTTTATAGCAAAATAACGTCCTTCCGAGTGAGTTTAATGGAACAACTGATCGGAGCACTTAATTCAAGCTCCGAGGGGAACAAAATTTGTTTCTTTTTATTCTGAGCAAAAAATATTTACATGCAAATGGTATGACCACAAGAAAGTAACAAAGTATAAACATTGCGTTCTACAGAGGATAAACTTTAAACACTCCATTATTTTATGAGTGGAAGTCTCGACCTCAACTATCTCTAAAATTCAACTCAATAATTGAAATAACATTTATTGATTTTAATTTCATTTATGATCATCCTACACAGAAGAATGCTAACTTTTCCACGTTGACAGCCTAATTACAGAAATTTTCCAGAAAATTCATCTCAAGATAAATTGAACAAATTTCCTAAAATCCTTAATCCTATTGTTCCTGACGTTATGTCTTCACCGGTAAACCATTTAGATGACAAACAATCCAATGGTAAAAATTCAACGGCGATGACTTCATGGACAGTCACGACTTGAGGGAAATGATGAAATCGATTTAGTGATCGCACTAAAGATTACCACTGTCATTCAGGCGGGGAAGGAATGTTAAACGCTCCAATTTAGTTAACTAATAAAAGACAATAACTCAGGAGTAAATATTTTCAGTATTCGCATGAAAAAATCCTAACTCTGACGCCACCATTTCACTGCTATCGACAAAATGGCGCAGTGCTTTGAAACCACTTTAAACGCTGATGGTCCATTTTCCTTCCCATAATTTCCTTAATTGGAAGGAAGGGGGAAAATTATTTATACTAAACTTAACGATATCATTTTAAGGATTTAAGCATCTTGAATGAAATTAGAACATGTATCTACCTGATTTCATTCATAAATTTTTATTTATTAGAACTTCTAAGAATGATCAAGCGTAATTTCCTGATCTGGAAGATACGATATCCTTGAAGAATGGAAAACATCATAACGAAGTCAAAAGAATGATATACACGCCCCAGCACTTCTACGCCTGATTCAGAGCATACAATTCAACAGAGGTGCGGAACATACACAAATTTACTTCGCAAGCAATATTTCCTGACTTATTCCTTCTCCGATAGGATTAATATAATATAGCTACGAGCACTCTATGTCTCACGTCATATTGTGCTGCTAAATGGGAAGAGGGCGCGGCAATGTAGCTCGAAGGGTTTCTCCAAACAAACATTTAAGTGGTACCAGCCACCGTCGAGGAAAAGGTCGGGGATGGCCATGGAGCAACCCGCACATAATCCGATGGATTCCCTCTATAATCCACATCGGTGGCAACGAGTAATTGAAAACCACGGAGATTACTCCAGAGATCGTTGTTCACCGCGTGGGAGTACGGGCTGCACTCAGTTCTGCACTTAATTTTCAAGTGGGAGAATAAAATGGAATGATAACGAAACGCTCGTTATCCTCCTCTCAACTCCCCGAGTGTGTAAAACTAACCCCCTGACGAGCGGGCCTGTGGAAAGAGGACGCCTTGCCATGAAAGCGTATCAGCGTTCGAGCACTCGTTCTATAATAATGCAGCGATAATCACCTACATCTGCACAATATTCCGAAACCCGCCACACGGGCGTGAGGCAGGGGGTGTTAGGACACCAAAAAAAAAATATATATATACATATATATATATATATTTATTTATATCCGTATATTATATTTTTTTCTTTTCATTCAAATACGAAATCCCGCCATACGGCGAACAAATATTCATTCACACATAGAAATAGATATAAGGAAAGGCCTATCCTTCTATGCGTGAATGAATTATATATTTACGTACATACATACATATATTCACACAAAAATGATGGGCATAAATATATATATGTTTATATATGTGTACTTCATTATCGGTAATCCACCGGTTAAGGTAGGTTTTGGATGGGCCCAACAACCAAATTTTTCTCCTGTAACAAAACACAACCCAACATCCTACTCGACAACGAAGTTCCTCTTCATCTCCGTATAAGGGTACTTCGTTCATTCCGTCCAACATTCCTATCCTATTCCTGTCCCTTACTCGCTAGTCTAACATTCTCCCCTCTATCAGAGCCTTCAACATCCCATTGCCAATCAATATGCTTTGGATCCATATCTCCTTATAATTTCCCAATACATACATAGATACGATACGATTTTGGAGCCGACCCGTAAGTATTTAACGTTCTAAAGTCGAAACCCCACTTTGGGGTCGCTCACTCCGGGACCTAACAGGTGCTTGCGTAAAATGCAATGGCAGACGATATTTCACTTGTTACTTATCGATTGAAGAATTTATCGTATCAAGAGGTCTCCAAAACTCACATAAGTGAATTTTTATTTTTTCTCCAAAGACTTCTGATCCCCTCCTCTCCGAAGCTCAATTATTCTGAGTTCCTTTGTCAAGTCAAAGGAGTTGTCAAGAAGACGCAGTCGCCAAGAACTCTTTGAAGTGTCCTGTGAATGTTTTTGTCTTCTGTTTCCTCCTCATTTTAGGGTTTTCCTCATATCTCCATATTTCCACTCCTCTTTTCCTCCTGGAAAACATTTCAGATCTGCTACCGATATAGTCCATTCTAATATACGCTTTAAATCTCTGACGACGGTGATCAGATGGTTGGCTTTGATTCTTGGAGATTACAAGATTTGACGAGAACGTAGGAGATAGGAATGAAGAGTGTGGTATTTTTCGGGTTATATTAACAGTCCATTGTACAACTCGGTACACTCAATTCTGATACTGCCTGAAAATGGTGGAGCCAATCAAACATCACACCGACCTCTTCCTAGATGTACCACAGACCGTCTAGTACGAGTAGCATTATAAATACTGGCTCAAGTTAGGTTTTTGATAGACCCAGGCACTAAACAGACTTGTACTCCTAAGCCCTAAATAACACGACCAAAATATCCCTATGCCTCATGTCACATATTGCAAAAACTCACTCTTTGTGTCTGTATACTTTTCATCTCCCTTGATTACATCCAAAATGAATTCTCTTTTTCTCCCTCTGCCTTATTTTCTCAATATTTTCTCCTATCGCCTTGAGCATTTCATTGCCCCTTCTGTATCTCCTCCATCCTATTGTTCTGCCTTTTTAAAAGTTCTCCCTAAGTAAATGCCTATCTTCCTCTACCTTTCCTAGAATTCGATCATTGGTTTTCCTTTCCGTTCATTTTATTTTTTCCCTTCTCCACACACACACATCTCGAAGACCTCTGATCTAAATTTACCCTCCTTCATGAGCAGCAAGAGGGGAAAAAGATAAATAAATCCAATTAATACCTACTCTTCACATGTATAATCTGATTATAATTATATTTTCGTAATACGAGTATGTTTCATCGTGCGGAAAGTATTAACACAGTTCCTCTCCCTGTATCTTGGAAAAGAGAATTATTGCTGTTTTGAATGTTAATGTTCATCTATACATAAGAATATTGAGAAATAAAGTATCATACACTCGCTGAGATTTGAAAAATCTGTTGCTCATTCATTTTCATTTTGTTATAAATATATTATCGTTGTTTTGCTTGCAAATATTGTATTGATTAATACGTATTATCGACATTTAATACTTATTATTTTAGCTTTGCTGTCCTTACCGAAGTTCCTATGACTTCCGCTTTCCGAAATATACTAGCTGAAGATCGCACCATAACAATTTCTGTGCAATACCCAATTCACTCACGTGCAAGAAGGATCTAGCTACTGTGTGATGTGAGGAGTTCTTCAATTTCCTAGGGTTTATACAGAAAGGAGCTATCAAATGATTTATTAGAATAAGTTGTCTGAATAACGGATAAGCCTACCTAATTTACAATAAAAAGGAATTTTCTAAGAAAAAGAAGATGAATTTCCGACGCCCGTAAGCATCTGGGAAGGTTCGCTACAAGAGATGAACATATCTACATAAAAGCTACCTGATCCTTCAGGTTTTGGATTTTAAAGCATTCAGTTAACCTGTGTGGCAAAATTATGTGTACTAGCAGAAATTATACGAGCTCGATTTTTTAAAAGTAAAATGTCTTGCATAAAGAATGCGAAGAGGAGAGGTTACGTCCGCGCATGCGAAGTCCGACTCTCACGTTACCTTCTCCGTTCAGTGTTCCGCAGCTATCAAGACCGGACCAGTGAGTAATCGTCAATTACACGGCAAGACATACTACCACACGCTCGTAAATTGCAGCTATGTCAGCATCATCTAATATTCTCACATCGTCACCATCTAAAGCATTTGGTATATCGTGAATCAGTCAACATACGCTAACGAGCACAAGTTATTTTGAAAGCTCTAACGATGCTCAATACCATGACAAAATAATTTTCTCATAAAACAAGTAAAAATTTAAAAAATCGAAAAAAATCTTTGGCACAGCCACCTTCTTTCTTTCGCTTTTCCCCTCTCGCAAATCTCTAAAAACTTTAGAACACCTGAAAAAAGTATATCGACTATATTCAGCATGTCGTGAACGTGAAGTGAGGTTTCGCGGTGCGGTTATGTCACACCTTGAGCACCTTGTATTTTTTTTTCGATACCTAAAATCATATCCATCGACGTTTTATTCCCTGCCACCAATCCCGGGCGATGGAGGGAGATACAGAAGGAGATGGCTAGTGAGGGAGAGAGTGCCCGGGGAATTCGAAACTGGAACGAGGCAGCGAGCGGCTGCAAGGAAGGCGGTATCGACGGAGGAGTGAATAATAGTCGCTCGTCAAGGCGGGTGGCGCTCGCCGACCTCCCACCCCCCCCCCCGGTCCCTGGGGGGGAGTGGCGGGGGTGACGGGGGTGGAGGAAGAGACGTGATTTTCTCTCTCCCGTGAGTGCGGCTATATCGACCGCGGTGCAATGCACCTCAAAATAGTCCGAATAGGAGACTCGGGAAGAGGGTTGTCGTGCATGAAGGAGTGGAGGGAGGGAGAGACTGAGTGCGTGCAATGGAGCGAAAAAAGAGAAACGGGGATGGAAAAAATACACAAGAACAAAAACGAACTGGAAACCGATCTACGGCTCGAAATATGTTTTTTTTTGGTTCGACCGAGACTCATCAATCTCCTCCATCATCATGTTTAGTCCACGCATCAAGGGTAGGTTTTGGATGCTCCCTCAATAGCCATTACACACGCTGAAAAAAGGTAAAGGATACACAAGAATTCCACAAGGTTATTTTAATAAAATATGGTTATGGTGCCCACGCATGGCGTTCGGATCAGATGACGATGATCCTCGGCGTCGAAATCATAGTCGTGTTTCATTGAAATAACTCTACGGAATGGCTGTGTTTCATTTATCCTCATCGTGGCGAAATTCCAGAAAAAATACCTGAAACAATTTCTCGTATATTACATCTGCATCTACTTACTCCTTTCGATTCGCCACTAAGGATACAGATCGTTAAACGGCTGGCGGGGAAATGTTATGAGAAAGTAAAACAGAGATATTATTTTTCTCTAGTTAGACCTCGTTTGAAATATGCTGTAAGTGATTGGGACCCTTGGGAGAAATGTTGGCAAGAAGAGTTCGGTTAAGTCCACACAGAAAATCCGCCAGATTCGTGAAAAATTGCTATAATAAGAAGATGAGTGCGACAGGCCTTTTAAAGGAATTCGGCTGGGAGCCTTTTGAGGGGCGAGGAGAACAAGCGAGTTTAACAATGACACTAAAGGAATCATAATGGCCCCACACTACTTAAATAGATCAGACCAGAGAGATAAGATGAAGGAGATAGATTCTAGTACATATGGATACAAATACGCATTCTTTCCCCGGGCAATCAGGAAGCAGAATAGTGAGAAACCAAAGTCACTTTAGAAATAATGAAGACCTTTAATTTACAAGGCAGGGCAAGGTTAAACGTTGCTTCTTCATAAGGTATATTCGCAGGTGCATGGTATGGTAGTTGATGAATCATGTGTTTGTATGTGTGTAAGTTATAAAGGTTTTTGCATCAATATATACGATTTTATGCGTGTAGATTAGCATGCTTTTGTGGGTTTTGCATGAGGTTTTACTCTCTACTACAGGAGGTGATCTAAAAACCCCTGCCACACGCCGTACGGTGACTTGCGGGGTTATACATGTATGTAGACGCACAGGGTAAGGAGCATGGCAGGGTGACACAATACCAATGCGTGAAATTCCTCATGATCGCCATAAATTGTTCTTCATACATACGCTAACGAATATACAAGACTACTTGTATGCTGTTTGAGGATTGCAACCATACATGTGTGCTATTTGGAAAGTTCTAACGATGCTTAAAACCATTACAAAAGAATTTTCTTAAAAACACATGTAAAAATCAACGAAAATATCTCTTTTGCCTACTTTCATTCTGTCTGAAAAGAAAACATTCTCATCTCTCTTCCCCGCTAATAAAACATTTTTCCTTTCATTACGGTCTGAGCATCCCGCTACCTCTCAACATCTCCTCCGTCCACTTTTGCCGTCTTCCTCGAAATGACAGTATTTCTCTCTCGTTCCCCATCATAAGTAGGTAAAACTTCGTCTTTCAACCTCATTTCTATCCAATTTACTTTCTCCATGTCGCTTCTTAAAAAGCCTCTAAATCTACGTTCATCCCAAGTTGAGAGTATTACGGCCTCGAAAAAATAACGAACAGTAAAAATAAATATCTTCTCCTTGGTTGTAATAAAATAAAAACAGAAGAATGACAACGTAAAGCAAAAAAACATGGAACAAAAAAAGGAAAATATTCCACAATGTTCGTAGTAAAATAATGCAATACGACCATTGGAAATATTTTACTTCCGTGCACTGTCTCATGTCCATCCTCATGCCTCGAGGACCAACTTAAAAACAGTGCTACGGGCAACTACGCTAATATTTATTCTTTGGGGGTAATGAGACCTAGTGGGTACAACATCGATCACTGACTTTTAGGGTTAATGTCCGGCTTATACTAGTATTTCTGGTCACTCTCTATATGTGACATGCATGGTCCCAGATCTTTCTGATAGACAAACAGAAAGGAACTGTTTTTTTTGTTGTCTCCATCGTAACTAAATGGAATTGGGATAACATACTGAAATGAAATGCAATTAATGACTTTGTAATTCCACACACTTCATTTAAAAACATGTAACACGAAGCATATTGGGCAAACAGGACGTAAATTTAAAGTAAGTATTAAAGTACACCATAGTTGTGTAACAAAATAAGAACATAACATCCCCATTTGCAAAGTACCTCATCGAAAGTGACCACAAAAGTGACTTTGTGACCAAAGTTCTTTATTTTGAAAATAAAGGTCAATGGCTCTATGCTTTGGATGAGATGGAAATGTTGCAATGCGTCCGCTGCAAGGATTAAATTGCCAACGAAATTTTTTATCCATCCCACTCCCCATTCCTAGACCTACTACTCTTCCAAGTCAACGATTGAAACCGAAAGATGTCATTCTCTTTTCCTCCTAGCTACATTTTAATCTTTTTAAGCCTCCACCCTCCCTCTCTGACAAACCCCCCTCCCTCGATCAGAAGTTGTATATACCAAGTGCGCTTCTATGAGGACCATCTGATAATGATGTTCAACGTCGAAACCCCAGGCGTGTTTTTAAATTAAGTGTGTGAAATTACAAAGTCAATAATTTAATTTCAAAAGAAAGGGACTGGCCCTATTACTCCTAATTTCACACGCCGTAGGACTTCATATTAGATAAGCTCTATCCTCACCTATCGAACCAAACTTCTGGTTGATAACTGTGTTTTCTTATCTAGTCATTTCCTTGCAAAATTTTCATGTCTTATCTCGTATTTTACGAAATGCTATTATTATTATGAGTTTTTTGTAGGATTTAAATGGTCGGGTGTAAGAAGTACGATTAAACGGGGTTGTTTAAATTTGGATTAATGGATTTCCCAAAATTTTCTAGATTGTCCAAGACTTCAATTTTTTATTTGTTACTGATGTCAGTACACGTGATTATTTCTATTCTCTAAGCAATGGAGACCTCGGACAGACGCAATACATTTACTCATTAAAGCATACGTAAAAAAAAACAAACACATGCTGTTCTGTCATTAATTTACAATTGCCATTTTCGTAATTATTATGAGATCAATTGGTCTACGAAGCTTCTAAAATGGTCTATTTTGGGCATCTTATTAATGGGAAATTTCCATTATGCCAGAATGAATTTACATGAATTTTTAGAGATTTTTCCTATTTTCCTCAGCCACATTTTCCAACCATATTTTTGTCATTTTCTGCTATTTTTGAATGCACCGAAATATAAAAAACAAAATCACTATCTCGTGGACCGCATTCCTCAAATGGCTGCAACTGCACCCACTCCACTAAGTTTTGACACTGATGGTTATACCGCCCAATCCCCTCTGGGATTATCCGACAAGAGGGAAATAAAGCATTAACTCAACGCCACGCGTAACATCCCTCAGGGGGCGTATTTCGCGCACGTTCTACAGAAAGGATGCAACCGAAACTTTTCACGCCCTTTGACTCTTCTTTATTTTAGCGTTTGAAGGGAAATTACGACCTTGGAAGAACTTTCGACCTTTTCCCTCTAATGTCGAAAGCATAAGGTTTCGCTGAGAATCTTTGTTTTTTAATTGGCTATGTGCAGTCACTTCTCCATTATGGTATTCCCTTTTGGGGCTCCTCTATCTTCCTTCCAAAATTATTTAAAATGCAAAAAAAGATTATTCGCATAATAACTAATTCTAATAATAGAGCTCTCAGTAAACCTATATTTGAAAAACTAGAAATCTTACCTCTTCCTTTTCTATACATTCTTGAAACAGTGTCTCTTATTAACAAAAATCAGAACATGTTTATTAAAAACTGTGACCTTCATAGTCATAATACGAGAAGCCAAAATGCATTCCATGTAAGTCAGCACAGAGTAAATAAAACGATTAAAGGGATAGATCATCAGGGAATACTTATGTACAATAAATTGCCTGCTTATATTAAAAATATCAAAAGTTCCTTTAAATTTAAGTGTGCCGTGAAAAAACTACTTTCATGTAAATTATTTTATAGTGTAGATGATTTTCTAATGCATACCATTTCAAATGTATAACTGAAATGTGTTAATTCCAAAAAGTTGTAAATTGTATGTATTGTACTTGCATATTGTTTTGATTTTGCATAATGTTTTTTTTACTGAAATGAAGTGTAAAACATGTTTTGACAAAGCCATGCATAATTCTATGCTTATGGTGAATGAATAAATTACAATTACAATTACAATCCAGGAGCTCCTTTTTTCTCGCGAGCACCAACTGGTGGCAATAGAAACAACGAGCACGCCACGAGCTACGTGTGATTAATATACACCTTCCACATTAGGCACTACGTGTATCCAGACCCCTGGAACCTCCTAATCCTTACCCGACCGCCACCGATTCAATATTCCATCCTTTTCAGGATTTTCCTACTAATAGCGCCGGGCGGCGACATAATAGCCTTGGGCTCATCGATGTGACGATACAATGACGTACGTCGACATTTTGTTGTATCGAACATTTCGATAGGGACTAATTATAAGAAGCTAATATATCAATTGTCTATCGTAAACGTTGACAACATGATAGGGACAATATTTTTTAACACGGTAACGATAATATACTGCAAATTCGGCCGGCTTAGAGGATGTTTGCATGAAAAAGAGTGAAACTTTTCAATACGCCGACATGGAGATGGTTATTGGATCACATCTTCTGTGGTGTTGAATCATTTCTTCGATAGGACGATATGGATCATATTGACGATGGTGTTGATCATATTCGATGAATCGTCCAACCATAGATGTTTCTTCTAAATCGACTGTCGATATTGGAAATTGGACATAGGTAGAACCGCCCTAAACTATGGACCGCAAACCACAGCAAGAGTGCGTGGTGATTTAGGACATCAGTATCACGACCAATGAAGAGGAGAAAAAAATATGTAATGAAAGGACTTTCAACGTGATGACGTGATTCCTGCGGCATGCTTTGATATGGCGAGTTGTATGAACGAGCAACGGGTAATTGATCCCGTCTATCAGATATTTAATAGGTATCCTTCCTTCATCATTTCTTCGCTGCGGTCCGACCTGCATTTGAAAATCGGAGCTATTATCTCGATGTCGCACGCAAATGTCGCAAAATTTACAATTAAGTACCGAGTTTAATCTAGTCCTGGGTCCCCCTGTCTCTATAAATTTCGTTCCGGTATTTGAGCCACTGTATTACAGCAAATTCATTTTTTCACGACAAGGACGACTTTTCTCCCACTTTTGATCCACGATTCAGGATTGTAACCGTCTGATCCCCAAGTCTCGTTGCACATTCAACATAGGATAAAAAAGAGAATAGGTAATTTTTCATTAACAAATTTTTCTCTCGGATGCCCCCGAGAGGTTATGGTGACATTAGAGTATTTTGCTAATTATGTATGTCGTAATTCTGCTGTACTTGGCTAAGCATGTTTAGGTGCGAACAATCCCTCTTAATATCTTCTTCCAAAGACGTTGTCGTGCATTTTCAAGCATCCAACCCAATTCCACATTTAGTACGTCAACCGTATACGTGAGTGCCGAGCATTTCTTGAAGCAACGTCGACTAAACAAATACCTGGTGGCGTCGCTCTCCCTGACGAAAACGCCCCTTTGGACCCTAGTACTGGAGCTGCGACGTCGGTGAAGCAGCATTACTCGCGGGGGGTCTGTCTGCTACGGGCCTGCATTTATACATTTTCCATCGTTTTCACATTTCCCAGGCCAAGAAAAAAAAATCTATTTTCCCCTACGACATCATTCCTGCGAAAGGGGTTCCCGTGGAAGTTAACCCATCCAAGTCAAGGAAAGAAGGAGGAGAGGAATAAACTCCAGATTGATAAGAGCATTAAGTTGGTTTGACAGGTGAGGGCAGAATTTTCATCTGTACAAAATCCTACACTGCAGGTGAAATACATCCAGTAATAGAATGAGGACGCAAGTTACGTTCCCCTTCATGTCTGAAGTTTCCGGGAAAGATATGGCACTCAAAAAAAATCGCACAGCACGGTTGAAGCTTAGAGCAAGTCACCCGGAATCAAACCGAAGCTCTCAGGTCAGTAAAAAAACCGCTCCTGCGACTGGACTACAACTCTCCTCCATTCCTCAAGAGACAGCCAAAATATACCCGAAAGTTGGTTTAACAGCCGAGGGTAGAGTTCTCAGCGGACATAAGCCCTAATCCGGCGTGAGAAATTCATACATTAACAAGGTTGAGGGACCGGTTCCTAATACGGCGTGAGAAATGTACACAGATTGTGGTGGAGGGGGGGGGACACCTTGCACATTGCCACCCGCGGTTTCCCAGGAAGATCTGACACCGGAAAAATAAAGGGGCGATCAAAGCTGAGGGTACCGAGAACAACCCTGGTTTGAACATGGGCCTTCCGGTCTGTAGCCGAACGAGAAGAGAGAGAATGTGACATCCTTTAAAGACTTCCTTGCCCAGGGCACTGAAATGATTACGGTGCTCTATGATACGGGAGATTCTGAATAAGAAGCAAAGTGTTTTAATTGCAGCGCCTCTGATCTCCCAGAACCGCCGTAAGCGCTGGCTCAATATGCCAAATACACATACAGTTTCATACCCCTCAATCATATGCCCTAATTTGTAAAAATCCTTATTGATAAAAGCTATCATCTGTACACAAGGCGATTTTCAAGAGATTCCACAGCAGTAATGATGTTGCAAATATTTCGATCTCAAAGAAATAGCGCTCCAATTAGTAAAATGAATTTAAGGAATTTTTCCCGATGCACTGGTTTTGAATTTCAAGTCTATCATTAAAAGAAATCAAGCTTACCTTGGTGCATAAAAGAAAATATGCTTTTACTTGGGAGTTGAACTGGTGGAATACTCTCCTCCGGGTATTTCCTTTATTTCAAAGACGATATAAAGACGCATAATCAACTGACTATGTTTATTTCATATGATTCCTCAAAGTCTTCAAAGAGTTATGAAAACAGTTCCTATAGCCCTCCAACGATCGATTAAATTAATTTTAGATAATTACAATTATGAAAATAATCGTGAAAATGAATTTTATTGGAATTTTCCGAAGTTGCATAATTTAGCAGGTTAAATAGCTATACAAAAATAGAAACTATGAGACATTTTATGAGGACAAAGTAGAAATCTTGTATCCGTTCTCTTAAAATACTCTTTTTCACATCCATTTTGTAAAATTTATGAAATGTATTTAATTTTTCAAATAATGAGTTACGTACGTGTTAAAAATTAGTGATTTTTGCCAGTTTTCTGAAATGCGAGTTGAAAAGTTGAAATATCGCGTCTAGTTCTTGGAAACAGTCTTTTGCGTTTATAACCAAAATTATTACGGCATACATTTAGTTAGGATTTCACGCTCAGTATAATTTAAAGTGGTGGTTTAAATATAAAGTGGGTCGCGGTGGTCTAGCGGGTAGAGCGTTGGACTGCTGACCGGAGGGTCCCGGGTTCGATTCCCGGGCAAGGCACTTGGGCACCTGCAGCTCCACCCAAGCTTGTTGATTTTTCGGGTACCAGATCTTCCTGGGAAACCATAACCGGCACAGGGAAAGGAACTGGCCCCCCTACCCTGATGTGTGAATATTCACACGCCGTCGGGCTTGGTACATGGGTGAGCTCTACCATCACCTACTAAACCGACCTTCGGGTTGATTACTGTGTTTATGGTTTTTTGGTTTTATAATTTAAAAAGTGTGAAACGATGCATCACGAGTAATTTTCGGCACCTTACCGAAGGATATAAAAAGTTGAAACAGTTGAAATCACGGGTCAACACTCAAGAGTTTCCCTCGCCACATGGTCATTTACAGGAGAAAGCCAACGCCCGTCCACGAGCACTCACGCCTAATTGGGGGTGACATTACCCCTGACAATATTCCGGTTGAGCTCATATTTTGTCGCTTGAAGTGACGCAAGCAAAAACTCAACTCAAAATGCCGCAAAATGACGCGGGAACTCTCTCACAGAAGTTGTTTTGCCCAACTCCGTCACGCACACATGAACACACGTTTGCATGCATCACATCTCCTCTCCTCCTCCCCCCTCCCCACGTAGTCTCTCGAGTCTCCCTTAGGGGTCCGGCTACCGGGGGTTTATTGCGTTTTCCATTCCGAGCGCCGTGGTCGAGGTCAGTATTCGACACGGAGAGGAGGCGGACGACCCCGGGGGAAACGGTTCATGATTCCCCCGCCGCACTCGGCTCAATGGCGACCGCTTGAATTCCGAAGTTATGAGTTTCGGACGAACGCGCCCGGGCGGCACCGTCTCCGCATATGAAGCCAGGGCCTCCCTCGAATACCCCCACACCCGCACGATCAACACCGAACATCGAAACGATCAAAAAAATAATCCGACCGTGCTAAAGTTTCGACGTGGTGATGATAGCTTCATCCTGCGGCAAAAAAAAGTGGAGAAAATGATGCCAAAAAGGCAATATACCCGTACCGGAAATTTAAGTAACCCAAAAAAAACTGGGCAAGTAGCGGTATCATGCGCAGAACATTAAAAATTTCATTACTAAATGAACCGTGAACTAACAAGTTTCAGCTTGGAATATTCAACACACCAACATATTATGTACAATAACTCAGCATTTATTATTTCAATAATGGGTGGGTGACATTTAAAATATGAACTTATGTCCCTCTCATTGATATATCAGAATTCTCCTTAATAGATAATTTCTTTTAAAAAATTGTTATCGTGGGTCGAAATTGAAAGCAACCTATAATACGAGAAACCCCAATTAACAGAGGAATAGGATTGATTATTATGTAATAGTATACTAAAATATATTCGAGGAAAATTGGAATCGAGTTTAAGTCCACATGATAATTACCATTTTAATTAAAAATAGAGGATATGGAGCTATTGGCTGTTGAACAAGTTGTCACAAGGAAGAAAATCCTATAGCAAATAAAAATAATGAAGAAATTCTTCATTATTTTTATTGGTTATAGGATTTTCGTCCTTGTGACAACCATTTTAATTAATAACCCTTAAAAAACCAAAAGCGATTAGAGAAACAAAAGTGAAATAGAAAAGGTATAATGACAGCTTGTAATAAAACATTTTACATGAAGGAACACCGTCGAATTTCTAGAGATATGGAAAATGTCATAGCAAACAAAAATACTCGTCAAATTATGGCAGAAAGGAACTGAATGGTGAAAGGGAGAGACAATGCAAGAATTAGGCAGAAAACAACTGTTTTGTCTATATGAGCTTCCACTGACATGCCATTTCAAATGCTGGACCGAATTTATTATGCATAAATACGTTACCATAAGCATACTTTTGATGTAAGTAAAAACAAAATCTGTTATTATCAACCTAAATGACTTGTGGAAATGTATTGAATCGGAAATAAAAAAGCCCTTCCAAGAAGCTATGCCCGAATACGTAAAATATATTTTAGGCAGTACTTCGTTACCGACATTATCACTGCTTTTATTCCTTACCCTCCGATAAAATCCAATTTTTGTTACAGACTTAAATTATTTAAAAACCAAACAGCCGCTTTTTTGATCGATCATGCGTAGTTCGGCCTCGTCGCGATATATACGTTATGTGCGTGGATACTTGACGGTTTTCATTTCTCAGTAACTAAAAGATGACCAAGATACGGATCCATGTTCCAAAAACTTTCCCCGGGGAACGCGATGGGCACAGAATATTAAGGCCCATAGGGGAAGAAGAGTATTTGATGTAAAAAACGGTGCCGCCGGAGGCGGTCGTAAAGATCGATGGCTGGGCGTGACTTGCTCACCGCACCGGCAATTGAAACTCTTTTATCTCCTAACGAAAGGAAATTACTTTTTCCCTAATGAAGGGTAGGGATGTGCCAAAATCTCCACTGTTGAGAAGCCATGAATCCTTAACTACTCCCTCTCCCCATGATTTTAACCCCCTCACGGATACAATCACTTCCATTTCAATCAAAACACCACGCAGCTAAGGGAAAAACTAGTAGCGTCGATCGAAAAGGATACGGGTATTAGGCTAAAGGGGATTATTTTCGTTCTTATCCAGAAAAAAGATGGAATAGGTGAGTTCATCTATCCAGTTCACCGCCTAAAGAAGAGAGGACGCTACTTCATATAATTCCAATATCTGAATAATTAACGACTTCAAGGGAAACTATAATATTTTCCTATTGATAGATACCAACTAAATAATATGCAGAATAAGTGATTTATTGGAATTAAAATATATCGTTTGCTCATCTTCAATTTCATTTTACTTTAGAGATAGTAGCAATTTCCCCCTAGATAATTATCTAGTGGAAAATTGCTACTATCCGTTCTTTATTAATTAAAATTCCTTCATAATTTGTTCAAAAACATTTTTACTAAGAATAATCTACCAAACAAGGATGGTCTTTTACTTAATCAATGAGCTACTAAAGCAACACTAAACGAATTCTCTCAAACATGTAATAAAATAAGCCATTCTTCTACTCCACACATTTTCCGTCCATATTCCATTCTACTCTCCTATTCTTTTAATACGTCTAACCTGTCCACCTAACATTTTCCCCTCTACCAAAGTTTTCATGAAGTTTTTTGGCCAATCAATATATTCTGCATCCCTTCCTTCAGTTTTTGTTGTATTTCTCCAAAAAAAACCTGCCCTTCTCCTCCATCATGCCGAGAACTTCTTCGTTTTTTTTTTTCTTTTTTGTCAAGTCACTATGCACAGGTATATCCATCCTTACTTTTAATAATCAAACCACTTTACTTTTCCACATCAACTTTTTAATTTTTACAACCCAGGTTTCGTTATAGCATAACATCATCAGGTTATGCTATAACGAAACCTGGGTAGTAAAAATTAAAAATTTTATGTGGAAAAGTAAAGTGGTTTGATTATTAAAAGTCAGTATGAAGATTTTCCACCAAGTTACGCCAGAAACTGTTTTACTTATATATCCATCCTTGTCCACACCCAAAGAAACGTCCAAGTATAAGTGTTTAAAAAATAACTAGACAAAAATAAGAGCAAAAAAAGTTTAAATTACAATGAATACACCGTATAAAATTCACACTTCAATTGAAATTATTTATCAAATCCAGATTCTTGTCATTTCTCTGATAAATCTTGTGGCTTCTTTGGTGTATAAAAACGATTCTAATTTGAAACACTATGTTCTTCAAGAAAACTGCCCCTCGACTTGCTCAGGGGTTTGTTGTATATATACACAAAACTGAAATATTATTAACTTTGACAAACATACTGAAGGATTAAGTACTTTTGGGATAAATGTACACACACTAATTTATTCACAACGCGACTGTCGCCTTCAAATCTTAAAAATAATTCACACTTAAGCCGATCAAGTTCAATGAATCATTTTCGAATTTCCCTCGACCCCGCCCACATCGGAAACCTTTAAAAATATTTCCACGGGGGTAGCAAGCAAACAGCCTCCGATGAGACACACCCAAAAAATCGATCCCTCAATCAATTTCTCTCAATTTTTTTCCCCTGAATTACTTATCGTAACGGCGCTTTGGACGTCACATGATGTTCACTAAGAACCGATGCAGCCCCTTTGGAACTGGCCGGGGGAGAAACTCGCCTGAGCTCCCCTCCCCACCTCCCCTCCCCCCGACTCATCCCCTTAACCCTTTTTCCCCGACCTCCAGGAGATCCTTTTACGTTCAAATATACGATAAGAGGGAGAGGTGCGTGGGGAGATTTTATTTATTTTTTTAATCCACCGGCCGGAAAGCGGCCTGGAAAAAATAAGGCGGGCGCAGCCACCCGAGCAAAACAAGATGCAATAATCGACGAACGGAAATAGATTTTCCCAGGAATCCAAATTCATTTTCCGGAAAAGGGAAGAGCGGTATCGCACCCGATGCAAAGATTTATAGCCAAAGTTCTCAAATGAAATTCTCGAAGTTACGTTTTTAATTCACCATTTCAATGTTGCGAAAAACATTTGAAAAGTTGAACTTTAACCCATCGCGCAATCGCAAATCCAAGGGGAATTATAATGTGACCATAATTACTAATGCTAACTTTGACGATCATCATCAGTATTTCAATCCTAGGATTGGTTTATTGCAGCCCTCCATTCGCCTCTATTTAATGTCAATTCCCTCAATCCCTGACACCTTTTCTGTTTTACGTCTTTCTTAATTTTTATCATTATTAACGATAAGGTGCTGAGTTAGCGTTGGTTTTTGATACACCGAGGTACCACACGTCGCTGTTCTTCTAACCCCTGTCTAACACAGAAAAATATTCTCAAATCTCATACAACATTATTGTAATAGTTCGTTTTTCAGCTCTACTTGCTTTCTACTTCCTTAATTTTTCAAGTTCTTTTCCTTCCTCTACATCCCTCCTTTCCAAAATTCCTCTCGTTTATTACCGTCCTCAGTAACTCTTAAGTATATCCTGCACCCACTTGTCCTGCTTTCTTCGAATTTCTCCCAACAGCCGTCCGTCTCTATTCCCCCAGAATTCATCATTACTTTATTTTTCCGTCTAATTTATCTTTTACCCTTTGAAATTGGACGTAAACCATGCTCATGTCTACAAGTTCATTTTAATGATGCGATAGTTCCATTGTTTGAGCATTCACACACAATTATTCGCTGGAAATATTCTAAAAGTTTTATTTAGGTTGTAATGCTTCACAAACTAAATAAATGAATTAGGGTCCGTTCCGCTACATTGTTGTCGTTTTTAAGGTTGGCCATAATGAAGTGAAACTACTCGACATCAATTCATTTAACCTGCAGGACTTTATACACTCGTTCTTCAAAGGAATTAAGCCATAATAAAGGAATTACACGATTTTTCGATCTCAACAAATGACTACCGTTACCCAATACCCCAGCATATAATGATTATGCTACCAAAAATATGCCGAAACCGTAAGCTTGATAGGCGCTAAGTGATAAGAAAGAAAAGGGAAAAAAAGGTAAGGGGCGAAATAGGGAATACACACTAGGCTACTTGGGTGGGTTTGAGAAGCAGTGACCCACGCATACCTCAGTCACACACAGAAGCCAATACATTATAAAAACAATAAATAATGAAACAAACTTACAACCACTCGATCATTAGGGTGTGTTAAGAAATAACTGTTACTCTCGTGAATCACATTCACACATACACTCAGGGTTTACAAGGATCCCTCCTATGCCAGTGACCCGTCAATCATACAAATAAATGAAAATTTTTAAAAGGATGTGGTGAAACAGAAACGACTTACGTGAATACACAGTCACTCAGTCACTCGGGTGTGTTAGACCTTTGTGAATTTCACACACTCACTCAGTCAGGGTTTACAAGGATCCCTCCTATGTCATTGACCCGTCAATCACACAAATTAATATAAAATTATAACACGGATGTAGGCACGCTCTCGTTCATTCAATTCATTGAAAATTTCATAATTATATTTTCAATTCCGATAAATAAAGACTTTGGCACATTAAAAAGCTCGTCACGTGAGCGTATCACTTTGCACTAGCAGGTTTGCAATCCTGAAATATAAAGCGTAAATGTGTGAAGACTGCACTAAAACGTTCCTTCTCCCTCCGATATCAATGCTATGGAGCATCACGTGTCGACGAATATCTTTCTCCCAAATAAAATTTTCTTCCTTACCGACTCAAGCTTTTAATAGTTCAATGCTGGAACATAGTGAGAAAGTTGCCAGAGTCACGCCAGAGCAATCGAGACCTAGTCCACTGGAATTCATGCAGAATTGTACCCATTGATGCCAACTCTAATAAAACCGCTAGGATTCCATGGGCTTCAACGGGAGGACTGTATTACCTACGCTGCTACATTGAAAGAAAAACAAAAGACATTCACAACAATCGTTTACTCAGGCTAACCCCAAAATTGACGGGTTATTACTATACCTTAAATATTAATGATATGTTGAGGAAAATGAATGGAAATTCATCGCCTAACGATACGATGTGTACTGATATCGGAGCGACCTTAAAAATGCAATGACTATGGAAAAGTTTACCGACAAATCACAATAATTATCGAAACATTATCATGATACAAAAATCGCGTAGATTACCGGTAGGAATTGGGTGACAGACTCGTATTCACACCATGGTGCTGTTGCAATATTTAGTGAAAACTACGAGTGCAGATATTTAACATTAAACATATAAATTTACCGATCGCAAAAACAACCAATACATTCACGATGGATTTAAACGGTCTTTCGTCATTTCCAGTGGTAGAAAATGATGCAAGAACGTTGAAAAAAAATAAGAACGTTTACTGCGACATCACTGGTTTTGGGAAACGTCCAAATAATCTCTGTTCTGATTGCTATGGAACTAATCCACCACAAGTAACGGTTATTTTACCAACACAAATGAAAATAGAACAGCCTTGGCATACAATGACATGAATCGTGTGACAAGGTATCTCACTGAATTCTCGGGATTTTCAAAAGCATTGGCACAACTGTATAAAAACGGTGACTGTTAAATAGAACGTACAATATATCAGTGAAAATTAAAGTGATTCGTAGAAATGTAAGCAATTATGAGTCACATTAATAGCCTTGCGACATCGACGTATCCGAAACTATACCAGTTATAAGTTATTTTTAAATTAATTAAAAAAACGAGAGGAACGATTATCGAATGGCGAAAATTTACAGGAAAAGGGAACGATCCGGAAGTGAAATGTGCTTAACGACCACTTTCGACGAATGAAAAGACTAAACCTTCCCTCATGGTGCTACACCCCCTACTGACAACTTTTTTAGTGGCTCGCAGGGTATTTATGTAGATGTAGATGAACCCTTCAAGTTCTTCGTCTCGTTTTTGCGGACTCCAAACGGAATTCTCTCACATCGTCCACAAGTTTTAATATAAAAATTGCACCAATCTATTTCAACTGCGTCCTAACATCTTCATCTGGTAGTTGGATCATAACGCATAGGCCGCGCAAGGTCGTGTCCTATTTGGCGTCTGAAAGAACATCGCCGCAAACACCGCAGGCTATCTGCAGCAGTGGGTTAATGTCCTTAAATCCCACGGCGCTTGTCTTTTCTGCCCGGGAGAACAATTGAAACCCGGTGACTGGAGGGGGAAGGGTGTGATCAAGGAGGGAGGACGTGGGAGAGGGGGTGGGGCTGGGCAATTTAGTCCGGCGCGGCCGTCCCAATCACCTCTCCGCGGATATTTTCATTCCCACTTTATGGATCGATATTTAATCCGGAAACCCTCTCCTCTTGACGGAAGAGGACTACTTCCAAAATTGACGACATTCCTGCGTCGTGCTCGGAAAACACGGTCGCGTCACGGGGTGATGATGAGTAAGAAAGGAAACAAGAAGACGTGGCGGGTGGAGAGGGATGAATGGCAATGCGAGGGTCGCAGTTTTCCGGACGTCATTTCACGGACGGGAAATAACGGCTCGCGGTTTGTGATTTCCCCACGTGCTGTCGTGTAACACCCGAGGCATGAGTGGCTAACGCGATCCCGCCATGAAGACGCTACCATTTGCGAAAACTAGAAAGTTTTAGTGTCAAAGCAAATGAAATGTGCTACTTCAATAACATTATTGTACATACGCTTGCTCACTGACGACACGTCCCTCACTACATAGGGGATTGATTGTAAAACCCAATATGAAAACCTATTGAAATAACGAACGTTGACAAACGTTTACGAACGAAGTTACATTAATTCACTTTTAAATTGTGAAAATTCTTTATAAACAGTTAATTTGCGGCGCTCTTTGTCGGCACATGCTTAACAATTTACTATCAAAAGAAGTAGTAATTATAGAAATGTTTTCCGGGCGAAATATATATCCCCTTTCCTTATACCTATTTCTATGTTTGAATGAATATTTGTGCGCCGTATGGCGGGATTTTCAAGTTTGAATATGTGTTTGGCCAATGTGGCTCGTCTCTTCTTCTGGCTATGCGTGCCATGAAACGCACCGTCCCTATCCTTTATAAGATCGTATGAATGCTTTCCTACTATCCTTTCCCCTTCTTGTGTCCCGTCTATTTCTCCTTTGGTGGGTGAAACAGGTCCATAACTCCATCTCTCGGGCAAAATCTATCGGAGCACTTTGGCGCTTTATAAGATCGCAGATGTCAATGTAAATCAGGTTTCCTTATTAGCTCAACTGGTAGAGCATCCGCCCGGAAAGTGGAAGGTCCGTGGTTCAAATCCCGGATAAGGAAATATTTTTACTTTCGTGATCTGCTCAAAAACCGCCTTCCCCACATGTCCTGTGTTCGCCTTTTATGTGTTTTCCTATCCCCTTACCTTATACCTATTTCTATGTTTGTGTATATATATATATATATACACAAACTATATTATATAACATATTGTATAACATACTATAATATATATATATATATAAACCATAAACACAGTAATCAACCCGAAGGTCGGTTTAGTAGGTGATGGTAGAGCTCACCCATGTACCAAGCCCGACGGCGTGTGAATACTCACACATCAGGGTAGGGGGGCCAGTTCCTTTCCCTGTGCCGGTTATGGTTTCCCAGGAAGATCTGGTACCCGAAAAATCAACTAGCTTGTTATATATATATATATATATAAATATATATATAACAATATATATATATATATATATATATATATATATATATATATATATAACCATAAACACAGTAATCAACTCGAAGGTCGGTTTAGTAGGTGATGGTAGAGCTCACCCGTGTACCAAGCCCGACGGCGTGTGAATATTCACACATCAGGGTAGGGGGGCCAGTTCCTTTCCCTGTGCCGGTTATGGTTTCCCAGGAAGATCTGGTACCCGAAAAATCAACTAGCTTGGGTGGAGCTGCAAGTGCCCAAAGTGCCTTGCCCGGGAATCGAACCCGGGACGTCAGCAGTCCAACGCTCTACCCGCTAGACCACCGCGACCCGCATATATATATATAATATACAATATATATATAATATACATGCCTATATATATATATATATATATATATATATATATATATATGCCTATATATAATATACGTGACTTTGTTGGAATCATCGCGCTACCTATACACGAACGAGAAAGAGAACGATAATTCACTATTATCCCAACCAACAACAGGATTGCCGAAGGCTCTTCGTATTGCAGCCCCAGCAAAGTAGTAAGAAATAGAATAGAGAGATAAAAAAGGCCTTAGTTTAGGAAATACACTAATTATGAATCGATGCTTAGGTAGACTTGTTGTAATTCTCTCGAAATAACAAAATACTTCACCATTTAAAACCCCCAAAGGATTATTTGTACGGTAAAATACACGGAAAATGTTCTAAGTTACAAGAACATGTGGAGAGGTGAGTTGAGCCTCGGATACGACGTAAAATACTTCAAGTGTACGTTAGTACATTTTTCACAATTAGTCAAATAGAACTAAACTTCAGAGACCCAAAGTTGTTCAAATGGACGTTCCTCAATTACAAGATATGCTTGGGTTTCAAAATCAATATCGGATTTTAAAAAAAAACAAATACCAATGCAACATGTGATGACATTCTGTGAAAGACAAAAGTTGGCAATTAGAGAAATGAAAATGTGAACAAAAATTCATTTTTTAATTAGCGTCTCGCCACATCAAATACATTGAGATGTACTGGCACAAAACCCAGAGAATATTGAAAAAAAAAATGCTTAGAAAAGTCCGGTTCACGAAATGCTGCCATGGAATAACACTGACGTCAAAAAAATGACTACATAACTTGTGATTTCCCTGGAGAGACTACTTCGGGCTACACTTGTTACAAAGGCATCATCATTCGCGCAATTCAACACACGACGTTGAGGAAATAATCCCCAAGTCTCAAATACTACATTGACAGCTTAGGTGATAGTGTCAAAATTTGAGGGATATACCTAATTTCAAACGGATAGAGACAAGAAATGAGTCATTCCCAATTGGACAGTTCACGACCTAAACAAAGAAGGAGAATAAAAGTATAATTTGCTCAAGAAGCAGGCAGATAGTAAATTAAGTTATAAGGTGGTCATGGGGATATCGAGTGTATGCCATTGTGATAATATGGCTGGTATATAGTATGTAGCCACAAGTACACTCTATCAAATGGGGATGATATAACTGGGTCTTATCATGTTAGCCATCCTAAAAATGGCCATCGATAATTCAAGGTTTTATACCTTCTTTTATGGCTATGGAGAACTACCGCCAAAAGGATTCAGCGATTAATGGTGCAGAGAATGTCGTTCCTAGAAAAAAACCGATACCATGTGCCCAATTACGTAAGAGCTGTAACACCGTTAGAACAACCTATTCGCCTTTGTTGAAATAATATTAATTTGATAAAAAAAAACAATTTAAATTGTACAGTTTCAAAAACTGGGGCCTCAAAACAAGTCCATAGTACATTTTAGAGCACTTTTTAAAGTATTTCAAAAACTGTAAATTCAATTCTTACCTTTTTACAAACTACATCTGAAGAGGTTTTACATTATTTTAATCATTCATTATCGATACACAAGATTAAGGTGACGCACTGAATCGCGCAAACACCATTAAACCTCCTTAAAAGAGGAGAGCATATACGTACCGGAACAAGTGCGGTATTTCATTGATTCAGAATTTACTTTCGAGCAAGTACTTGGGAACTTGCCAAGTGCTTCTAAAAATGCTCTTCGAGTCAGGAGGACTAGGGTAAATCTGAAGATTTTGAGACGTGATTATGATAGAGAATGAAAAGTTAATTTATTCCCGAGCGGAATAAAAACCGCGAAGTTTTAAATTCTGTGAAAGAAGAGAAGAAGCTGCTAGGAGAACTCCCACGGAGCCAAGGAGGGAGAAAAGGGAAATGAAGAAGGAGGGAAGTGGATGGAGAAGATTTTAAAGAGAATTCGGAATGTTAAAAATCACCATGAAAGAGAATAGAATGTTAGTCAAGCTTGGAAGAGAATGGAAATATGCTTTTTGGGGGGCATGAAGGCATATAAGGAGAATGAAGAACCGAAGAAGGGTATAATGTAGCGCAAACAAGGGGAAGTACACGCGATATAATAGGTGTACATGCATTAATAAGTACATGTATGCTAAATTTGTTATCTTCTAACCAGTACCTAGGTAGATTATCTTTGAATGAATAAATAAACACGCGATTGACACACGGACGTATTAATGGCCATCTCCCCTACACGGGCTTCTTCCGCTGCATGTAGTTTCACCACCCTAACAACACCTGCCACATGTCCATAGGACGTACTCTGTACATCAGAGTGAATGTGCTCTTTGGCGTGAGAGAAGAGGTAAGTGCCACGCTCCCTTGATGCTGTGATCACGAAACGTCATGAGTGGGTTTTCACGTGCCGAGAACTGATTTCCATCGCGGAACCGTCCCGGGATTATGGGCAGGAACATCACTTCCAACTTTGTAGTACGGGAGAAGATGCAATTTGCCCCCCGCGTGGAGAAGCCACTTCAACGGGTGGATGGAACGGGCTCCGACGGCCAGTCAATTCCGATCGAATCGAAATGATAACGGAGGTAAGCGCGCCACGCCGACCCGCGGGAAAATTCTGCAGCCGTGATCGCGATCTTGACCGTAATAATGTGATGGCTGAATATCTGGGGTGAACAGCATTCGATGGATCCGAAATGAAATCCATCGATTTTAAAGTGGAAAAACCGCTCTTACTCCTCCCCCAACGTCAGGCCACTCAAAAATATGAGTGGTTATCAACCAATCCCATATTTTTATGCAATTCAAAGGGTGGCCTACTCGATTTTCTAAATCTCTCTCCGTACTTTTTCCGAAAGAACAAGCCATCCTTTTTCCCGATTTTTCTAGACATTGCCTGTAAATTTATTGTAACAGTATCCTTTTGCGAATCAACCCTCATCGTTGGCATCGTCAAACACCTATCGAGGACGAATCGCTTCAAAATTTTGGTTTTTCCAAAAGACTGGACACAATATGGTCTATAACGAGCAATAAATCGCCTCGCCACTTAAAAGGAGCATCGTCCTCACTGGATAATTCCCCATCACCACACCCTATTCATGAATCGAGTGTAAAAATGAACCCAGATTTTTTCCAGGTCGCAATTTACGTAAATAATTTATTTTAGAGTACTTTATGAAGTAAAACAAAGTTCATATTATGGGATAGGAACTACGGTAATCATTTCCGTTCACTTTCATACAAACGACTACCTAAAACACGTCATTATCAACTTATCCCTTCTTCCCACAGATTTTTCATCACGCGAATTCCGTCTTCAACTCTTCACGGAGCCTTTTCTTTAGACTTCACTATCCGTCCGTTTGATTTCGACATCCTTCTAAGCACTACATTTCCAATGTTATTCGTCTTCCCTTCTCTACAGCCGTCCATTGCCCGTGCTTCCCCGCAACGAAGCATGCTCCGACTACGTATATGCTTTAATAATGTGATTCCTTACTTCCAAGTTCGCGCTGCCGACTGTCAATACTTTTCTTCTGATACACTAACTTCTTGTATGTCCCCTTCTAAGACTAATTTTTACTTTCTTATTCCTTACACTGCTCTTGATTTCTTCTTCACTGGCCTTCAATGAATCAAAAACGAAAATACGAGAGGGGAAATATGACATCACTATTAATTAACATGTCTGCATTTCGGCGTGTGAAAAATTGTGTTTATTTAAGATTCCAGGATTTGACAATAATTCTGTGTGACACTGCATAAAATCATTGGTTCAAATAAAAACACACACTTCATTTACGAAGTCACCCCAATCGATTTCTCAGCCAATGAAACGAAGACTTATGCTTGGTTTTTCCGTCAATAAAAAAATATTTTCGCAGATGTTAAAATGCTGGAGTAAGGAACCGGAAAAAATACCAATGACAAAAATTTTACGTAAAACAACAAATAAACCATTTTCACTGGAAATATATGAAACGTGGCCACCATCGAGGGTTAAAAAACCGCAGAAAGGGCGTCTTACAAGAAAAACAAGAAAAAACCTAACGGCCCGAGGATTCAACGTGAAGCAAATGAATTGAGAAAAACTTGTAAATAATTACCGATAAGAGTACTACTACAACCGTCGGTTGCTCCCCCTGCGAAAATGTTTTGAGAGCAAGAACGTAAATGTATTTTACGGCCATATCACCCAGGCTAAATAACTGAAGAGCATATATTGGGCATCGTCCAGCAGGTTATCCAATCAGATGATGAACTCGGGCATCAGAAACTGACATGATAAGCAAGCCAGTACTAGGCTATGTTGGAGTAATTCCACAACAGGCATGTTGCATCAAAGTTTTGTAGTGTTTCTTAGTCCATAGTTACTATGCAATGTCGGAGGAAACTGTTTCAGGCTTTTGGAAGTTATCCAACACGGAAGAAATAATGAAACTTGGGCTAATTCCACTGGATTTCTATTTGCACGACCTAGGTTTCGACGCTTTATGCAAATATTCAGTTGAGGAGCCATTTTTTCAATCGTTTTTGCACTCCTCCCCCGAAGATGACAGCAAGTGTCATCTTCAGGTGAAGTCATGAAAATAAAAACTCAGCGTAATCAACCAAAGCTTTGTTATTTATTCCGCGACTGTGAAAAATGTCAGATAATCAAAATTTTGGAACATATTAAGACATTGGGTGAGTGATAATAAATTTCTAAGTGTGAAATTGAAGAGTTTCTATTTATAATTCTTTGGAATAAGGCAAATACTGGAAATATATTTTAGTAACCACCAATCGTAATACGTTGTCTTAGAGTAAAATACTTCCTTATGCAGGTGTAACTAGCTGCTGGTATCAATAAAAACCTTATCATGATGGTTATATAAAATAATGACAACTTACTAGGCTAAAAAAATTAATTATTCGCCCCAAAGCAGTCGTTTGCACTTAATATGATTCCTTAATGTACGAAGCAAAATTACATATTAAATTTGCCGGTTCTCAGCTGATCCCTCTATTCTGATCAAAATTGGAAACTATCTGGGGCGGAATCAGAGAGAAACTTTGGGGATGATTTGTAAACTTCCGCGTGCAATTTGATATCAAATATTTACTGGTCAAATAACACCCATGCTTGCCCGCATACTATTCGTCGGGCCATTAAGCGAACTATATAAATCGATAATTTTGAATTGGGGCAATAAGCGTACCTAGTCATTGCCATTCTGAAGCAGCTATGCTATACGTTTATCACTCCGATTGAATAGGAGTACGTATCGAATGATTTATGCCAGACGAAGCGGACATTTCCAGCTTTAGTAAATTGTCCAGTGACTTCCCCGACAATAACAATGGTAGGGTAATGTGACCACGACTCGTAAACACAGAACGTTCGCCGTCAAGCCGTCACAAGGTGAAACATTCGCCCGAGAGGAATGATATTGATTGGACGACGAGGACTGCCGTGCATAACTAACCGTCGCGGTGACAAATTTGACGAACGATCCAAAATCAAACGCATATTTAACATACTAGATTCATTTTCCCAAGCTTTTCCTCAGGGCGAACTCTGCCGATATCCTCGGCAAACTTATGACGTCGGAGGGGATATAGAATTGACGCTGATCCGGTGTCAAGACGTGTCAAAAAAGATGTCAACTTGTTATTTATAGAGGAAAAATATGACTAAAATATCTCTTTTCCCCAAATTCTCCCAAATATAGATATGCGAGAGAAGAGTATATCGCTTGTGATGACGGGGTTAATCGATTAGGTTATGAACGGATGCCGTAAAATAAACCCTCGCGACGAGGAATATTTTAAGTCTCAAGAACAGAAGAGCATGTGCGAAACAATTCATGCAGGTAATGGAGGCAAATAAAGTATGAGACGATATAGTGTAATGGAAACAATTAATATAAAGTAAAAGTTAGTTCTGGTAAAACCTAAAATCAGGATTTTTACTTACACTAACTCGACATGAATATGAACATTAGAGTTGGTGAGCAGAAACAAGGGCAGACGGAACAATTCACCTATTTGTGAATTGTTTTAGACGACGCGATGTGTGTGTATATATATATATATATATATATATATATATATATATATATATATATATATTTAGATCGCTTCGGAATCGGGGCATTTGGTCGTTAGAAAAGATGGCAGATCTCAGGGTCAATTAGATTTCCTTGATAGCTCAGGTGGTAGAAGATCCGGTGTTCAAGTCCCGGTTAAGGAAATATCTTTACGCTTGCTTCATTCCGCCTTCCCCACCTCACCTATGTTCATATAAATTATATTATATTAAATATATATATATATATATATATAATGTAAATTCACTAACTAGTAGACAAACACAGAAACTAAAACATATAAAAGAGGGACTCACGAGAAAAAGTGAGTCCCTCTTTTATATGTTTTAGTTTCTGTGTTTGTCTACTACTTAGTGAATTTACATTATTGTGCACGTTCGTGGGTTTTTCAGGAAAGTGACTTTATATATATATATATATATATATATATATATATATATATATATATATATATATATATATATATATATATATAGATATATATATATATATATATGAGTCATATCTTATCTTCCGAAGAAGACGGAGCTCGAGTCCGTCGAAATTATCAAGATATTATTGTGAGTGTTCTTTTTATGTGTTCTCGTGCTGTGTGTAACTGTCTAAGTTATATATATATATATATATATATATATATATATATATATATATATATATATATATTCTTCTGGCTATGCGTGCCATGAAACGCTTTATGATGTTGTATGCTTGCTAACCTACTGTCAATGAATCGGAGCACTTTGGGGCTT